>CM034355.1:41390306-41742815 GCA_019925275.1 Mytilus edulis
ACAAAAGCCTTTTTCACTTCATGATCCTTGTATACGATGTTTTTTTTGCATAAATATGTTCATTAATATCAACATGTTTCTTGTTGTACATGTGCAGTACAAATACAGAGCGTTTCAACTTTCTGTATTGTTCTGTAGTCTTTCAGAAAAGCATCGAAATAAGAAGATGTGATATGATTTCAAATGAGACAACTGTCCACCAGAGACCTAATGACATATATAGAAGTTATTTACAACTATAGGTCATCATACTGCCTTCAATAGATATAGGAAGATGTGGTGTGAGTGCCAATGAGACAACTCTCCATCCAAATAACAATTTAAAAACCAGATGCTCCGCAGGGCGTAGCTTTATACGACCGCAGAGGTTGAACCCTGAACGGTTAGGGCAAGTATGGACACAACATTCAAGCTGGATTCAGCTCTAAATTTGGATTGTGATTAAATAGTTGACACAGCATAGGTTTCTGACACAGAATGAATGTGTTCTAATGAACTTAAAATTTTTGTTTCTCTTAGAGCAATTCACTATGCTGTTGAATATTAATCCTCTCAAAAAAATGTTTGAAGAAATTTTCTTTTTTATTTATGAAATTTCAAATGAGAAAAATTGAACCCAATTTTTTTAATCACATCCCCCTTTCCCTTATTCCAAAACTAATCTCAATTAAAATTTCTAATGGAGTTTGCAACAATAACTACTCATTTAAATACATCATAAAATATTAAGATGTAAAAAAACTGCTTGTTATCACTGAATGGTAAAGATTATTTTAATTTATCAGTTGGTAGTAAAAAGTGAATATACATTGTATATTGTATATAACAAAGATTTAAGTTGATTCTGGACAAAGAAAGATAACTCCAATTAAAAAAAAATCTTGCTTTTGCACAATATTTTGCAATTAGATATTTCTTGCTTACTATTCTGGACAAAGAAAGATAACTCTAATTAAAAAAAAATTTGATATTTCACAATATTGTGCAATTAGATATTTCTTGCCATTGCGCAATACTTTGCAATTGAAAAGACTTGCTATTACACAATACTTAATATAATAATTTTAGATCCTGATTTGGACCAACTTGAAAACTGGGCCCATAATAAAAAATCTAAGTACATTTTTGGATTCAGCATATCAAAGAACTTCAAGATTTCAATTTTTGTTAAAATCAGACTAAGTTTAATTTTGGACCCTTTGGACTTTAGTGTAGACCAATTTGAAAACAGGACCAAAAATGAAGAATCTACATACACAGTTAGATTTGGAATATCAAAGAACCCCATTTATTCAATTTTTGATGAAATCAAACAAAGTTTAATTTTGGACCCCGATTTGGACCAACTTGAAAACTGGGCCAATAATCAAGAATCTAAGTACATTTTTAGATTCAGCATATCAAAGAACCTAACTGATTCATTTTTTGTCAAAATCAAACTAAGTTTAATTTTGGACCCTTTGGACCTTAATGTAGACCAATTTGAAAACGGGACCAAAAGTTAAGAATCTACATACACAGTCATGACAGTTAGATTCAGCATATCAAAGAACCCCAATTATTCAATTTTGATGAAATCAAACAAAAGTTTAATTTTGGACCCTTTGGGCCCCTTATTATGTTGGGACCAAAACTCCCAAAATCAAACCCAACCTTTCTTTTATGGTCATAAACCTTGTGTTTAAATTTCATAGATTTCTATTTACTTATACTAACGTTATGGTGCGAAAACCAAGAAAAATGCTTATTTGGGTCCCTTTTTGGCCCCTAATTCCTAAACTGTTGGGACCTAAACTCCCAAAATCAATACCAACCTTCCTTTTGTAGTCATTAACATTGTGTTTAAATTTCATTGATTTCTATTTACTTAAACTAATGTTATTGTGCGAAAACCAAGAATAATGCTTATTTGGGCCCTTTTTTGGCCCCTAATTCCTAAACTGTTGAGACCAAAACTCCCAAAATCAATCCCAACCGTTCTTTTGTGGTCATAAACCTTGTGTCAAAATTTCATAGATTTCTATTAACTTAAACTAAAGTTATAGTGCGAAAACCAAGAAAATGCTTATTTGGGCCCTTTTTGGCCCCTAATTCCTAAAATGTTGGGACCAAAACTCCCAAAATCAATACCAACCTTCCTTTTGTGGTCATAAACCTTGTGTTAAAATTTCATAGATTTCCATTCACTTTTACTATAGTTAGAGTGCGAAAACTAAAAGTATTCGGACGCCGGACGACGACGACGACGACGCAGACGCCAACGTGATAGCAATATACGACGAAATTTTTTTCAAAATTTGCGGTCGTATAAAAAGTAAACCATTATAGGTCAATGTCTGTTTGCAATTATCAAACATCAAAACAAATACATGAACAACTGTTGCACAAAAAGATTTAGAGATATACAAAACAAATAGTGAGACTGCAAATGTTACATTTTGACTGGCACCACAATAGCTGGATTAGTTGTCAATTAAGGAGGCTCGAGGGTATAAAAATTTCAGAAAAAAATTAAACACTTGTTTTTCATTACACATTTTGGCTTTAAAATTGAAATATCTCTTTCAACTCATCGGTGACCTATATTTTTTAATATAATTTCGATATATGCTGTACTTAAACTAAATTATTGTAAAATTTGAGCGATTTCTGTAATAAATTTCTTTTTTTATTTCGATATTACTTTTATTTCTCCTATTAGTTCAACAGAAAAAACACACTTTTACAAAGATGTATGTTTCTTTCGAAGGCAGATTGTGAGCGCAAATGAACGGTAACCCCATTTTTTAATTTTATTTTTCTATTAACTATAAGATAAAGTTCATTTATAGAAAAATATAGAGAAATCCTATATAAATGATTTAGACCCGCGAACCCCCTTAAGCCAATTATTGTGAAAAATGCATTAGCATATACCAAAGAGATTAACTGTAAACACCTGTAATTTTTTATTCATCTAATTGGGAGAATGCTAAGACAAGGAAAATGATTTTTGACATTTTCTGCTTCATAATTCTGGATGCCAACTGTGTATTCATGATATGAAGAAATGTCATAATTGCTCTGTTTAAAAATGAAGAACAATATCTGGTTCTATCATGCAATAATTACCTCTACCACAGACCACCAAAGCTGTAAATCTAAACAAAATTGACATTGTCTTGGAAATGTAAGTTTCAAAATAGACGTGATGACGCTTGTTTCAAAAATGTATTGGTTTTAACAATCAAATAATTGGTTTTATTTTGAACTACAGATAGTTTTTTCATAATTAATTCTGCAGAATTGTTCTTCAATAGATTTAAATTAAATGTCACCAAATGAACTTAACTATCAAGGTACTATTTTATCTATGGTCTCAATAACAGACTTCCTTCCGTAGACATACAAATATGGAACAAGATTCATCTATCAAAGCCCACTCAGCCTCAATATGGAAACAACCCATAAACATTATGAGAGACACGTCATTCTGATGTCACTTTTGATGGCATTAAAGTCCAATTATTTTTATGGAAAAAAAATGACTTCTGGAATATCAACTTACAATGGTGTTTTCCTCTGATATTAACCTTCTTGTTATGCTAAGTAAAGAAAACGCAATCTAGGTCATATTTGTTTGTACAATATTGAAGACTTATAGTCAATTATAGTCACTCCACTAATGATGATATAAATGTCCAGCAGCAAATATTACATCTGTATTGAGGCAATAAACAACTGTTAAGTCAAATAAATATACACTGCTTATTACTCAACCTAAACAATGTGTCAGATCTTTAAGATGCCTGCTCACTACGCTACAATGTATAAGAAGACATCATCGGCTTTCTTTCATAACATGTTGTTTTGTCTATGGGTCAACTGGTCTTTACTCTAACTTGTAAAATGTCACTGCTTTGGGAGAAGCAGCAGGTACCGATTTTTAAGTCTTAAGAATAACTTGGCTAGATATCAAACCCATGATCCCCTCCCACACAGGAGGTTAATATGCAATAACAAGATCCCTTTGTTCGTTTTTTTCCGTTTTATTTCATTTCTATGTTGTTTTTCCCCATAGTCAACAACCCAATTACTCATACAGAAAATATTACAACATCTATACATCAGAATACAGAATTTTCTGCCAGTTAAAAAAAAAAAAAAGTGAAAAATAAATCAAAGAATACAATATAGACAAAGACAATGCCGTATCTTACTGGATGTTGACCCTCAGTGGACATTCCCTGTGATGACATCATCATCCAGATAATTTGAGCATTGCTCTCTACTGCATTAGTAACACTCCAGGAAGTAATATAAAATCTTAAAGAATACAAAAACAATTCCACATACAAACAAAAAGTAATCTGTTTTCAATCATGTCAATAAGTGCCTCCTCTTTTCTTTTAAAGGTCAAAGTATTAATTTTCAGATTACATAAATGGTATTGCGTAGGAAAACAACAAAAAGTGGTGCTCAAAAATTCAAAAATCATATGAATGGAAAAACAAAATGATTTCATTAACATCTGTATCCTGATTGTTGTAAAAAGTAAAATTACAAAAAAATACTGAACTCTGCAAGGAAATTTCAAAATGGAAAGTCCCTTATCAAATGTCAAAATCCAAAGCTCAAATACATCAAAATGTAACTAACCTGACAGCAAACTTACAATATAACAGATAGAAATGTGGTACAATTGTCAGTGAGACAAATATCCACCAGAGGCATAGGGAAGGAAGGTAAACAACAACAGGTCATCATACTGCCTTTAAAATGAACCAAACCAATACTGTACAGTAAGCTATTAAAGGCATGGCACAATGTGAAACTATTGAAAGTTGAAAACAAAATGCCTGATTTATGCTAAAAACAATAAATTTTAAACAAATATTGGAGACTGTAGCAAGCAATAACAATCACTAGGATAGCAGGCCCCTTACTTGGTACAAGGACATAACGAATGTGGCTGGTTTAAACATGTTAGTGAGGGATCATTTTAACTCTCCCTTAACCTAGAAGGCTTGACACATCACATCAGCAAACAAAACAACAGGAAATTCAAAGGACAGGTCTTTGGAGTACTCGTAGTTGCTGAATTTTAGTTCAAATCTAATTTTTAACTATTAAATAAACTCTTCCCTAACCTAAAAGGCTTGACACATCACATCAAAAAAAGTACCAACAAAACAACAGAAAATCTTAGGAGTACTACTTGTAGTCGCTGAACATTATGTTCAAAGCTAATTTTCAACTAATAAATAAACCATGTTAATATCAATGGCCGACTATCAATCAGTATGTACATCAAACCAATTAGGTGCAAAGACTTCATAAACAGTTTTATAAAAGCATGACCTAATGCAACTATGTTTCTACTGTTTTCAAAATTTCTTTCACTTAATAGAGCACAAACAGTTCGAACATACTGTGCTTATTCGAATCTGAGTAATGATGATTTTCTGACATCTGAAGCTGATTTCCTGTTCTTTCTGGCATGGTCTTATCATTTGGATAAAAGCCTGATTTACATCTAAACTAAATATTATTCAGTTCCTTTAAGTTTTTTAAATTTACTTAATAACTTGTATCAAGGAAATTCTCCTTCATGTGTTTCCTGTTTAAACTTTACTTAATTTGGATGAAAATTTAAATGTCATATCCTTGTTGATATGTTTTTTAACTCATTAAACTTTAATGCTTTTTGTTTTATCTTCAGAATCTTGATGTTTCAAAGAAAATCTGTAATTAAACTGGGTAAATGAAGTTATATAGGAATCAAAGAGAACTGCCGTATACTGATCTAGATCTATCTGACGTAATTTTCCTAAAGATTTAAAAATAATAATTCCACATTTTATGTAATCTCTTGAACGAAAAAAATGGGGGTTGGAAAAGTTTTCTTCTTTTTCTTCTCAAATAATATATGATGGTGACTTTCTAGGAAGCATAAAAAACGGGAAGTTAAATTGTACTGATCAGAATCAAGGAAATAATAAAAACCCTCAGCAAAAATTAAAGATGTAATATTTAAAACTTTCCAACACAGCTTTGTAAAAATAGAAATTTCACCTATATTTTTTTCATTTTATGAATGTAGAACTCTGGGTTGACAATCTATTTACAAAAAGAATAAAAGGCTGAAAATTCAATATTGCTCAAGTTTTCAAAAATTTAAATTTTAAAACGGAATTTAAACCTCATCAACTTTGATCAATTTGTTAACATCAGACAAATTATCTTCTCTATAAATTGATAAATAATGAAATCAGTACAGTTCACACTGAAAGTATGCAAAATTATTGTGATTCTTCAATGGTTGAGCTTTTAATATTAAAATATAAAACAAATATTGAGGCTCTAAATGGGGTTTTTTCATTTATTTATTCTTTGATTTAGAATTCCATTTTCTCTACTCTAATTTTTAAGCCCATTATTCTCTAATCTTATTTAATTATTTGCAACCATTTTTCTTGATTTTTGATTTTAACGCCCCTTAGTCTCACCCCACCCAAATACACACAGATACAAGCATTGTTGATTTTCCAATTCAAAATATCTTTACAGGAAATTTTTCTATACTTTGATAGTGATTTAACACAGTAAATTATATGCCATATCTACTAATGAAAAACCAACTAGACAATGGTTTTATTTTCGAGTCTGTTAATTACTACCTCCATTTTTCAGTTATCAGTTACTGATGTTTATTCATTTTTTGGTGGATAAAGGAAAAATCTATTTCTTTAAATATTTGATTTTTGTTAAAGTCAACATGCAAGCATTCAGAAATTTTTTTCTTCTTAAAAGTTTAAAAACGTGGTTTACTTTGACCAACAAAATCCATAAAACTCTGTATACCAGTAATTTCACCAGTCACAGAACATTTGCTCTATACACCAGTCAGTAAACATATGCTCAAGTTACCTGCCAGTCAGTTACACATGTTCAAGTTACCAGTCAGTAAACACATGTTCAAGGTACCAGTCAGTAAACACATGTTCAAGGTACCAGTCAGTAAACACATGTTCAATATACCAGCCAGTAAACACATGTTCAAGTTACCAGTCAGTAAACACATGGTCAAGATACCAGCCAGTAAACACATGTTCAAGTTACCAGTCAGTAAACACATGTGCAAGATACCAGTCAGTAAACACATGTGCAAGATACCAGTCAGTAAACACATGTTCAAGTTACCAGCCAGTAAACACATGTTCAAGTTACCAGTCAGTAAACACATGTTCAAGGTACCAGTCAGTAAACACATGTTCAAGGTACCAGTCAGTAAACACATGTTCAATATACCAGCCAGTAAACACATGTTCAAGTTACCAGTCAGTAAACACATGGTCAAGATACCAGCCAGTAAACACATGTTCAAGTTACCAGTCAGTAAACACATGTTCAAGATACCAGTCGGTAAACACATGTTCAAGATACCAGTCAGTAAACACATGTGCAAGATACCAGTCAGTAAACACATGTTCAAGTTACCAGTCAGTAAACACATGTTCAAGATACCATTCAGTAAACACATGTTCAAGATACCAGCCAGTAAACACATGTTCAAGTTACCAGCCAGTAAACACATGTTCAAATTACCTGTCAGTAAACACATGTTCAAGATACCAGTCAGTAAACACATGTTCAAGTTACCATTCAGTAAACACATTTTCAAGATACCAGTCAGTAAACACATGTTGAAGTAACTAGTCTCTCAACATCTTTTTCTAAATACCAGTCATTATTATCATTAGGTTAATGTTTGGGTTTTTTAATTGGCTAAACACCTCCACTTGATCAAGTAAAAATTACCAACAAGATAATAATTTTCTACCTTGATTTAACACAGTAAATTATATGCCATATCTACTAATGAAAAACCAACTAGACAATGGTTTTATTTTCGAGTCTGTTAATTACTACCTCCATTTTTCAGTTATCAGTTACTGATGTTTATTCATTTTTGGTGGATAAAGGAAAAATGTATTTCTTTAAATATTTGATTTTTGTTAAAGTCAACATGCAAGCATTCAGAAATTTTTTTCTTCTTAAAAGTTTAAAAACGTGGTTTACTTTGACCAACAAAATCCATAAAACTCTGTATACCAGTAATTTCACCAGTCACAGAACATTTGCTCTATACACCAGTCAGTAAACATATGCTCAAGTTACCTGCCAGTCAGTTATATATGTTCAAGATACCAGTCAGTAAACACATGTTCAAGATACCAGTCAGTAAACACATGTGCAAGATACAGTCAGTAAACACATGTGCAAGATACCAGTCAGTAAACACATGTTCAAGTTACCAGTCAGTAAACACATGTTCAAGATACCAGCCAGTAAACAATGTTCAAGTTACCTGTCAGTAAACACATGTTCAAGATACCAGTCAGTAAACACATGTTCAAGTTACCATTCAGTAAACACATTTTCAAGATACCAGTCAGTAAACACATGTTGAAGTAACTAGTCTCTCAACATCTTTTTCTAAATACCAGTCATTATTATCATTAGGTTAATGTTTGGGTTTTTTAATTGGCTAAACACCTCCACTTGATCAAGTAAAAATTACCAACAAGATAATAATTTTCTACGTTCATTAGAAGGTACAAGTAAACATCGTCAATTTGTATTATCATAATCACCAGATAATAATATTTCGGGTAAAAATAATTTTCAATTTCATTTTACATGTTTCTTTCATTGCTAGCCAAAAATAATTCTAATGACCTCTTTTTTTTAAATTTCAACTTACAGCACTAAATCTTTTTTCATTTCACACAAAGAGAAGAATGCAAAACAAACATTAAGGAGTTTTTCTTTCTTGGTTATTAGAGTATGTTACTTAACGAAAATCTAAATGAGACATATTATATTCTTAAAATAGCTGATCCTCATAATTGATGTTTTGACTGAAGGGCGGATTAGATAAGATAATTTCTATTATTTCAACAAAGCCATGAAGATGAAACACAGCTGAAATACGAAATGAACATTCTGGAAAAATAAATAAGACAATGTATGTTTATCACTGACTGTAATACATTGTACTGTTAACAGCAGAACAATCTGTATATTGATGCTAACTGGGGTATACATCTACAGAACAATCTGTATATTGATGCTAACTGGGGTATACATCTACAGAACAATCTGTATATTGATGCTAACTGGGGTATACATCTACAGAACAATCTGTATATTGATGCTAACTGGGGTATACATCTACAGAACAATCTGTATATTGATGCTAACTGGGGTATACATCTACAGAACAATCTGTATATTGATGCTAACTGGGGTATACATCTACAGAACAATCTGTATATTGATGCTAACTGGGGTATACATCTACAGAACAATCTGTATATTGATGCTAACTGGGGTATACATCTAGGTCCATAACCTCTGTCATAGATCCGTTAAGGAATATGCAAAATAACTGACCATATCATCACTAGAAAGAGGGGGGATAGCACCTTTATCTGGACTCCAGGATCGGATGTTTTTAAGCTCAGAATTTCGGGATTGACCCTTTCGGGATCCGGGAATTCTTTTTTTCGGATTTCGGGATGTCGGGATTAAACTTATTTAAACTCGGGACCTCGGGATTTCGTGTTTTTGAGCCGGGATTTCGGGATCAGGACCCCTCCTATCCCCCCTCTAGAAAATAAAGGATATTTCGTAAGAATTCATGTTCTGTGGATTTCTTATGATTCTGTGGGTACTAGTTTTTTCATGGTTTTAGCTACATTGTGTTGGCCAATTTCTCTTGGTTAAAGAAGTCAGAGAGAATCATCAACCTTTCACAGGAAAACTGGTAATCTTCATCAATTAAGATGGGAGTCAAAAGTACCTACGCATAGAGAGGCCCAAATTCAAAAGCTCAGTATTGTTTGGCTAGTGATAATTGTAGATCAACTGCTTAGACCAACTGTCCAAAGAAGTTACATAAACACTGTTAAAATTAGTCCTGAACATTTTGACCACCGAGTATCATATATATGTAGTATTAAAAGCAAACAATTTGAAGATACCTAGGGTTCAAATGTAAATGGTTTAAATATAAATGCAGTATAAATCATATAAAACTACAAAGGTTTTAATTTGACAAATGGGTGTACTCTAATGCCCAGTCACATCAGTCTGTAAAAGATAAGCATCCAGACCTATCTATCAATACACCCATCTAATAGGATTAATGAATATTAGGATATATCCTGTCTTCTTTTACAGCTTCTATAATTCCAATTAGTTACAGAAAATGCAAGCCAATCAATTCTTACAACTTTTTTGACCAGGTTTATTTGGTCAAGTTATTACTTGATAGCATTATCAGTTTTAAAAATAGAATCATGACCAAGAAAGAAAGGACACAATGACTACAATAATCAGAACGTACTTGACATCTTAATGTTAAGTCTAAACTTTGAGACTTTCTGTGGGAAATCAAAGCATATCTAATCAGTTCTTTTTTTGTTTTCAAAGAAAATACTAATTTCAGGCTATAAAAACATTTTCCTCAGACGACATATCAGTTCTTTTTTTGTTTTCAGAGAAAACACTAATTTCAGGCTATAAAAACATCAGTTCTTTTTTTGTTTTCAGAGAAAACACTAATTTCAGGCTATGAAAACATTTTCCTCAGAGGACAAAAACTAATTTTAACCAATAAAAACATCTTGCTCAGAGGTCACTCTATGTGTAAGTTGAAGTAAGTAATCATATATTATCCAATTGTCCTTTCTTTGGCATTTATCACAACCATGCACAAGGCTTAAAGGCCTATTAAAGATTCTTAAAATCAAAATCGTACTTGTATGTAGAATTTGTCAAAACCAAGAAATAAAGAAAATAATTAATCCGCTCTAATAAAATTGAGAAAGGAAATGGGGAATGTGTCAAAGCGACAACAACCCGACCATAGAGCAGACAACAGCAGAAGGCCACCAATGTGTCTTCAATGTAGTGAGAAACTCCCGCACCCGGAGGCGTCCTTCAGCTGGCCCCTTAAAATAAAAATATGTATACTAAAATTATACACAAGACTACATCATATTGAAAGTTCTGTTTTTCACTAGTCTCATAGTGTAATTAAGATCACATCTCAAATAAAACAATCAAAATTATGTACAAGAATTATTACCTCCCTCTAAATAAACATTACTAATGTTGTTTTACCGGTGCAACACATCAAAACAACAGGTTGTACATAATGGCATGCAAAGAATACGCCTGAGATTGGTTTAGTGAATATTACATGGATTCAAATTCAAAGTACCATCAAACAGGAAGTATGTGCATGGTAGATCTGAAAATTGCTCACACAGTCCAACACAACATTATAAAAGAATCAGGAAAAATATCAAATCATTTCATTCATAAAGAAGCTGGTTATATGTGAGAAAAATTATGGAATAAAAGTAAATCACAAAAATACTGCACTCCAAGGAAAATTCAAGATGGAAAGTCCCTAATCAAATGGCAAAATCAAAAGATATAACACATCAAATGAATGGATAAAACTGTCATATTCCTGACTTTTTATACAGGCACTTTTTTATGAAGAAACCTGGTTTTATACCATTCACTTGTATGACAGGATACGTGAACAAAACAAACAGTAACTGATAGATAATACTTTATTGCAAAAGTGAAACCATGACCAGTTAAAATGCAAACATAATATACACAAGTGCCAAGAAACAAACAATACTGATAAATGTGTTAAACAGATAGAAGAATGGATGGACAGATGGACTGACAAGGAGAATGCAGTATACCACTGTGAGTGGGAGTAGATAATGTCTATATCAATAATAAGACAATTATAAACTATATCACACCACAATCAACATCATAAAAATATATCTATGATACAGCAGACATGTTATAAAAAACCTACTAATTTGAGGCAATATCATGATACTGCATTCAGAAAACATATATCACATTTTTTGTTCAAAACAAATGTTTTAAGAAGTAAAAATAACAAAAAATACCAATTGTCAAGGAAAATTTAAAACAGAAAGTCCCAAAGCAAATTGCAAAATCAAAACTTCAAACACACCAAATGAACGGATTGCAACTGTCATATTCCTGACATGGTACAGGCATTTTGTAATTGAAATTGATGCAAATATCACATACATTTCATCTTTTATCTAGATTGAAAATATGTTCCTAAATTAGCTAAAACATTGGAAACTCATTCTAATTTACACACTGATATGCCAAAATAAATGACTAGTAGTTCCAAGACATTTATATTTCATGGTAGTTTGGTCAAAACAATGTGATTAAATTTGCAATGAGGCACTCAGTTTTCCAAATAAATATTTTAATAAGTCAAATCTAATACATGGGATAAATAAAAGAAAATTTATTAGTCAAGATGTGAAATAAAGTAGAGGTCAAGACCAAATGACCACAGTGTGACAACATGACACCAATTTAAGTTGAAGATTAAGTAGGAAAGAGAATTAATTCCTCCAGGGAGCAGATTAACTGCTGTTATAAGGTCACCATTATGATCATTTGACATTCAGATCCATGACTTTGGATTATGAAACTGCAAATAAACAATGTGTCCTTTTGTAAATGTCAAACTGTGCATTAAATACTGATCTACATTCCCTTTTCTGCTAATTTATTTAATACTACCCTTTTCATACAGACATGCAGAGTGTGTATCATTGTCTGATAATGAAGATATATCTGTTCAAAGCATGGTATAAAATCGTGCTTTTCTGATGTATTTTATATTTTTAATTCAAAGAAATTACAAAGATTTAATTGCACATTTATATAAAATAAAACAATTTAATTTAAAAACAGATTTGGGCTCTTAAGGGCAATAGTCACATGTCAAAGGTAACCACTTTTAATGCTGTTCTTCATCTGAACATTAAATCTAAGATCTTTGATGATGGGCTAAAGAACTCAGAACCTTTAAGTATGATCAAAATAACACTTAATGTCAACATAGCAGTCATGAATGTATTGAGAACTACAAAATTCAACAAATTTAATTGTTTGTCATATTACAGATTAAAGTTCTATCAACATTTTCTTACAACTTTTACTTTTCCTTCATAATTTTTACAAATAAAAGCAACAGGATACATTTAATGTTAATTATTTCTATAAGTCCTTCAAACTACAGTAACTTGATACAATCCAGTAGTCAAGTACAAAAAGCAGTTAGTATCATACTACAGATAAATACATCTGTACTAAGACTAGAGAAAACACTTTTTTTTTAGCAATTTCAAGGACCCAATCTTTTAAAAATATTGAAAGCGGGATTTTGGCTGGAATTGAAAAACCCTAAATGTGAGAAAGGACATATAATTGACCATGTGAAAAGGTTTCACAAGCAGAAAAAGGTACTAGTCAGAAAATGTACAAACTGCCAGAAGCATGAGTAGCTGTCCAGAATTTAACCTAAATGAGTCCCTAAGGAACTAGCAAAACATTTGTTATTAGAAGACAGATTGCAAGGGGTTACTAAACAATTCAATTATCAGTAAAATTCTTTGCTTTCATCTCAGGAACTATAGGTAATTACAATACATGTACATCTTCTAGATCTAACGTTCTTGAAGACTACAATTTGAAAATATATTAAGAAATCTTACCTGTTGTATAAACTTGTTTCTATGGTAATCTCTCAAACGAAAAAATCTGTTGGTTAAATCCATGTAGATCAGCTAGGCTTCCTTCTGTAAAAAACCAAGAAAATACTTTCCTAAGAATTACGTACCAATACCTTTCACAGCTATACCACCCAATAGAAGAGGCCAGTTTTAATGGAACACAATACCATTTACATATAAATGGCCATTTTATATGAGGAGTCCATTTCAATCAAAAGTTTCCAGAATTTTGTATGCACCAATCTATGCCGAAATGCACATATGAATGAATCACTTTCACTACAACTATTTAATGATAAGACCTTTCACTAGTAGCCGAAACATACATACACAGATCTGTTATAATTAGACAACCAATGATAAACCAGGATTTTACCTGTGTTAATCAATACAAATCACCTTTCTGATCAAATTGTGCAACCTTTTTCCCCAGCAAGATGTTTTGTGGTATTGGAGATAAGCATCTGTAACATTATGATCAGCTGATAAACAGAAATCAATTTCATGTGACATTAAGAGATTTTATGACATGATTGAATCTCCTTCATACTGAATATAAGGTATTTTTTGGCTTCTAATTAATTGGGTTTGCAAACTCAATACATATATACATTACTTTTACATAAGTACTACATTTTTTGCTAATCAGGAATGTGAGTACTGGGGTACTTTTAACACGTCACCCTTTTAAGTAATTAATTCATGTGAATTGAAAAGTCCCTTTGGTTCTATCTGCAGCTGGCTGTTATTACACTAATTTTTGAGGAG
Organism: Mytilus edulis; assembly: GCA_019925275.1. Taxonomy (NCBI): domain Eukaryota; kingdom Metazoa; phylum Mollusca; class Bivalvia; order Mytilida; family Mytilidae; genus Mytilus; species Mytilus edulis. Next base: position 41,404,724 of record CM034355.1, read on the forward strand.
GTGGTTGCATACAATACATACAATACATACTGGACAGGGTAACAGTTGCCATCAATTGGCATTTTGTTTAAACTGTTGAATGGGAAAAATCCATGAGACCATATTACTTTACTGCAGTCAACCTTTTGGGTAGATTGCAAACTATTTTTATTTTCTCTTCAACTTGATGAACAACACATTTAGAAGTCTTGAATTCTTTTAAAATAACTGTGAAGTTAAAGGTTATATAAGAATAACTAAACAAACAAAAAAATAGAACTAAATCAGGGAATGTATACAAAATGTTTGAGATGAAATTTGAGTTAACCTTTATATGTATACATCTTTGATAGCAAAGGATTTTCTTAATCAAATACATCTTTTGTTTTTATCTACATACTTGTTATTCTAGTATAATCTAATAGATGAATAAATTATGTCATGATTGAAAATTGGAAAAAAAAACAAATTTCCAACATAAGTAAAACAATATATGAGGAGATAAGATTAATCAATTTTCAATTTCCTGTATATATATACAATAAACTAATAAGTTGAACATCATGACATATTAATAAATCGCCTTCTGATAATTTATAACCTTATTAGTTTTGCTAATATCTGGAAGGAATTGAAGACTTGGTCAAATTGACACGTAGTAATGTCAGACACAAAGGATCTATTCATATGGACAGTGTCACTTCCGATCCAAAAATTAAAGCGTTCAGGAGTAGTTGATAACTTTGACACAGTTGTTACATATAGAACATTTCATTGAAAAATGGTGCGAAAGCTATACTCCCACTAGATTGATATTAAAACCTGACTTCCAATCCTGGCAATTACCATTTTGATTAGAGACATCATTTTGATGGAGATATCTCTAAATTAAACCAACAGGCTCAAACTGTAACAAATGTTGAACTTGTCTTTTTTTGCATTAAGGTTTGTTACCATAGAAGATATGCAAGATTTTGAACTTCAAACACATTAATAAAGTAATTGTGTTGTACAATATTAATGCAAAAATCATGTTTAATCTCATAATGCTCACAGTACATAATATTCCTGGGGACCTATCATCGTGGTTTATATATAGGAAAGTCTCTTGAAATTTATTGCTTCAAAATCTCCTTCAAAGAAACTGTCAGGTTTGAATTCAGCAGATTTGCTTCATATCACATCCTTTTTGTTAAAATTTTCTGTCCTGCTACAGATGAATGTTAGGCCACACCAATTTGATCCCTTGTTCGACGGACCCGCCCGCACCTATTTTTTTCAAAATAGATTTTTTTAATTTTTTTTATATTCCCGCTTCCCACATCCGGAATTGTAATCATGTCCATTTCCCGCACCGTTTTTTTTGTTTGTTAAATATTATAAAAAGATATCAACATTTGTTAAATCACAGTCTAACCTGTATATACGATTTTAAACATAAAAGCACCCCACCACACTGTGTAAATATCTGTGAGAATATTTGTTTCAGCATGAAACCTGGAGTGCTCTGATAAAAAGTTATAACAGCGGGTATTTCCGTGAAGAACAAAAAATTGGTTTCTTTCCTCCTTACTTATATTCCCTATCAAAAAAAGTTCGTTGTTAGAATAAAGTACAAAGAACTTCTGAAGGATTTGCCTTCAACTGCAATTGTATTGTATCCTGGCGAAACAAACTATCCATAGCCTGACCTGTGTTTGTTATTATCAGGTTGAGAACAACCCTCCCTCAGACAAGGGGTCATTTTACTGATGTAGAAAAGAAAATAGAAATACCAAGGATTTGTATAGTTCTTCTATACAAAACCTTTGAACACTTAGAATTTTGTACTCAAAAAGAGGAGAGTTACATCATATTTTAAACAAATTTTTCTAAAAGAGGGGTCCACTTATTTTGAATAATAATAAACTGTTAAAGTAAATGTGTTAACATGGTTAAAGTCAAGGAATATTACTAAATTCTTGGACATGTTTTGACCATTTAATACCAGATAGATATATATAGTTCTATGAGAAAATATGAGCCCTTTTGTACAAACAAATATATTATAACTTATTATGATCCCTCATAAAACATTTAAAAGGGATATTTACAACATTAAGGGGTTGCCCCCAAACTGATTATAATTTAGATGGAGAATTGTCTCATTGTCAGTCACACATACATAGACCAGATTTAATTATTTCTTGGTGAACAGGGAAAAACTACTTCAGAAATTAAAGAAATGTCAAAGTACAAGTGATAAATCAAGTTTTAATATTGTCAAAACCTATTATTTTATGTTTACAAAAAAAAATTATAATCGCTCGCCTTTACTTTTCAAGCTTTGCCTCAACAATTTGCAAATTAAATATTTTTTTATTAAAATTTTCAAATCGCTCGCTCATCCCAAATTTTGGAGTCCAAAAATCTGTAGAACAAGAAATTAAATTGGTGTGGCCTTAATTGAAAGTTTTCTCTTGTAGTTATCAGCAGAGTTAAGCCTATATCTTGAGGTCAACTTTAGAAAGATAAAAATAACCTTGTAAGTGACCTTGAGTTGACCTTTTAAAAATATATAAACAAGGTTAAAACTCATTAATAAATACAACTGGCTCTTGCTTTAGAGTGAAAGAAGTAACTACAAGATTCACAATAAGTATACAGTATAAATTACCAAACGAAAGCTTGGTACCAAATATTGAGAACCACAGGTTTGAAGATGCTAAGAAAAATACATTGAAAAAGTTTTTATACTTGCATTAATGTGTAGAACATGTATGTATGCAGCAAACACGTAGTGACAGATCTAAAAATGTGTGACATAATATCTCTTACAATATGAAGTGGGGTACCAAATATCATATAGCTCTAATTTATAGTTGCTGAGAAAATTAGGATGAAAATTTCTTATACATTAGACAATGTAAAGAACATACAAATATTAGACAAATCTGAAATTGTGTCATCCTTTATTAAGCTTTGTGCCATAAATATGAAGAAACTCTTAGTTGTAATGGCTGAGAAAAATTCAATAGACATGTGAGATAAAATAATAACAGTCGCTTTGTAAAATGCAATAGACATGTGTGATAGAATAAAACAGTCGCTTTGTAAAATGCAACAGAAATGTGTTATAGAACAATAATTGCAATGAAAACCTCATTTAATGAACATTAAAATTGATGATTGGCTTTAAAGGCTCTAACATAAATGCCAGAAAGAAAATTGAGAACACATAGGCCATATGTATGCAAGATATGAAAAATTCAGGTCTTCTACCTTCTGAAATATACAGCTTTAGACAAAGAGCTAACATTGTCGCTGAGTTAACGTCCCCTTGTCCTGCATTCTGCAAAAAATTTCAAAGATAGGCCCAGGTGAGCCAAAACAATATCATTTTGAAATGACCACTTCAGGGCACTTGTATACATTGCAACAGTTTTTACTAAACGTTCTTTTTTTAAAAAAGCCCACGGTCAAATCAATTTTAATGGTAATTGCCATGAAATAAAAATCATAATCTTGTTATAATTGTTGTGTGGTAGAAACCCTTTTTTATTCTACATACGAATTCTACAGAAGTGTTACATAACCTTTAACAAACAAAACTTGCACTAAACATAATTGATACTAATGTTCAGACCATTATTTTTAAAAGGAAATAATAGAATATTAAGTGTCACAGTTTATACCATAACATGAAATATCCCCATTACGGTATTCCTTCTACCGTTAGTGTAACGCAACCACCTACGCCAATCCACAAGATTGATGGTTCCCGTTTTATTCAACTACCCGTACTAATGATAACAAAGGACTGAAATACATGCCGATAAATATCAAATGAAAATTTTCCAATATAAAGATTTGCTATAACCGTTATCTAATCTCATTCATCAAGGATGGTGGACGTCTCTACTTCATTATTCCTATTTTATATACTGTCTTAGTTCAATTAAATGACAATGCGTAAACTGTAAGCTTTTTGTACCATGTAACTTTGCTACTTTGTATTCCATTTGTATTCTAATATAAACAATCTGTTTCTTTACCATTCAAACTTCCAATAAGTTTATTATAAGAAATATTTACTTGCACTGAAGAATCTGGTACTCAAAACAACAATTTCTTTTCATTCTGAGAGTTTTAACCAATATCCACATCTCAAAGTTATTTCCAGAAAAAAACATTTTAGTACTAAAACAACAAACAGTTTGTTGTAAGCAAGCCAGTCCTTGTACTACCTTTAATAATTAACAATCGTCCTCACATGGCCTAAAAAAAACTGCTAACAAAAGTCCAAATTATCCTTTCATCAAATGTGGAAAGTACTCATATTATCTCATAATGCCTTTAACAATAGTAATGGTAGTTACTAGGCCTTCAACAGTGAACACAAGTCCTTGAAGAGTAGCTACATGTGGTGTGAGTATTAGTTTTTTGTGTTGTGAGTTAATGCTTCTTGCTTTGTGAGTTGATGCTCTTAATGTTTTAAGTTAGTGCTCCTTGTGTTGCAAATTTATGTCCTTCATATTGTGAGTTTTTGTGTTGTGAGTTAATGCTTGTTGCTTTGTGAGTTGATGCTCTTAGTGTTTTAAGTTAGTGCTCCTTGTGTTGCGAATTTATGTCCTTCATATTGTGAGTTTTTGTGTTGCGAGTTAATGCTTCTTGCTTTGTGAGTTGATGCTCTTAGTGTTTTAAGTTAGTGCTCCTTGTGTTGCAAATTTATGTCCTTCATATTGTGAGTTTTTGTGTTGTGAGTTAATGCTTCTTGCTTTGTGAGTTGATGCTCTTAGTGTTTTAAGTTAGTGCTCCTTGTATTGCGAATTTATGTCCTTCATATTGTGAGTTTTTGTGTTGTGATTTAATGCTTCTTGCTTTGTGAGTTGATGCCCTTAGTGTTTTAAGTTCATGCTCTTAGTGTTTTAAGTTCATGCTCCTTGAGTTGCGAATTTATGTCCTTCATATTGTGAGTTTTTGTGTTGTGATTTAATGCTTCTTGCTTTGTGAGTTGATGCTCTTAGTGTTTTAAGTTCATGCTCCTTGTGTTGCGAATTTATGTCCTTCATATTGTGAGTTCATGCTTCTTGCTTGTGATATGAGTTAATGGTTCTGTTGCTTATTAGTTTATGCTCCTTGTGTTGTGAGTTATTGATCTTTTGGTTTAAATTTATGCTCCTTGTGGGATTTCTATTCCTTGTGTTGTGAGTTCATGCTCCATCTATTATGAGTTTACTGCTTTTTTTACGGCTCATTGCTTAAGACTGCGATGACACCTTCAGTTGCTTGCTTGCTTAATTTTTTAAAATTATATATTACCAGTACATCTACTAATAAAGTCTGATATGTCTTACATCTTCCCCTTTCTCTTTTTTCCATCAGAAAAAACAACATTTTAATCTTTTTTTAATTTAAATTTTAAATTTTTTGCATGAACAAAAGAAGGTGTTTCTTTGATTTCTTATTCATGCCAAAAAAAAAATTAAAAAAAAATGTTTTTAATTTTTTTTAGTTCACTAGTACTATCAGTCATTGTATAAAGCTTTCTAGAGGGTATAGACCACCTACGATTCGGCTCCTAATGACAAACAATACAACAGGTGTTACAGATCTAACATCCACCAATAATATGTCTAAATCATTTAGGCCAATACAAACTACTATCAAATCAGATATAACTTTCATCTTTAATAAACACTGAAGTTGGCAATATATCATGTATTGTGTGTGTTTCTCATTCTGTGTCTCAATAATACGATCAATCAAGGTCAATACAGACTATAAGGTTCAAAGTCTAAAGTTCTTAGTGAAAAAAAATCTTCAATTTATAGGACATTAAAGTGTTAAAGTTACAGGAAATAAAACTAACTTGAATAGAAGAAAAATATCCTGTTAAAATTGCAGTTCTTAGTTTACAAAACAAAGGATATATTTTTATAACTACATGTACAATGCATCTTTCTACTAACTTGCTATTAAAATGACACTTTTAATCAACCCTGTGTGATCTTATAACAAAACAGAACATGTAATCATAGTTTTACTGTTTGAAATACTGTTCTTGGTATCTCAAATGTAGTGTAAATGCATTTAAATATTTCTTCCAATCTGCATGCATTTTTTTTTAAAAGCACATGTTCTCAGAAATATCAGATGAAGGTATGTTTTTAAAAGTTTGACAGATTTCACTACAGCTTTTTGATCTATTCAATATCATAACTATTCAAGAAAACTATGTGATGTATATCCCAAACAAAATAAATGTTCTATTTCTTCCTAGTGTATTTTATCTGAATTGTCACTTCTCCATGATCAAGGTCTATGAATCTTGTGTTTATATTTATATCCTTGGGTCTTATAACATATTCCTTTGGTAAGAAGTATCCTAGATTAAACACAAAGTTCCCTTCATCTGAAGATGAACTGGATGTTTCATTTATATAGGAATCATTAGAACAATCAGTATCTGGCTTTGAAGATCCTGTATTGGAGTTTCCATTTTCCTTTACAACAGGTTCATTAACATTGTCAACTTTTCTGTATTTAAATTGCCTTGGCAAGTTTTCTGTTTCAACACATGTACAATTTCTCTTAATTTCAAAGTGACAACTTCTTGTCTGGTCCCCTTTACACATAATAGACTGGTTTCCTACATTTTCAATATTTTTAAGAGTTTCAAAGTTCATGGCATGACTTCCTTGAACATGACAGCAAGACATTCCTTTATTCTGAGTATTTGTCTGTTTTTTTATACAACTGTTCCCTTTACTAGTATCCTGTTCTAAACGATACATATCTTGCAATACTTCTCTATCTGTAGGTTCACATCTACTGGTATCTTCCTCTTTAGAAACACTGTTTTCAGAATTCTGGTGGGACAAATGTTCTTGTGTGATCAGCTTTGGATAATTAAGAAACCTGAAATCATCTGTCAAGGACGAATTCTTGCCTGTTGTTTTATTTGTATCCTCAGTTTCTTCCAATGTTGGAATATCCATATCTTCATCCTTTACACTTTCAGAAGAAATGTTTTCTTCCATTCTATTTAAAACTGGTTCCTTTCGTAAAATTTCTGTTACCTGACTGTTGATCTTACATGTATCGTCAGTGATTGATCAAATTTTCTATTCTGATCTTTTGAATACTATTATTACAGAAAGAACCTTTAATGTTCCCTTCTTCCATTATTCTTTTAATGTATGATCTTAAACTCTCTGTTCCTAAAGGTGTATCTTTAAACAAATTTTTGTATCCAGGATGAAAATAAAACACATCCTTAACATGAGGATTATTTTTAGAAATTGAAGATAAATATTTCTCCAAGACTTTATAAAAACATCTTAGATTTCCAACGTTTTCATAATATTTGATATATTTATACTGTACAAGTTTTCTTCTCCAACCTTTAGCATGTTTAATTCCAGTTAGAGACCTCGAGAACTGAACATATCGTCCAGAACTGTCCCTGCAGAAAACAAACTGGCTTTGTTTCAGATCCCTATGTTCTTCTGGTGAATGAACCATAAAGTACTTGCTATTGTAGTAGAATACACAATAACTCAAACCCTTGTTTGTATTCATATTGAAAATCTCTTTATCCCATAAAGCAATTTCATGTTCCGTTGAAATAAGATCTATTGTTTTCTTCGTTTCTGGACCAGCTGGCCGTTGCTGATGACCAATTGACCACAGTGAATCACATAACTCCTTGTTATCATCAAGAACTCTATTCAAAAGTGATAGTGAGGGCCATCCAGAGGTCCTCAAGTATCTTTGGACCCCTAATACAAGGCCTTTTAGAGTAACATATGAATACAATTGTCCAGTCTTAGACCTCACCTCAAAAACAAACAGTTTCAAAAAATCTCGAAATTGTTTTTCAGTTGTTAACACAGTAACTTTCTCCAACTTAGGAATATGAAGACATTCTGAACTTGCTTGTTTGGCATTTTTAACTTTTGCCCATTCATTCCAGAGATTTTTTGCCCATCCTGTGTTATTGACAGTATTTTTGAAATATGTTTCATTCATCTTTAAAGACCTTACACAATATCGTCCCAAGTCAATATACTATCATATCTTACTAAATAAAATCTGTCTCTTTCAAAAGATGTTCCTGTGTGTGATATTATACATATAAACCAATAAAATGTTTTTCAGATACATTCCTGAGGGCGTTAGCCAGATTGAGTGTATCTAATTTACACCAAGATAATATCAAAATGATAGATTTCAATGATTTAGAAGGGGGTTGTTCATCATTTTGACCTTTCTTAAAGAAAAATTTGATAAATACAGAGTATCCAATTACAATTAATGACAATTTGGTGTAAAAAATGGAAATGCTCAGGTTTTGCAAGTTTAAGAACACCAATCCATACAGTAAACTTGTTACTGAGACTTGATAAGATAAGAGGTGTATGGAATTTGTATTCAAAAGTTACAATGGGGCTCTGATGAGTTTTAGGTCGGGTTACACCCTGATATACAGGTAATTAAAATTGTTTCTTAATTTACTATGGATATACCACATAAAGTTGCACTCTCCCTCTAAAATTTTGAGAAAAAAGTATTTACATCATAAAAACGGCATATATCACTGTCTACCATGAGGAAAATTTTCAATCATCAAATCATGACTTTTTTGTGCAGTTTAATTGCCAAAATCTGAAACTTTTGATGATAAAAGATAACAGGTCTACATAAATGATGATTCTTTTGTTCATAAATGTTTCAAACAGAAAAGAAATTGATAGAGACTAACAGAGTCAGCCAGTTTCATAGAAGTCTAATCTGATCAGACAGGAATTAGACCAGATATAATCCATTTGCTTTGTTGTTAGATTTGTAGCAATTTACATAAATTGGGGTCATCTTAAATCAGGACTACAAATATAATCATATTTCATAGAACCTAATTACAAGGTTTCAAATCCCTCAAAGTGATTTGTACTTATTCTTTTTAGGACTGGGGTATTCTATTGGTAAAACCTAATTGGCTTTGCTTTCGAAAAAAACACAATATAAAAATATAACAAATAATAAAATAGGAGATGTATAACTTTTCCATGCGTAAAGTAAATCTATTATTGTTCCATTGCCATCTGACAGTTTTCTCCCTAAAATTCAAGATTTCTAAGTAAAAAAGTTCATCTGGCTATGTTCCCACATTTTAGACATGTATGTAGTAGATATTATATAGAAAAAACTTTTTGACATACTATGGACAGGATATTTATATATAAACATTATCTTTTCCCTAGATGTGAAATACAATGTATGAAAATGATCTTTGAACACATGATATAGCTGCTACCAACTTATTTCCCCTAAATGAGAAATGTACAATGATTCAAACCAGACAACTGAAGGCCTTTGTACAGTAAATATAAAATATAGATTGTCTTGGTGAAAAAGGCAATAACAAGGTATTTTTCGATAAGTAGTAATATGCCCAAATATATAGACAAATATAAATCAGAATGTCTTCAAAGCTAAATCAGTGAGGTCTTTAATTATGGGTATTTTTTATTCCCTTGTATGTACATGTATAAAAAAAACATTCAAATAAACAACCAATTACTAGTATTGACAACTTAATCTGTGCTTTTCTGGTTAAAATCTGTTGAACTACATCCCCCTGTGATATATAAAACATTTGTGGTTAAAATTTTCTGGCAAGCAATCCATTGTGTACTCTTGCATTGAAGCGGGAAAGAACAAAGATCAGAAAAAGTACATGGCATATTGCACTGTTAAGTGCATTAACATTGTTAAGGATAAAGAACTTTAAAAAAAACTATATTAAAGATGCTTATCTAACCTTTTCTTCTGAAAAACATAACAAATTGATTACAACCAAACTATTCGCCATTAATGAATTACTCAATAACTCATTTATTCCGTAAGTTTCGTCTCCATCTGTTCTACAATCTGATTTGTGAATCAATCAAGAAGAGGTTGATGTCAACGTCCACGATAAACAAACAATATCCAAGTCAACATAATGATGTTCCAGCATTTTACGATTGCTGCATTTCTATTTATTATACATTTAATTTGCAGTTTCAACTGCATTAGAAGTTCTTTTATATTTATTTTGCGGTTTTATCTGCATTGATGTTTTTGCAAGATTATTATATCTAGTACTTCAAATTATGAAATGTCAAAACTTTTATCAAATGATGTACCACACTTCAAATGATAAGGACAAGAAATTTTAATATTTCTAGAGATTTAGACAGACTGCAGATAAATTATAAGTTTTCATACAATGCACAAAACCAAATCAGAATCAGAGTCAAATAAGAGGAAATGTAAACAATAGGTAACTATGGCAACTTCTGCTTCAATGACTTGTGAGTTGTGAAATATCTTTCATGACTTGAGCATATATAGTAGCAGACTCTTAAGAAATAAACTCTTTTGCTTATTTTTGTGTCATTGGGCTGCTATCCCATCAAAGTATCTCATATCTCATTTTATCTGAGGGCCTAAGTTACAGATTGGTCTAAGTAGTTCAACTACAGCATTCATTAGACTGTCAACATTTAGGTTGTAAGTTAGAAACCAGCATGTAGCAGGTGCATTAACTTGACTATGATCTTAATTAACTAGGATTCCTAGTTTCCAGCCAAAGATTGTAGTTCTGTCCTGTTTCCTCCACCTATTAAAACTTGCCGCCAAAATGTAGCCAAGAGTGTGCACAGTGATGTTAGGGATTGACAATCATTTAATCTCTATCTTCATTGATGATATCCAGAACAAATGTATTATTTACCAGTAAATATATATACATTTGAACCAAATAAGGGAGCTACCATTTGATTTTTATGGGGAGGGCTAGGATGAAAAATTGTTTCCCGCCTTTTTTTTTAGTTGTAATCTCTGTCCTGCCTATTTATTTTTCAGTCTATTCGGTCCTGCCTTTTTTTTTCTTAGCTTATCCTGACTTTTTTACCACAATTGTTATCCTGCCTTTTTTTTTGCCAAGTTACTTATCCTGCCTTTTTTTTTAACTCAAAATCCTGTCCTGCCTTTTTTTCAAATTTCATCCTAGCCCCCCCATAAAAATCAAATGGTAGCTCCCTAAGAAGAGCTTGTTTTTAGACCAAATTTCCAAATATATTTACTCACCATAACCAGCATTGGCTTCTATATTATTGTTTGTGCTATATTCCATTCCCTCAATAGATGTCCTTCTCTCACTGTCAAGGTCACCTGGAGTTCCATCCTGATCGGCCATTTCGTTTTCAGGTTTATCTAAATCCCCTAATGTTTCTATGGCAACATGAATGTCTTTTGATTTTTGCAGGATATCACTGAACGAAGAATCTGCATTTTCTTCCAAATTATTACCAGTATCTGAAAGAAAATAGGGAAAAACAATTAATTTTCTTGTATTTTAAGCTCATTCTATCTACTCTTTGACAAACCATATTCTAGTAGCAACATGTTTCCATGTACCATAATGCATTTTCCATTCCAAAGACAAGTTTGAAGTAAACACAGTTATCAGAATAAAATGTGTTTAACAGCTTTAATAGATTGGGACAGAACACTTTTGTTTGAATATAAAATACTTGATTGAATAAGCAAGGTTATCTAGAAAAATCAACTGATTCAGAAAGCATTAAAAACTAAAGACTATGAATGTAATACAAATATGAAGTAGTTCTTTTCCCTCTTGACTTGTCGCATAAGAGTTTTTTAGTTTAACAAAATATTTGCTTTGCTTTATTTAAAGTCCCAGGTCACAGAAAAAATAGGCTTTTCTCCAGAAAAAAAAAAACATCAATCAATTTTAATGTAAGCATTGTTAAATCATCATTACTGGTATTTTGCTTTGATTTATTTAGTCCCAGGCTGATCAATTTTTATGTAAGCATTGCTAAAACATAAAGGTTATTGGTATTTGGTAATTGTAAAGCAAATCTGATTCAAAAATATCATGTTTGGTTCATTCATCACATAATTGTTCCTCTTACAAACATCAATCTTAACTGAACTCTGAAGAAAAGTAAGTCTTTTAAGAGTTGTCAAGCTCACAAAGGATGATGTTGGCAATATTTCTTGGATTATATTGGTTTTCTATAATAGTCTCAATATAGTGCTCATTTTTGCCTTGAAATGATGTAGATTGTTATGAATCAAAATCTTTTTGTCAAGTATTTGGCCTTTTTTTCACCAGGAAGTATGGATTTACATTTATTGGAACTAATGATGAATGATTATTTTTGGGGATCTGGGATGAAATGCTTAATTTTTTCCATTCAGAATGAGACCATTTTGCAATACAAATTTGCACAGTAAATGAACACCAAGCTATATATATATATATATATAGTGGTTTAGCGCACTGGATACAGTACAGACAATTTGGTGTCACGATATCTCAGTAGCATTAGTTCGAACCCCGGCGAGGGAAGAAGAAAAAAATTGTGAAAGCAAATTTTCAGATCTAACATTGTTGGGTTGATGTTTAAACGAGTTGTATATACAGAATGTACACAGCCATGTATCACCATCACTGCTGGTGATCCGATGGATAAATCTGTTGTAGAGTTGTCCCTGGTTCAGACGGTACTTATATATATAATTATTTCTGTGACTGTATCTTACATTAATTTGTAGGATCCTTTACTATAGATATTTCTGCTGATCTGTAACTATTCTAACATAATTGGGTTGATGTTTAGACGAGTTGTATATATATATATATTGTTCCCAATGGTAAACATTTGTAATGAACATATAAAACTGACTTGTGATATTTACTTTATTCTCAAATTAATGGAAATCCAAAGACCTTTATACAGTAGACATGTTTTTTTTTATCCTAATGACACTAATTATGGGATAAGATTTATAAGTAGTCCCAAGACATATCAGTGAAGAACTGTTAAGATGAGCTGAACTTTAATTAAAGCAGTAAAAGGACAAATAAACCATTTTAAAGATTCAAAGAATATGTTGTGATATTTTTGACCGTTTGTTGATTTCAATCTTTTTCCTGCATAACTACAGCTTAGATGACCTTCAAAAATTACTTCAATATGACATTTGATTTTAATGATCTCCCTTTTTTAATACTTGACCTGTCAAAAAATAAAAATAAACAGCTAAGAGTAGGTTACAAGAGTGCAATTATTTGTTTACATTTTACCGGCAAGTTTTTTACCCAGCAAGTTTTTTACCCCAAGACTTGGATTGGATGATACAGGATTGGAATTACATTTAATCGAAAGCTTATCCAATTAGGTGTAAAATTGCCGAAAATCATATTCACATTTTACAAAGTATAGAAAATATCTTCCCTTTCTGCACGTCGGAGCTATTAGAAATATGCCTTTTTCATTAAGCAAAAAAAATAGACGATCTTTTCAACTGCATTTCAAGTCAATTTGAGGCGCATGACCCTGTATATTTTTTTGGTTGTAATGCAACACTGGCATTTCTAGTAACAGGAACTGCTACCCGTTTTTCCCTAGTTAGTGTAGTCTTCGAGAAAAAAAATACGTAACACCAGTGGTACCCTATGGAAAATGCATTACGAATAATTGCGCTCTTGTAACCAGTATGATACATGCTACCACAAAATTGTCTCCCCTAACTGCCTGGGTGGTCTTGTTGAGGAAGCTTGCTCACCCCCAATGTATAGGTGGTTGTGAGTACAATTATCAGTCAGGTTAAACTTAAAATTTTAAAACTGATATTTGCTATGCTCTTCCAATTTCTCAGCCTTTAGAAGGAAGAGCAATGACTGGTTACCAAAGAGTGAGAAAAACACTAAGGATGAGATGGCAGAAGCAGAGACAGAGTCAATTCAAGAGTTCAACTCTAACCTTACTACATGTTCAAGACAAGTTAGACAACCCTTTGTTGGACTTAACACTTTCAGTACTGTTAAAGGGTGGACAAGGAAAATGTATGGACTGCATAAATAATATTTCAATCGAAATTTTGTCCTAAGGTTATAAAGTGCAACCATGATAATTTTTTTCCTAAATTTTTAAACGAACAATTAAAATTTACAAATTTGATTGTAAAGACTTTTCATAAATAACAGTTCAATAAACTCATTTTTCACAACAAGTTGTTAATTCTTTTTAAAACAAAAGTACAAAAGATAGAAGTAATATTAAATGACATCTCATGGGTATTGCGTTCCAATTATAGAATTTTATTTCATTTTCAAATCATCAATAATCTTTGTAATCATTACATCCCCTTTGTAAAAGATAAAATGTTATTTGTTAACCAGTTTGTTAAGACAATCAAAATGCCTTCAGAAACTTTAATAACAAAAAAATTATATGTGCCCAATAAAAGACAGGAACAAGTCTATGAGTACATTAGCTACCCGGAACATACATTAAATGCAGAAATTAATGCATGCATTTGAGGATCACTCATTACTGAGCTGGTAAAGATGCAAGATCTAATAAATGTGATTGCAGAAAATTATGAATGTGAGGTTTAATTATTGCTAACGTTACAGGCCTGTAGCCAGGAATTTCCAAGGGGTATTTGGACTCACAAACTCGACTTTAACAGTCACAATTTGAAGAGAACGTTGACTTCAACAGTACTTATTTGTTTTCAAGGGGGGTTCGTCAGAACCCCTGAACCCTCCTGGCTACGGGTATGCGTTGTACTGTCCCATTTTTGGAAATAACAAAATCATCACAATTATTTCTGAATTTACAGTATTCTAGTAAATAATTTTCTTCCAACTAGTCTTTGTGACTATTTATAAAGGTCTTTACTGATCTCAAAGCTACCAAGTAAAAGGAGTTACTAACTTAAATGAAATATCAGAATTACAGAATTTCATGCATGACTTGTTCTACTTTAATTAAAATGCATTTAGTGCTAAATATTGTCCAATTAGTTAGTTGATCTTTAATTTGTAGCATACTACTGAAAATTCAAAAATCAAAATTTATTGTATCCATTTATTATTGCAGTTTTAATAAGTGGACAAAAATACAAGAATATTTATTGAGATTTTCAGGCAAATCTGCGTACAGCTATATGTATATGTATCTAACTCAGAATAGATCTAGTCACATTATTTACATTAACCTGGCAAACATTTCAAAAATTACAGTTTTAATTTTTGGTAAAAGATTTAAATTTTTAAACTCAGCTTTTTACATGAAAATCTTAAGATTCTGAAGAAAACAAGAAACAAACACACACACAAATATAAGCATGATATATGTTTGAAATTAAATTAATACATACCTGCTTGCTGTTCTGGCCAGTCTGTCTGGCTCTGGATTAAGCCACTATTGTTTTGGTTCATACTGTCGACAAAAGCTTGTATGAGATGTATATCTTCCGCTGCAATATTACAACAATAATTAGAATACAAAGAATTAACATTTGTACAACAATTCCACTTTACATTTGTTTACACCAGTAGGTTCAATATAAATAAATGAAAGCCAACAAAATTTTTATTACAATTATTCTGCATCTGTTTATGCAATACTTAAGTGTTAGGAAATTAGGAGGGGCTCTAGTTGTTATCTTTTCATGTGCAATTTGACAAATGGATGAGATCCAAAAGACAAATACATCTCAAAATTGAATAGCTCTTCATAAAAATTGAAAAGAACCTTTAGCGAGCAAGCTCTCTTATCTGGCATCCATAACTCAATTACTACTTGATATGATACAAGTCCCCCATTTAATACCATGCTGATTATTGAACTCATTTAAGATTTTAATAGAGTATCTGAAGATAAATGAAACCCCATCTTGCTTTTCTGGGTGACATCATTACAAGTCCCTCCCTCTATTTTTTTTTCTCTTTCCAATTTCATTTTTTTTTTATTGAGCTTATTAAAAGTTTTGATGAGTGGCAACCTTCATTCAAATTTGAAGAGGATCTAAATATATTTTTAGATTCCCCTCCCCCAAAAATTGTCTCCATTGAATTTCAGATATTTCTGCTTCTCTCTATTTTTTGTTGAGTTGAAACCATCATCCAATTTAAAAAGGATCTGACAAAAATGAAAGACTGACTCATGGTTAAAACAGTCCCTCTTCTGCAATTTTGGCGAATTACAATTACTTTGGCAATCCGTAAGTCAACAGGTAGGTGACAGGATATGTGAAACAATTGTTGTTCTTGGGACAAGGAATCAAGTGCTTTGCTGAAACCATGAAAACTTTGAGGGCCATCATTGCTGGTATAGATCTATAACACTTTTACCATGTAGTTAGTACTGCAATAGTAACCAGATGTACCCATCCGTTTGTAACGTCTGCTAGAAATCAATCCCTTTTTAAGGGCTGTTGATGACAAGGGTCACATTTTAAGTTCCTGTATTGATCAGTTGTTTTTGATCAGCTGTTTACAAATATATATGCCACATGTGTTTACTTATTGCTAATGATTCGTAATAAAGATTCTGCAGAAAAAATACTATTCCACCTTGACTAAAGCTCATTTATCTGGTGCCAACATAACAGTAGGGGAAAATGTGTTTAAATATAAACAAAATGCACAACAGTAAGGTTTTTTGATGTTTCAAAGTAAATTTCCACAGCAATCTTAATTCCACTATCAGAATTGGGTTCATATCAGTGGCGCTCTCTCAAACCGTTGTATTAAAGCCAGAATTGGTATCGCCAATGTATTCATACAGATACAGATACAGATATTAACATAGTCATCTTTTGCATGTTGAGATCACATAAATATATGTTATTGGTTAACTTTGTGATTTAAATACTTCCTGACAGAGCTACTTTAAAGACAAACCAATCAATCAAAGAGCTACTTTAAAGACAAATCAATCAATCAATTAATTAATCCTATAAGATGATCATTCAAGGACAAGAAAACACGGAAGAATGTCGAAATTTTCTCGGTCAATGTAATAACACTTTGGTAATAAAATAATATAATTAAATAATAGCAATGATCTGTGATTCGTTTACGGTACCATTCCTTTCTACCTGCTGCTGAAGGCATCTATTGTTTATAATTAGCATAATTAACTCATCCTTTTGATGTATTTTAATGACTATACAACCTAACTGTGTGTATTGTTTTGAAAGTCACTACACTCCTGATTGGCAGCATTCTTGTGATGGAGGGGATGAACGGAAAAACGACTGAAGAATGTAGAAACTGGGACCGTACAGTGTTTATATATAGTTATTTATTTTAAGAAGTCATTCATAACAATCTACACATAGAA
The DNA here is from genome assembly GCA_019925275.1 of Mytilus edulis. NCBI lineage: Eukaryota > Metazoa > Mollusca > Bivalvia > Mytilida > Mytilidae > Mytilus > Mytilus edulis. Next base: position 41,421,904 of record CM034355.1, read on the forward strand.
AGTCAGTAAACAAGTTTTCATCTGTTTTTCGATGAATTGACCTGTTAATATGACGTTCTAGCAAGGTACACGTTCGTCAACGAAATCAAAGGTGATCCTAAAATCTGCCGTGCAATAACGTTGCCCTTTTTAGCATTACTTGATAAGACATTTGCACGATTCCACATCTTGATAAATCATAACGTCATTTTTTCCAATTTGAACAACAATATATCCATGGGCACCAAGAATTTAATAACTTCCATATAAATACAGTTTTCTTGGTTTTCAAATATCTAACCTGTCTTGTTTTAGTATCAACACAATCAATCAAAATGGTAATTCGTACTCACCTATAGGTTTCTGTAGATATGTTGTTAAAGTATAATCACCATTCTCTTGGAAATGAATAATACCATGGCGATGAAAAATTGGTCTACGATCCAATCGAACAAAATTCTGACTGTATCTGTAATAAATAAGAAACAAATCTTAACAACAGCTCTAATCATGATTAGTGGTAACTAATTAAGAAATAAACAAATATACCTACAACGAAAGCTAACAAGATGTTGACAAGATTTGTACATAGTTCTATGGGTAGAGATTTATGACATATTACATTTTCATTAAGATAAGACAGAATTAATGCGTTAATAAGCAAGACGAAAATTCATTCACTGATAAAAGACCAGAATATTGGAGTAAATATTCTATGGAAATATTGTGGGTTCATTGTTATTCGTGGGATAATAATTTATGAATTTAGTGGGCATATGTGAACTACAAATTATTGGAATATACTGTAGCTGTTTTATGTTGTATGTCTAATGTGTATGACAGTGTTCTCCCCAGACATTGCATTTAGCATCATGGAAAACAGGGAAATTTGAAATACCATCTTACTTCTAAAAATTATAGCATCACATCCATAACATAATCTATCAGAAAACCAATTCAAATAGCATCACATTAAAAAATATACCATCATATTACCCTCATGCTAAAAGGCTCTGGGGAGAACACTGAACATATTTTTATGTTTTGTATGTCTTAATATTGTAATGTGTTGTTATAGTTATTATTCTGCAAAAAGCTCTACAGAGCATATCTTTGTAAATTCTCATGTAAACTAGACTTTAAACAAAATTTTCTCTTCTAAAAAGTACAAATTTTTGATAGGTGAATATTTCTAATATTTCAATACATACAATGTTTGTGAATGTGAAGGCCATGCTGCCCATCAAGGGGCCTTAATAAATATTCTTATTCAAATTTGATGAAAACTTTTGTGAAGCTATGAAATCAAAAACAAACGACTTAAATTTTTTTCTTCATTCACAAAAATTGGTACGAAAAGAAAAAAAAATGACATATTGTGATTTCAATCATTAAATGTCCTTGACCTTAATATTTTGGGGTATGATTGTTTCATGTAAAGGTAAATCAAGTAAGAGCTTCAGACATACCAATTTGAAACATGTTAATTCCCTTTATTTACACAAATTGAAATAACTGTACATAGAATGTATGCAATTTTAAATATGACCTTGACCTTGCAGGAAGACTTTACACATTCCCTCTGGTAATGGAAAATAATCGTTTTCTTAGAATTGTAAAAAAAAAAAAGGGTCATTAATCTTCAAACTGATATGATATTAATACAACATTGTATATGGGTACATAGAGGATATGTTAATCAGAACTATATTTAATCAAGTTTGTGACCTTGACCTAGAAAACAGGACATAATGCAAACAATTGAAATAACTCATGAACCTTCACCTTTTGGTTAAATACAATGAGAAAAGTTTCATTAATGTATTAAAGGTATACAAAGTCAGAGCTATAAACTATTTTTTAGACAGATACCTCTAAAATTTGAATAAGTAAAGTGGGGTTTATAAAAAGCCTTATTGCCTAACTGTTCATTAAATAATTTACAATTCAAAAGATAACATAATAAGCAACAGAGTTTCTGGTATGTAAAACAAAACTTTTGAAAAAAAATTGTTTATTTCAAAATTGGTTTAAGAAGTCACCTTCAGCTACACCAGAAGTTCATTAATTACAACTAGAGGCTCTAAAGAGCCTGTGTCGCTCACCTTGGTCTTGTGCATATTAAATAATGGACACGGATACATTCATGACATAATTGTGTTTTGGTGATAGTGATGTGTTTGTAGATCTTACTTTACTGAACATTCTTGTTGCTACAATTATCTTTATCTATAATGAACTTGGCCCAGTAATTACAGTGGAAAATATTTTCTAAAAATTAACAAAAATTTATGAAAAATGTTAAAAATTAACTATAAAGGGCAATAACTCCTTAAGGGGTCAATTGACTATTTTGGTCATTTAAACTTATTTGTAGATCTTATTTTGCTGAACGTTATTGCTGTATACAGTTTATCTCTATCTATAATAATATTCAAGATAATAACAAAAAACGGCAAAATTTCCTTAAAATTACCAATTCAGGACAGTAACCTAACAACGGGTTATCCAATCCATGTGAAAACATCAGGGCAGATAGATCTTGACCTGATAAACAATTAAACCCTGTCAGATTTTCTCTTAATGCTTCGGTTTTTGAGTTATAAGCCAAAAACTGCATTTTACCCCTATGTTCTATTTTTAGCCATGGCGGCCATCTTGGTTGGTTGGCCAGGTCACGCCACACATTTTTTAAACAAGTTACCCCCATGATGACTGTGGCCAAGTTTAGTTTAATTTGGCCAAGTAGTTTCAGAGAAGAAGATTTTTGTAAAAGATTACTAAGATTTACGAAAAATTGTTAAAAATTGACTATAAAGGGCAATAACTCCTTCAGGGGTCAACTGACCATTTTGGTCATGCTGACTTATTTGTAAATCTTACTTTGCTGAACATTATTGCTATTTACAGTTTATCTCTATCTATAATAATATTCAAGATAATAACCAAAAACAGCAAAATTTCCTTAAAATTACCAATTCAGGGGCAGCAACCCAATAACGGGTTGTCGGATTCATCTGAAAATTTGAGGGCAGATAGATCTTGACCTGATTAACAATTTTACGGCATGTCAGATTTGCTCTAAATGCTTTGGTTTTTGAGTTATAAGCCAAAAACTGCATTTTACCCCTATGTTCTATTTTTAGCCATGGCGGCCATCTTGGTTGGTTGGCCGGGTCATGCCACACATTTTTCAAACTAGATATCCCAAAGATGATTGTGGCCAAGTTTGGATTAATTTGGCCCAGTAGTTTCAGAGGAGAAGATTTTTGTAAAAGATTACTAAGATTTAGGAAAAATGGTTAAAAATTGACTATAAAGGTCAATAACTCCCAAAGGGGTCAACTGACCATTTTGGTCATGTTGACTTATTTGTAAATCTTACTTTGCTGAACATTATTGCTGTTTACAGTTTATCTCTATAGCTATCTATAATAATATTCAAGATAATAGCCAAAAACAGCAAAAATTACCTAAAATTACCAGTTCAAGGGCAGCAACCCAATAACGGGTTGTCGGATTCATCTGAAAATTTGAGGGCAGATAGATCTTGACCTGATAAACAATTTTACCCCATGTCAGATTTGCTCTAAATGCTTTGGTTTTTGAGTTATAAGCCAAAAACTGCATTTTACCCCTATGTTCTATTTTTAGCCATGGCGGCCATCTTGGTTGGTTGGCCGGGTCACGCCACACATTTTTTAAACTAGATACCCCAATGATGATTGTGGCCAAGTTTGGTTTAATTTGGCCCAGTAGTTTCAGAGGAGAAGATTTTTGTAAAAGTTAACGACGACGGACGACGGACGACGACGGACGATGGACGCCAAGTGATGGGAAAAGCTCACTTGGCCCTTCGGGCCAGGTGAGCTAATAAAAGGGGGAAAATATCAATCAAGTTATAATCTGTATTAAATGTAGTAACCCCTTACTTTATATTAGGAATATAAAATTCACTTTAAGTCTCAAAGCATAGGCAACCCTTATATCTGAGAGTATATACAATAAATTTGCCATGAGTCATGACAAACAGGAAAACATACAATAAAATTGTCAAACCCCAACTTAGAAGATCAAAGCTTAAAACTCTTTGCTGTTGTTTTTTCTAGGAAACTAACAGGTTGCAATTTAGATTTTCTATAAAAAAGGGTGGTAGCATCCATAGAGACAAGAGTTATTTTTAGAAAACATGTTATGCTAGCAAATTCTAGCTACTTATTTACTAAAAGAATAATGAGTATTATTTGAACATAAACCAATATTTGTAAGTCATATATGTGATACTACTTTTATTAGTATTTTGGTTGATAAAAAACATTTATATCAAAAATAGAAACTTTTATCAGTATCTTCATAATTTGTTCTTTTTATAATGTATATCAAATTATTAGCGCTATAGATTTTATACTGAGATACTGTGGTAAAGATAGTACTTATTTTATTATTTGATACACAAATTTAAGATATATAGCTTTTCACGAACAGTAAAGGGAAATGTCTATTGATTTCAATTATACCATCATAAAAAGTGTTACATGCTGCATAAAACTGATACAGGTGTCATAGCAAATTAGAACACTTTAATTGTATAAAATTCTAACATGACGTCCTTCAAATGCTTTGGAGTACACACCCATGGTAAAATATGAATATATAGGCTGGGCTGTTCCGATCGTACACCCACATCATATGCTTTTTTACGAATGAGCTTCCCCACATCATTTAAGGAATGACTGTAATATTTTTTCTGTCTATGAAGAAATAACATAAAAAAATTGGTGCACACTGAATAACGCGCGTAGCGGGCTATTTAACAGTGTGCACCACATTTTTTTATGTTATTTCGAATAGACAGAAGAAATATTACAGTCATTTCTTATAATTTAGTTTTAAATTCCATTTTAAACCGTAGAAAACCATGAAAAAAACGTTGATGACGTCACGGTCACATGACTAAATTATGTCTATAGGCTCATAACAAAATAACGTCAGCCAATCAGAAGACGCGTTACATCCAAAATTAAATTATAGAACAATAACGTAGGAATATAATAAGCTTTTAAGGGAAAATACAAACTTGTGAAGATGACTACGAAGACGCCAACGTGATACCAATATACGACAAAAAAATTTCAATTTTTGCGGTCATATAAAAATGAATCCACAGTATTTACATTTTTGAAGAAGTTTATATAACAGGCATTTACTTCTGGGGGGGATGAAAAGGACAGCTATGGCGTCACATGAATAGTAGTACAAGCTTATTAAACATATTTACAATAAAAACAACCACAGCAATGGTGCTGCAAAAATGTAAACAACTACTAACTCAGTTAACAATTCTGTAAGTTCTGTGTAACCATGCTCCGCTGCTATTTCCCTTGGCAAGTAACCATGACGATTTGGTGTTTTCAATGCTATATCTCCACCAGGTTTATCCAAGAAAAATGATGCCACTCTAAACAGTCCTAACTGTGCAGTAAAGTGTAATAAAGTTGACTTGTCCAGAGGCTGAGTTATATCTACAATCATAAACAAATCTATATATTCATAGCACATGTCATGTTAGGCTAATACTGGAAAAGTTTCATTTTCAATATAAATGTATGTATTAGTTTTCAAAATAAGATTATGTTATTATAATTACATGAAAATATTTATAAAAATCCAGATACGTGTATCAATAATATTTTCAGAATACAGAAATTGAGATGTGTAATAAACTTCCAAGAAAACATTACTAGTGAATCTTAATACAATGTAAATGTATATTTAAAATATCTACATTACATAATTCTTTTTAAAAGTGATACTTCAAATAAAAACTTATAACAAATCAAAAGTGAAACATACATGTATATAAAAAAAATAGTGATTTGTGTCTAATATTATCTTAATCTGACATGTCATCTTGTTATCATACGATTTCCTAATATTGTTTATAAAAGTATTTAAGGAAACAAAATATATTCTGCAAAAAAGAGTCCAATTTAGTACAATACCTTATTAAAACAAATATGTAATCCTGATCACTGTAATTAATTACAAGTGTATTTTTCCAGTGAAATAAAAGATTATTTATTTACACGAACACAATCAGCCTAGTCATGAATCTGAATCCTTGTGCGTATCATCATACTTAGGCCACTTTATATTTTCATATTTATTCCCACACTAACTTCAATCACTTTTTATCTTTTTTTCATTTCGACTTATGTAACTTCCTCAAGAAAAAAAACATCCAGATTTTCTCAAGGAAGACACTTCCAAGGACAGTTCAGTCGATTACCAATCTCTTCATCAGAGGAAACTAATTTCATTCAAATTTGGATAATAAATTATGAGTAAGCAAACAAATTATGCTTTATTCAATGAAAATCATTTTATCTACATAAAAGTTCAACAAAACATGAGGTATAGAAAATAAAGGGACCAAACAAAATGGCTTATTTGACCAAAATGTTGCATAAATGACAAAATGTACAGAAATAAAAAACAAATAATTTACAACAATGGCCTAAAAAATAACAGTATATTTCTATCAGGAACCCATATAATTACTAATATCCTGAGTTTATTTATACATGTACATGTATGTTTATCTATACAGATCAATAATCTAAAACATGTCATTTTCTACAAAATATAAATCTGTCAATAAAACAATAAAATAGGTATTATTGAGTATTTGCTGGAGTTTCAAATTCAGCTAGTTATATCCATGTAAAAAAAAGCCACCTATTTCAATAAACGTTAAGACATGCACAGGAACTGATAACTAGAGGCTCTAAAGAGCCTGTGTCGCTCACCTTGGTATATGTGAATATTAAACAAAGGAAGCAGATGGATTCATGACAAAATTGTGTTTTGATGATGGTGATGTGTTTGTAAATCTTACTTTACTAAACAGTCTTGCTGCTTACAATTATCTCTATCTATAATGAATTGGCCCAGTAATATCAGTGGAAATGTTAATAAAAATTTACAAATTTTATGAAAATTGTTAAAAATTGACTATAAAGGAAAATAACTCCTTAGGGGGTCAATTGACCATTACAGTCATGTTGACTTATTTGTAAATCTTACTTTGCTGAACATTATTGCTGTTTACAGTTTATCTTTATCTATAATAATATTCAAGATAATAACCAAAAACAGCAAAATTACCTATTCACGGGCAGCAACCCAACAACGGGTTGTCAGATTCATCTGAAAATTGTAGAGCAGATAGATATTGATCTGCTAAACAATTTAACCCCTGTCAGATTTGCTCTAAATGCTTTGGTTTTTGAGTTATAAGCCAAAAACTGCATTTTACCCCTATGTTCTATTTTTAGCCCATGGCCATCTTGGTTGGTTGAAAGGGTCACGCCACACATTTTTAAAACTAGATACCCCAAAGATGATTGTTGCCAAGTTTGGATTAATTTGTCCCAGTAGTTTCAGAGGAGAAGATTTTTGTAAAAGATAACTAAAATTTACGAAAAATTGTTTAAAATTGACTATAAAGGGCAATAACTCCTAAAGGGGTCAACTGACCATTTCGGTCATGTTGACTTATTTGTAAATCTTACTTTGCTGAACATTATTGCTGTTTACAGTTTATCTCTATCTATAATAATATTCAAAATAATAACCAAAAACAGCAAAATTTCCTTAAAATTACCAATTCAGGGGCAGCAACCCAACAACGGGTTGTCCGATTCATCTGAAAATTTGAGGGCAGATAGATCTTGACCTGATAAACAATTATACCCCATATCAGATTTGCTCTAAATGCTTTGGTTTTTGAGTTATAAGCCAAAAACTGCATTTTACCCCTATGTTCTATTTTTAGCCGTGGCGGCCATCTTGGTTGGTTGACCGGGTCACGCCACACATTTTTTAAACTAGATACCCCAATGATGATTGTGGCCAAGTTTGGTTTAATTTGGCCCAGTAGTTTCAGAGGAGAAGATTTTTGTAAAAGCTAATGACGACGGACGATGACGACGGACGCCGGACGACGACGCCGGACGACGGACGCCGGACGACGACGCCGGACGCCGGACGCCAAGTGATGGGAAAAGCTCACCTGGCCCTTTGGGCCAGGTGAGCTAAAAAGTATATTTATTTGAATTTTATAATAATGCTGCAGGAATATCTGAATGGGAATGTTTTTCTAGGTCAACTCTGTCACTTCAAAAATAAATATTGACCTACATGTATCTAGTATACATTTTGTACATCAAAGAGTATGCAAGTTACTTGCAATATTACTATAATTACCTTCAAATTTTAGTTTTTAAGATGTGATCATTTATTATAGACTTTTAAATTCTTTAATGCAAAAGTGATCAGAAATTGTTTAATATGTGTATGATGTAAATAAACATCTTTTTCATGAATGTAAAAGCGCCAAATTTCTATAAAACAATCATTTGGTTATATCAAACCTAGTGTTATTCCTTGGCAACATCTTATGTTCATAGTTGCAATTGTGACCTATAGTACATACATGTACCTGAAGCAAACTACTAAATATTAGAAGCATTTTACGTTTTGATCTAACTTCAGTAAACTTATTATTTTGTAATTAAGCCTTTTCCATAGTAACTTTAACGCTGGTGCATGACACTCTACATACTATGCAATTGATGTTTACTTCAATTTATTCTTTTGACTGGTAGTTTATAGGTGAACATCAAATGATGCAACAAATCTACTTTATCCTAAGAGAAACATTGTGCAGGTGACAGGATGTTGACAGAGATTTCATTGATGTATAGAAGGAATTAAATAGGCTTAAAAAATGTGCAGCTCAAAAAGTATTCTATAAGCAGGTGCAAATGATTTTTTTTAAATCTTATGATTACCTGTTGTTTTAAAATCTCCCAGTACTGTCCAATGCTCTGGTATTTGTACTTCTAAATGGGTTAATGCAGTGTAAAGTCTGTCATCAAGTGTATCCAAGATTTCATTAGAAAGGTCAAAGTCATCTGACCTTACAAGTTCAAGGTCATCCAAAGAATTACTGTTATACACACTATTAATAAGATACCATGCTAAATAATAGGTACTGTCTTTGTAATACTGGAAGGCTGATGTTGCAAGGATACACAGTTCGTTGTTTAGGTAACCACAGAAGTTCAACTGAAGCTGTTCTTCAAAATCATGTTCTGCAAAAGAAACATATATTCTTATTACAAAAAACACTGTTTAATATAAGATAAAGTTATTCCTTCTCTTTTGCTTCCTCTCTGTGGCTTTGGTTAAATGTATCATATTTATTTTAGAACTGACATAAGCTTCATATTTATGTATAAGCTCATTTTTTTCATTTTTTTTTATATTCTTGTTAAGGTCTCAGACTTTTATAAACTTTATGACTCTGTTTTATATTTAATTAATTCAATAGGTAACAAGAATGTGTCCATAGTACATGGATGCCCCACTCGCATTATCATTTTCTATGTTCAGTAGACCGTGAAATTGGGGTCAAAACTCTAATTTGGCAATTAAATTATAAAGATCATATCATAGGGAACATGTGTACTAAGTTTGAAGTTGATTGGACTTCAACTTCATCAAAAACTACCTTGACCAAAAACTTTAACCTGAACGAACGGACGGAAAAATGGAAGGACGGACGGACGGACGGACGCACAGACCAGAAAACATAATGCCCCTCTACTATCGTAGGTGGGGCATCAAAACTTGAAGATAATTATGAATCTCAGTGTTCAACATCATACAAATTTACTTCGGGCTTGTAGGCAGATTTTGTTAGAACCATGAAAATTTGTACCCACGAAAGTTAAATGAATCAAAAGTAATTCTTTATATCTTCAAAGTACAATTTTAAAGTCTTCGATTCTGGTTCACCAGAAAAATAAAAGTTACATATAGTCTCCATTTTGTAATGTACTGTGATAAGTATATTATTATTGATGTCAACATGAAGATGTAATGTTGTTTATGACTATTTACACCTGACAAAGTTGTTGTACCTGTACTAATTACCTGTTAGTACCTGTAGATTAGGTTATTTTATGAATAGAAAATACAAATGTTATCACCATAACAAATCTTTTTATAGCTACAATTAATGTAAATGATGAACTGTGATGTTAACTTACATATGAAATGAACAATGAATGAGAAATTATACAACTCATACACATCATGGGTACATGTTTTTTTAAGTGGTTGAAACAGTAGTGTCATAATTGTAACACAATAAAATCATGCAATATATTTTTTATGTAATTATTACGAGTTACTGGCCTGGAATAGATAAGACCTTCCCTGAAGTAAAATGTAAATCTTTGCCTAATTTCAAAGGTCTTAAGTTAAAGACTCTTAACCCTGGCCAGTCAATGCAGCATTCAAAAGTTATGCCCATGAACTTTAAATTCTCTAAAATGTATACTTATAAAAATAATTTACCTGGATATATTACTTCTTACATTTTAAAGCATATTTGTCATTTCTAGCAAAAAAGAATCCCTAGAAATGTTCCATGCACTGCCAGATAAACATTAATTTCAAGAATAGCAGAATTCATAAGGTATATATATATATATATGCTGGCTGTGCCAACACAATACATGCTTTTCCTCATAGACACTAAATATACCCTGAAAACACACAAATGTGTTACTTACATGGATTTTGCATATAGTACTTGGACTCACTGATATATTATCCTACCCTTATAAAATTCCAATAGATGTATATATACATGATATATGCTCAGAAAAATTGCAAAAGTATATGATTTTTTTTCTCCCCAAAGCAAAAGCAAAATAGATTTCAGCATTCAAAAATCTAAAAGTGCAGATGTTCTTTAAGAAATCTTAAGATAGACAGCACAGTGTCAAAAATACATTACAGCAATTCTTAACATAATATCAAACAGATTTACCCAATTAATAATCACTTAATATATTTATCTATAGCTTTCACAAACATTTCACTAATAATAACACATACCTAGATTCAAAGACATTCATTATATTCTTAATCCAAAAAGAAATCAAAAACATTCCAGGGATAAAATGACAGAAATTAGTATATATCTTACAACACTTACAAAAAACAACCTTGATATACATTTATGTAGTTCTGGACCTTAATTAACAAATACTGAGGTTAAACAAGGTTATTGAGGAAATGAATGACCATGATTGGCATTATATATTTCTGATCACCTCTATGTTTGTTATCGACCATAAAAAGAAGAAATAAAACCAAAGTTTATGTATGAATTGTATCTGATATCAGTTACTTATGAAGTACGTCACTAGTTATCAAAGATGTCAAGTCTGGGAACAGATTAGGAAATTATGTTAATACTTAAAAAAAGATATTTGCATGCTTTTTATTAGACTATAGCTATCATTCAATTCAAACTGTAATATTTTTTTATGTCACAAACTTCTTTTTTCTTTAATCTTTCATAAAAATCTAAAACGTTACCAGAAAATCATAAGTATTTACTGAATAATCTTCATGTGGAATAATGAATGAAAATTATGAGCTGCCCATACATTGAGCGTTCTGTGTTTCCAATTTATTCAATGGCATATCAGGAAATTGTTTTTTTTGTGTTTGAAGGTTTGTGTCTCATTGAGTTGTCCCAAACTTTCCTTGTCTTCATATTTACACAAAAAAAATTATTTAAAAATTCCTTATAAATGCTTTATAAACTAAAAGATTTAGAATTCCCTTTTAATCTTTTAACTCCCATTTAATCCGGTAAAATGTGGTTAATGCATAGATACCTCGAACCAATCTAATGAAAGCACATATATGGTAGATGAATTTACTGACCTTCTTATTGAAAGGTTCATTGGTATTTCAAGATTTTCAAATATTTCTGGTATTACTTATCAATGTTTAATTGTACACTATTTGTTTACATGATAAAAGTTTATTAAGTACAGAAACATTATATACCTAACATCAATGTACCGTATATACTTCAATCAGTTCAATGAGATTGTTTTTACTCAAATGATGATTTGCACTTACTAAAAACTAATTTGATATTCTGATCTACGTAAATTCAGTTTTGCTATGCAACTTTTTTTTAAGGGTGTGTCAAAACAATAAGGGATATGTTTCTGCATTGCTTGGAAAAAGATGTGACAAAAGAACCAGAAGTCATGACCTTGACAAAAAAAACTATAGAGTCACAGCCATGTAGCTAAACTTTTCGACATAGTGGCTCAGAGCCTCAGAGTGTAAGTCCATACAGCTAATACAAAGCAGGGTTTTATAGCTGACTATGCTGTATGGGATTTGATCATTGTTGAAGGCCGTACGGTGTTAGACTTATAGTTGTTAATTTCTGTGTTATTTGGTCTCTTGTGGAGAGTTGTCTCATTGGCAATCATACCACATCTTCTTTTTTATATTTAAATTTCATATCATATGAACATGTTCTTGTCCTGAAAATGCATTTAGTTCATCATTGGAAGTTAAACATCGATTCATCAATCATCCGTTCATTATAAATTGTTTTTCATATTTCAATGCAGGAAATACGAATCTGTATCATTTCCTCATATTGTCAAAATGATTTCACATTTTTCCTTCCATCTATTCTGCTGATTTTTGTTTGCAAAGGTTTGTTATTCTAGCATCTTCAGAATTTGTAAAAAAAATTAAAAGCAGTTGAAACGAACATTGTATTTTAATACAAATAATCCTATTAAAACCCCAAAAAAAGCTAAAACTCTGTAGGAAGAAAATAACCATGAAAGCATCAGAACAATTTCAATGATTTAATCTGTCTCTATTTTTTCCAATTATTTGAAACTACTACACTTACAGCTGGTACAAGAAAAACTGAAGCGCTTACTTCTTTCTCATGTGACAGATTATTGCCTAATTACGACAAAAATCCATGTCAATAAAACGGCACATAAAACGCTTTATTTGCTGCTGTCAATTACTGGATATACACACTGTATAATGGCTGTTTGCACTTGTTTGTGGGACATGCACATGACATTTCTATTTCAAGGTTGATCCAATTTTATTTTTTTGTTAAACAGAAATTGAAATTCCACAAATCAATAGCAATTCAATAAAAGTTGATGAAAACAACACAAATCAGACACTAAACCAGATAATTAACTATGCCGTGTACAATTTTAAACTTAATTAAAACCATTTGCAAAGTGACAAACAAACAATTATTGAAGACAGCTTATAACTTTTAAGGCAATTACATTTTCAATACAAAATATAGCATGTAAAGAACGTTATTTTATGAACATTGCAGGAATGCACATAGAGGATGCAACATGTGAGAATAACTTAACAAACAATTATAGAAGACAGCTAATAGATTTTAAGGCAAATCAATTTTGAATACAAAAAATAACATGTAAAGAAAGTTATTTTATCAATAATACAAGGATGCACATTGAGGAAATGTCAGTTTATGTTCTTACTAAGACTTCTCAAACCATGGATGTACTTTAAGATTAGACTAATCATTCAACACTCTAACATATAAATCAAGTAGGTCTGAATGTCTCACCAACACTTTCAAGGTTATAAAAAGAATTAGCACTTTAAAATTTCAAACATTTACATGAAAAGAATCTATATTTTTTTTAAATACATGTGTATAAACATTGTCAATGGCATTATGTATTTTATACACTTTGTATACAAGGAAAGAATTGGCACAAATTGATAATTCAAATTTAGATTTGCCTCAGTTATGTTGAATCTTGTAAAGAAGAATGAAGAAGTTTATAAATGTTTATAGCAAATGATCAAACTAAGTTATTCTATGAACACAGGACAAACAATTTTGTTGTTACAATCTTACAAACAGATCTTTATACCTAGTTGTCTCCCCTTTCATAAAATCACATGAAAATCAGTCGAAAAGGGGTAAATTCAGTAAAAAATCTCCCATTAACTTTAATACTTATCTATGTCTTGAAACAAATTTATACCTGATTTTCCCTTAGAAATTAGAAAATTTCATGTATCATTCATGAAAGTACAAATGTAGTCCTATCTTTTGCAACAATAAAAACAAGTAATGCGGCATTTTTGGGCATTCACATGGCCTTGTTTACAAACACTGTAGATTTGCACTTAATTCCTTCACTGACCCCCATTACTTTTCAACCCTGTAGTAAAAAAAATGAGTACATTCAGCATGTAAATATATTTTTGTTCAACTCTAGTTTTGATCCGTCTATCAAAAAATATTTATTACAAACATTATCTACCAATCAGAAGAGCACATGACTTCAGTTTTATACAAAAAGCTCTCCCTCAAATGGGCTGTCCCTGATGACGTATATTTATTTACTAAACTTACCCCAAAAGGACCCAGCAGTGATGACATCTTTATAACTTATTGATGTCTATGTTACTAACCTTTTCATGAAGGACAGTTGAAAAAAAATGTATTGTAAGGGAGGTAAATCATACAACTAACAGATCCAACAGTGATGTTTTCACAATCTAGGACAAGGATTCTTTTAGTCTGAAGGATGTATTTTTTTAACACAAATCATTAAATATACATAAAATTTCCACTATATGTCTATCTTCAAAATTTAAGTATATGTTTAAAAATATATATTTACAGTACTTTTATAAACTTGTTACATTTATTTCCGATCCACATTCATGATGTTAAAATCTTAAAAGGATCAATTAACTACAGACTAGATTCTCAATTTAACAACAATGAAGATGCATCAATACTTCATATGAATGTAATGGAGTTGACATGATATCTGCTACTCATAATCCTGTAATCACTAGCCAGCCAACACTGAGGATGTCAGTTCGTGGGTGTGCACTCGACTTAAATCTTAATTGACTAGGATTGTCAGTTTTCCTATCAAAGGTCGACGGTTTTCTTCGGGCACTCCACCAATTAAAACTGGCCACCACTAAATAGCCAAAAATATTGGTGGTTAAAAGCGGTATTAAACACCAAAAATCAAATGTTACTCATATTCCTGACAATTACTTTACACCTTAAGCCAAGAAAGTACTTTTAGTGCCTGATCCTCTGGCATCTCTTAACTTAAAATATAATTATGTCTTCAACTTGAAGCTACAGCTGACATTTCACTGCCAGATGGCAGGTTCAAGTGTGCCCCTAGCACAGGTTTCAGCACAATGCTTTGATAGATGTTGCCTAGTTCAGGTTTTGGCACAATGCTTTGGTAGATGTTGCCTAGTTCAGGTTTCAGCACAAACTCTGGTAGATGTTGCCGAGCACAGGTTCAGCAAACACTTTGATAGATGTTGCCTAGCACATATTTCAGCAAAAATCTTTACTAGATGTTGCATAGCACAGGGTTTCAGCACAAACTCTGGAAGATGTTGTCTAGCAGAGGTTTCAACAAACACGTTGCTAGATGTTGCCTAGCACATGTTTTAGCAAACACTTTGGTAGATGTTGCCTAGCACATGTTTCAGCTCAAACTCTGGTAGATGTTGCCTAGCACAGGTGTCAGCAAACACTATGGTAGATGTTGCCTAGCACAGGTTTCAGCACAAACTCTGGTAGATGTTGCTTAGCATAGATGTCAGTACAAATCTTTGCTAGATTTTGCCCTGCTTAGTTTTAGCCAAATTTTTTTTTTTTTGCCCTGCATAGTTTTAGCAAAAATCTTTACTAGATGTTCCAAAACACAGGGTTTTAGCACAATTCTCTGTTAGATGTTGCCTAGTACAAGTGTCAGCACAAATCTTTGCTAGATGATGCTAGCACAGGTTAAAGCATAAACTTTGCTAGATGTTCAATATGACACTACGTATGAGCTTTGAATACTGACATAGATGTAGGGCATGCTTAAGTACTACAACACGATCTTAAAGCATTTCTGATTTCAATGTTGAAGTATATTCAAAACGGTTAAATTTGATTATTCCATACAATAACAATAATTGATCATAACCAAAAGTACAAACCTGGAATTAATGACTGAACCTTTCCTTGATGGTAATGCCCAAGGGTAATATGTCTCTGATTAGAACCTTCATATACAAAATACAGTGGAGCTCGAACATTGGCATCTTCTGGTATCTCTAATGTGATAATATTGCCACCCTGTAACAAATATAATATAAACTATGTATGTTTCTACTTCTTCAATGAAATGTCCCTTACAAATTCATATTTACAAAGAACTGCTGATAAAATAATAACAGCTGATACACTTCGATTGGATGTAACATTAATAAAAAAAAAATTGATTGGAACATGATGCCATGTACACGGAAAACCGTGAAGTAGGTTTTCCAAGAAGTCTGTTACTAAATATTTAATACTATAAAAAATGCATAAATTTTTAATTTTTCAATACAAAAATGTAAAATGTATAAATTGAGAAAATATAATGTAAAATGAATGATTATCAATCAATATTAATTTAACATGAATAAATTTGGGTAAATGTTCTTGTATATTTCTCATATATTTTTTATACCACTAGTACATAGTATCATTATAAAAATTTCCAAAGAAGATATTGCTTGGCAAGATATACTTAATAATATTCTTCTTTGTATATGCACTAGCTATAAAAAATATTTTATGCAAGCATGTATGCAGTGATCATTATTCCTCATGTATAAATGCTAATTTCCAAGGATTTTTATTATGTCAAATTGGAATTGATTCTCTATTAAAATTCCCAGAAAAAGTATCATCCATAATCCATAATTCATTACACTAATTAATTTTGTTAGAACATATAAGTATAGCAAGCAAGTTTGAAGCCAAATAATGGTTATTTTATTTTTGTACTTGTGTACATACATGAACAATATATAATAGAAAGTTAACACATAGAATCTAGCTTATACATGTATTGAAGGCCGATTATTAATGGCAAGCAATATGATATCAAATTATTAATTCTGGTAACTTATGAAATAATTTATCATAACTTACATAAACTGGTGATTCTGTCGTTGAAAATGCCATAAAGCTTTCCTCTGTTAAAAACAAAATGTAGTTTATTAAGACACCTAAATTCTGCTGTTCCAAAATAACTAGCTTGCATATAAAATTAATTATTGATTGTTGCTTGCTTGCAGTGAAGTTGCTATAGGTCCAGTGGCAATTATTAGATGCATATTCAGAATGAGAAACTACTGACAGTCTGACAATTAATACATAGATTCTTAAAGGCAGCATCCTACAAATGGAAAAGGGGGGAACTACATTTTGAACTGCCACTAGAAAACAATGGTTTATTGGATATGGCAAAAGTCTTGTATTGCAAGTGACCACCCACTGTTCCATGAAATAAGTTGTTGCAAGGTTTCTTTACGAGGTTTCATATCAAATATACCCATTCTGACCTGACATGGCTACTAACATCATGAATAGTCAACCTTACACCCAACTGTGCCAAGGGTCAGAAGAAGCACAAAGTATGGCTACCAACCTTGAGGTATGCATGTAAATATGTACCACCTAGTCAGAAAAATATGAAAACCCCAGCAACATACATGTATTGATGTAGAGTAACGGTTATATGCAGAGTGGTATCAATTATACAACATAATAGAAACTAAACTCTTAGTTTATAACTTTATATTGTCCTAGAATTATGAATGACAACTTTTTTTCTCACCAGGTGATCAAAGGTAACAAAAAAGTGAATTCATGTCATGTATTCTTGTGGTTTTACATAAACAATTCTCAAGAGAGGAACCAGAAAATGATCTTACATAACTCATCTGTATACCTTACATAACAGACAAACTGTGTACCTTGTGTATACAGATAAACCAAATGTCAGCTTTTTTTTTGCCCTTACATCTTAAAATCTTACAATGTTATTTTCCATTATGAAACAACTTTGACATCTCAATTCTTTATTTGTATAATTTAAAAGAGATATCAATCAACTGCTGCTATACAATTGCCACAAGCAAAGAAGTATATCTTTAGTAATGTTTACATGTAAAACAAGATATAAGTAGATAGATTACATACACTAAAGCATCACAGGTGTACTAATTATAAATGACTGAATGAAGCCAAAGAGACTGACCTTCAGACATTTACATGTACACTGTTCATGTTATTGTTGACCTGTTTGGCATACCTTCCAAATGCCTAAATTTATACTCCATTCATTGAATTCATCCTCCTCGTTTTCAAAACTTACGCTAGAATTACATCATCATCTCTAAATTTAATATTGCATCCAATTCTACATATGTAAGTGCACTTTTGTGATATCATTCTTGAAATTTTTCAAAATTTACGGTAGAATTACATCATCCTTGACTTTAAATTTTACATACAATTCAACATACATGACATATGAAAGTGCATTTTTATGATATTTATATAATAGCAAAGCTACACGCACTATTTTACATTGTGAGTAGCAAATTCAAAAACACACGAGGACGCAAGTAAATTAACAAACATCCAACATAGTCAGCAAATATTTTGAAGTCAAAGGCGTAAAATCAAAAATGTTTCCCTTTAATCAAAATGTAAACAAACAGTTCAAAGTGATCTGTTTGTAAACCTGATAAATC
This sequence comes from Mytilus edulis, assembly GCA_019925275.1. Taxonomy (NCBI): domain Eukaryota; kingdom Metazoa; phylum Mollusca; class Bivalvia; order Mytilida; family Mytilidae; genus Mytilus; species Mytilus edulis. The sequence continues at coordinate 41,440,426 of CM034355.1, forward strand.
CACACGAAATACACAACTCAACACAATAAACTCAGCATCTTATCAGGTAATAACAAAAGGTGTTACACCTGACAGGTGCTCTAAAACCTAGGTAATCCTTACAGGTAAATAGAACACCTGATTTAAAGATAGAACTACTTATAAGGCTGTACATGGGGTACTTCTATCAAATGTTTGTATTTGTAAGTTAAAATGTAAAGACAGAACTGTTACATACATTGCTGTATATGGACCATCTCCTTCAAATGACTGTACATGTATGTCACCCCCCCCCCCCCCCCCCCCCACACACACACACACAAAATAAAATCTGAACATTGAAACATGTATGAGTAATATAAAATCAGATTTAACTATGCCTTATACTCTGCCTTTTTAAGTGAAATATCTTACATGTATATATGGAATTCCATGGACTTGAATATAAAATGGTTAAAAAATGCTAGCATAAGACCAAATGAAAGTTTTGACAGAATTTACATAATCTTAAGATGTTCCTAACACTAAATACTGATAAATATAAAATTTCAGAACTTTTTTTATAAGTTGTCATTTGAAAGTTTAAATACCTTATTGCTTCTTTTAAACCTAATACTGGTTACATAAAGACCCCCATAGAATCATATGATGGTCTTTTAAATAGCCATTGTAATAAACATGAAAAATATCTAATTTGTTAAGCTTGTTTATAAACAAGTTTACCATAATAGATCACTATCGAAGGTGTCACATATACTTTACATTTGAAAACTTAGTAATTACTATTTGCACTGAGCTAGGTTTACATCATGCCTGATGGTATTGCCACAATATAGCAATGCAAAACTGTCTAATATTTTTTGCAGAATTGTATTAAAGATTTCTTCAAAACTTTATGGAAATTCAGAGATATAAGAAGATGTGTGTGAGTGCCAATGAGACAACTCTCCATCCAAATAACAAATTTATAAAAGTAAACCATTATTGGTCAAAGTACAGTCTTAAACACTATACCATGGCTCACACCAAACAGCAAGCTATATAAGGCCCCAAAAATTACTATTTAAACAGGAAAACCAACAGTCTAATCTATATAAAATGCATATTTTAAATTTATCCTCACTGAATCACTCAAAAGTCCAGATCAATCATTTCAAAATAACTTTAAAATTCAATTTAATCGTGTAGAGAGATGTCATGCATATAATTCTAAATTCAATATTATACGTGTATTCCAAAGTATGAAAATAATATCCAATTTCACAAACATCAGAAGGATATTTTTGATCCAATGATTTATTACAGGTTTTTTTTTATATTTGAACTCTAGGTTGAAGGTTAAATTTGCAGCAGATTTGAAAATACTATTGTCTGACTACTCATCACAGTCCAAAAGTCCTAGACTCATCACAGTCCAGAAGTCCTAGACGCATCACAGTCCAGAAGTCCTACTCATCACAGTCCAGAAGTCCTACTCATCACAGTCCAGAAGTCCTACTCATCACAGTCCAGAAGTCCTACTCATCACAGTCCAGAAGTCCTAGACTCATCACAGTCCAGAAGTCCTACTCATCACAGTCCAGAAGTCCTACTCATCACAGTCCAGAAGTCCTACTCATCACAGTCCAGAAGTCCTAGACTCATCACAGTCCAGAAGTCCTACTCATCACAGTCCAGAAGTCCTACTCATCACAGTCCAGAAGTCCTACTCATCACAGTCCAGAAGTCCTACTCATCACAGTCCAGAAGTCCTACTCATCACAGTCCAGAAGTCCTACTCATCACAGTCCAGAAGTCTTACATGTATACATGTATTTCAACTCAATATTCTTCCGTTGACCATTTCCCTGTCTTTCATTGTTTAACTCTTTGTAGATAGATGATAGGAATTATTATGTGTAATAAAAAATTTGATTTGATTTTCTTTGAATTTTTCTTCAATGTTAAAAGTTAAACTCAATTTCACCTCCCCCTTTTACTAGACAGACACACACACAAACAGCAATATCATATACTACCATCTCTTTCATTCCTGTCTCCTTTTTGTTGTTGTTTGTTTCTCTCATAAAATATTATTTACAGTTTAACCATCGCAGAAATGTAACTATATACATTGAAATAATAATCTTTAAATTTTTTTAAACAATAACCTTTACAAAAACAACATATGAATGATATTAAGGTACAGTCATTTAACTGACATAGATTTATTTCATATTGACTACAACTTTTGTACAGTGGATATTATTAAAATGTTACATGTAGCTTTTTTAGTTTCTTGACTATTTCACATTTAATATTTCTTATGTTTGGCTTTTCTTTTTAGCTCTTTCTGATGCCCAATACTTCCTTTCACTTGGTCTACAGTGTGCTTTTACCTCAGCCCTAGTTATAACATATATTTTTTTTAACTTTCTAAGTCTTTTTTACATAGATACTTTCAACAGCTTTACAAAGAATAAATTAAGAGTCAAAACCATTCTCCACTACATTTGTACTTATACATTTTGTACATGTAGATTCTAATTTTGGTGAATATCAATTTTTGCAGGTTGAGAAAAAAAATGATATTTTCTTGTACTAGTTTTTTAGACTTCATGGTTTTTGAATAAGTCTGCATACAATTTCGTAGTAAATTTGTAATTCGCTTAACAATTAGATTTGTGGTTAACCTGTACTCCCAAAAACCACAAGAATTGGTATCCCTTGAATAGTAATGAATCCACAGCATTTTTAAGTCTGGATAATCGTTTAATTTGATAAGTCATAAATCAACCTGTTGCTCAATATTCAAACTAATACTGCAATTAATAACAATAATCACTTAACCTTCCTCAGCCTTGTGGTATTTTAATCTCCTATTTGTATGTGCAAAGATTAATATTTTGGTGTTCTACAGAAATTAAAATACTTATCATTTTTATGAATTAAAATGTCAATATTTTCCTTTCTATGAAACAACTTATAATCTATTGCTAAGATCAAAGTCATTTAATAAAATTTGTTACAAAATTAGACCACTGAACTAAACTATCTACATGTAACATACATAGTTAGTACATGTATATAAAATCTTAAAAAAACAACCAACCACCAAACCTAAAAAGCAGTAAACTTTAAAGACCTTCCTGAAACTTCTATTCTAGGCCTTTTTGTGAAGATATTACAAATATTCTTTTTGATCTAAATTAACAATAACTAAAACTTAACCCCGTTTTCCCAAAATTTTCATAAAATTCTTAACTTTAACTTTTATTGAATATAAAATATAAGTTGTCATGGTTGTCAGGTTCTAAAAATTGAACACCTTTATTTACATGTATATTTTCTTATCAGTTCTATTCAAAGGACAACAAATATGTATCTGAAATACAAATATCCAGTATTGAAGGCATCTTATAATTAAATTCATGAAAAGACAACAACCTTTATGTGTTACATATTTGTTTTTCGTTCATTTTTTTATATAAATAAGCCGTTAGTTGTCTTGTTTGAACTGTTTTACATTGTCATTTCGGGGCCTTTTATAGCTGACTATGCCGTATGGGCTTTGCTCATTGTTATAGGCCGTACGGTGACCTATAGTTGTTAATTTCTGTGTCATTTTGGTATCTTTTGGACAGTTGTCTTATTGGCAATCATACCACATCTTCTTTTTTATATTAAAACAGAATTTATAGAATCTTTTCTTGAAAAAACAGGGTATAACGTAATAACTTGGGTCTTCTTAGTGTGTATCTTATAAATCCCCATGAAACACTAAAATGATCATGAATGGTCACAAAAGTTCATAAATACATGCACCAACTTATTATAAATCTAGATGTAGCAAAAACAATATAGTTACCATTTTCTACCATGCTTCAATTAAAATCTGTTCTTTTGATACTGGTACGTTCAATTATCACATAAAGGTATCCATTTCTTCAATTTTGTCTGAAATACATAAATACAGTTAATACATACCAGGTACATTTGTATACATATACATTTTACATGACAATAACATAGAAACTTGAAAATGAAGGATATATATACATGTATATATCAAAGTTTGTAAAACTTAACAATGTATACACACAAAATCTTAATAGATTAAATACAATAAAAAAACTAAAACTAGGCAACACGAACCCCACCAAAATCTGTGGTAATCTCAGGTTCTCCGGAAGGGCAAGCAGATCCAGCTTTACATGTGGCAAACGTCGTGTTGCTCATGTTATTACAAACCCAGTACATATTCTAATTAGGTAGGTCACATTCGTGAAAAGGGAAGGGGATTGTAGTTAATTCTACAAATGTTCAGTACACTGAAAAAATATTGTGTAGGAAAATACACTGTGTACACGACTAGAAAAAGATTTGAGGTTTACCTTAATGATGCAACCCTTAACAATAAACCATAATGCTTTATTTGTTTTGAATATGTCAGACAATGCCAGGATCATGCTACTTTAAAATTATACATCAAGAAAAGCAACTACTCTTTTTGCAAAACTAAATGTACCACAGATATAATTTGATGATGGCCTGAACAAATCAGAAAGTAACATAGGACGAAAGGGCTACTTTTCTGTAGCTACAATGTACATGTATGTCCATGTACACAATGACATATACGCATGTAGGACAGCAAACAAACTTTCATTTGTAATACATGCATGTAGCCATCAAATTGAAAATCTATATACATTTTTTTTTACATTGTACTTAACTGAGCTCTTAATCAACTCTTGCATGTCTTGATAAATAATATCCATGTTTTCTAAACAAATTTTATACAGAAGGTCACTAAAGAAACATCCGAGCTATGTACAGCATTATACATTAAATGTAGGTTTGTTTGTCCCTAGCCTGTGGTTTTCTGTTTTTAGATTGATATAATTTATCTTATTAAAGTATCCAGTCCTAAAATTTAGCAGATGACCGATGCATCTTTTTTACTGTGTATGTGTACAACATTGTTATATGGTGGTGGAGAGTCGTGCATTTCTTACTATGACTACCGTATGTTATAATGTATAATGCTGGAGGTGTTCAAAGTTTGGGAGAAGATATATATTATAGATACAGTTCACTGTTGGTATATAACGTAACTAATTTCCCAATGTGATATACATGTATCTATAAAATACTTAGTAACGAACGAAGAAATGGCCAATTTTGAAGAAACACTATATAAACGACCATATCAAGTTGAAAACACCGGTTCTCGTCCGATCACCGAAGTTAAGCAACGTCGAGCCCGGTTAGTACTTGGATGGGTGACCGCCTGGGAATACCGGGTGTTGCAGAGAAATTTTTTTTTTAAATTAATGATATTAATTCAAATAATTTGAATGAAAATTTTACCAAAATGTTAAATCCTATGTCTGAAAAGGAATTAAAATCTATTTCTATGTATATTGAAGAAGCTCTTGATTTGAGAGACCACCATACCGTTTCACCAGATAATAATCTTTTACATTAGTTTGTGCATATGCATATATATATATATATATAAATCTTATATTGTGTGTTTTAAGTAAATATATGAAAATCTAGAATAATACTGAAATATAAGTTTATGGTATCAATATCAGTTTATAATGTATTTGTATACATAGAATTGGCTCATGACTTGTTACATGAATCTTTATTTCATTTATGTGTTGTTTTAATATTATAATTGTCTGTATTTGGATCACGCCTCTATTGTGCTCTTTCCAATAAAATATTGAATTGAATATTGAATAAACAGAGGGCTACATGTACAAAGTCTCTCAAAATTGGTGTGAGAGTCATGCATTTTCATGTTTATTTGGCGTCATTTTCCTTTGATCTACATTAAATGTTTTTTCGTATAATCTTTACAAATTTTGTAACATATAATTTTAAAGATGAGTTATTGAAATTATAAAATAGTTAAAAATCACTAATGGTCGAGAGTAAGGATACATGTCAACTCGTACTTTCGGCAACTCGTACTCAGCCAACTCGTACTTTCGGCAACTCGTACTTCTACCAACTCGTACTTCTACTAAGTCGTACCCAATATCTTTTTAGCATTATAATATAAGTTTTCTACGTTTATATCAGTAGATATGGATATTTTAACTCCCTGAAGTATCCCAGTGCACCCTGAGGTAGATCCATAGAATATGAAAAGGATATTTTTTACTGAACATTGCGTTGAACATGTCTTAGTTTTTTCGTGTTAGTAGAAAATATTTTTAACATTATAATGCTTCATATTTTATTATTTACCTACTGATTTATCTACTGATAGGATTTGTATCTGAAAAAAAATCCTCAAGTGTCAAGGTGTGCTCGATCCTTAGAATATTTGAAGAGATTTTTTACTGAATATTGCGATAAACACGTTGTTTGTTGATGTGTTAACACTTTGTTTTTTGTTCTTTTTTTTTTATATAAGTATGGCAGTCAGTTCGTTTTCCGTTTGAATTGTTTTACTGGTCATTATAGCTGACTATGAGGTATGGGTGGGTTTTGCTCATGGTTGAAGGCTGTACGATTACCTATAGTTGTTCATTTCTGTGTCATTTTGGTCTCTAGTGAAGAGTTGTCTCATAAGCAATCAGACGAGATCTTAAAAAAAAAAGGACTTTGTGGCAAATAAATCAAGATTTTTATAGAAAATCCACAGCCTTTAAACATAAACCTTAATACACAAATTATTTATTGCAGTTCGCGTGCCGGTGATTAATTGATTGATCATTGCTTCACACCTGAAGTATGTCGATTACCAGTTAATCGGCCCTTATTCACACACGAAGCGTGCCATTAATTATTTAACCGTTATCAAAACAACTTTACACCTGATCTAATCTTTCTGCATGTACGTTTGCACTATATTTTAAAATGTATATTTCATCACAATACTACTATCATTTATATACGTATTGACCTCAATTATGATAAAAGTTAAAATAAAAATTAAGCCAATATTTAGAAGAATTACGAGAGGCGTATTAAAAAAAACACTAGTATCACTAACAGGGCCGTAACTAAGGTTCGAATTCAGGGGAGGCAGAGGTATGGGGCCGCCGATTGAGGCCCTCGAGATAGGGGGCGCAGCCTCCCCCGCCGATTTTTTTTCCCTCAGTCATTGGCTAAAAATAATCCGTTTCCCTTCGATTTCCTTACTTTAAGAAACATCAGTATTGCTTGAACCTGGTAGCAACTCAAACTTATGCAAAAACAAGCTGAGATTGGTATTCGGGGTGAGCCAAGGCTCCGTCGTGAAGGCCGTACTTTGACCTATAATTGTTAACATTAAATACATTGTGACCGCGGATTTTTTTCTGAAATGATATGGCTTAAAATTACCCGTTTTACTTCGATTTCCTTACTTTAAGAAAGATCAGTTTTACTGGATCCTTGGAGCAATTTTCATGCAAACAATTATTATCTGTATTTAAAGATATTTTTTTTTAGAAACTGGTAAGTTCAAAAAACATATAAAGCAAGATAATAGAACGCAAGATATTTTTTTTTATCGAGGATCTTGAATTTCAATATTGTTGAAAGCTGAACAGACAGGTATATAACTACAACCAGGACTTTCTATACTAGACTTCTCTCTGTTTATTCTACTTTTAACAAATCCATTCTATTTTTGTAGGTATGTTATCCACTAATGAATGACCACTGATTAGCATATTGTGTACTCATAATTATTTTAATGTGCATATCAAATAAATTGCCGTGCAAACAATTTCAAACAATCAATTCTAAGGAATACTAATGATTATAACGATTAGCATTTTATAAGCTTATTTAAAACAATTATGATTGAATTTTATTAACAATGAAAGTTGTTTTTTTATTTGTATTTTGCTATATAATGATATACGAAAGAAAGTTACAATAACTATGCATATAAACTTGATAAATAATATCAAATAAAACATGGTTACGAGTTGGCAAAAATAGGGTACGAGTTGGTTGAGTACGACTTGCCGAAAGTACGAGTTGTCGTGTACCCGAGAGTAAGGACGTTATAATTACATATATCTGAGACTACTATAACACTATATGTGTTATAGTAGTCTCAGCATATATATATATATCCGTCCTTGTAGAGAGGTATCCAGTCAATCTTGTGTATTGTCTTTTTCAGTTAAAAACCCATTAGAGCCAATGTTGTCACTGTTTGTATACTTAATCGACTCAAAATAAAGCTTGTTTAATTATTGTGAGTGTGTACAGGTGTGATCAGTCTACCTGTATCACGCTTCCGGTTTGAGATATGGCAGCTTTCGACCAGTTTCAAAACGATTTTTGTAGCAAATTGATGATAAAGTAGAACTTTTGTAGATATTCTGTGTGTAACATCTTATTTTTCTTCATTAATACATACTTAAATATGTGCATTACCTGTGTTATTATTTAGACCGCCATAATGTCCTACGGACATTCCAAGACGTCAATGTTTGTATCACGTGACTTGCGAAAGAAGATTGCAATGCACTCAACGAGAAACGATAAAGCAAGAGTTATGCAGCCTTTCTTGTGATAATAACAAATATTTGCCCCAGATTTTTTTTTTTTGATAACAATAAAATAATTAAAACAGCTTGATTTAATTTTATAAGTTGTGTATTAAAATGGAGGGATAGAATATAGATAATTTCAAATTTAATTGTTTTTTTTAGTAAAATATCTGTTGTTGAATCACCAGCTTTACCTTTACCTATCCTGTATTTACGACCTTTGTCAGATGAACCACTGGAACTATAGCCAGTCAAGGTCGTGTAATAACTTCTATTTGTTGCACTGACACTGTTGTCTTTTGTCAGTGTAGATTAAACTTGATTTTAATAAAGATAAAAAAAAACCTTGAGTTTAAATCCTATGAATTTTCACTATATACATATCCATGGTCACAATAACAACGGTGCACCAAGGATTTGTGTAAGAAGGATTGGAATCTCGTGAACTTTTGCATAGACTGTAGTATAATGTCTTATTATACAAATCCTTGGGTGCACTAATAAAACTGGTTAGATAAAAAAAAAATATTAAACCAATTGCATACTCTGTACACTGTACATATCCACTCTGTACACTGTACATATCCCACCAACAATATCAAATATATCAGCATACAAAATCCATGATGAAGTGGCTAAATCATCGATACAATTATAAAAAAAAACTGTTCAAATTTGACAAATTATGATTACCATTACTTATCATGGAACAATTATCAATACTATTAACGAACAGACCTCATTTTGTGTGTCGCTTCTCTTCCTTCCACAATCACATTAATCATCGTGCCTCTGTGACCTATAGGTTCCATGCATAGTCGCATTTGTCATCCATTCTTATGTTATTCATATTGAGTTATTTTGGGGGGGGGGGGGGGGGGAAATTAAGGCGTCCGGATATTGTTTGTCATTAGACCGACTTTTAAGTCATAGATAAGACTTTCGGTTCTTCTTCTTCTTCCGAATACGGGAGTAGACTCCTAGGTAGGAGTGTAAAACTTCCCGGAACTTGTGTGCTATGTACATATGGACTTAATTTAAAAATAATATGACAAGAAAAATCGTTATCAATAACATATATACATTATGTACAGTGGCTTTAAAGTTTAATAAGTTGCTGTGGATCCTTCAAATGTTAGAGTGGATATGCCACTTTTGAAGGATTCCAGGGTGTCTGACATACCTATTGCTTCAGGTAGTGAGTTCCAGTCCGAAATAGTTCGAGGATAAAATGAAAATTTATAGAAATCTTTATTTGTTGATATTTGCCTAAATTTATGTTTCCCCCTAGTGCGTCTATCAGATATTGTTAAGTTGTCCTTAGGAACTTCAACTAACCCCCAATTTATTTTATACAGCATAGTTAATCTAGCCTTTTTCCTTCTTAATTCTAAATTTTCCCATTCCAACGATTTTATTAAATTTGAAACTGCTCCAGGTGATCTGTCTTTATAATCATTGAAGACAAACCTGGCTGCCTTACGCTGTACCTGCTCAACCTGAGTGATGTGTTGTTTTTTGTACGGATCCCAGACAGGGGAAGAGTATTCGACGACCGGACGGACAAGTGATGTGTACGTAAGGTTTTTAACCTTACGTGTACAGTTTTTTAAGTTCCTACGAAGAAAACCTAAGGTTTTATTTGCCTTACAAGTAATATTGTTTATATGTGTTCCCCAATCAAGATCATGGCTTATAGTTACACCTAAATATTTACTGTCTTTTACTGCTTCTAAAATATGATTATGCAATATATAATCAAAAGTGAAAGGTTTACTTTTTTTAGAAATATGAATAACATAACACTTCTCAGGATTAAAATTCATTTGCCAATCCTCTTCCCATTTTACTAAACTAGACAAATCTTTTTGAAGTAATTGTGCATCAGAACTATTATTTACATTTCTATACAATAAACAGTCATCTGCAAAAAGTCTTGCATTGCAAGTTACATGTTCGGGTAGGTCATTTATAAAGAGTAAAAATAATGTTGGGCCTAAAACTGTTCCCTGAGGGACACCAGAATCAACTGCTAATTTTGAAGATTTTACACCGTTTAGTAGTACTTGCTGTTGCCTGTCAGCTAAAAAGTCATTTATCCAATTTAAATTTTGATTTCTTATACCATAAAATTCTAATTTCTGGGCTAATCTTTTATGGGGGACTTTATCGAAAGCTTTGGAAAAATCTAAAAGTATGACATCTATTTGGTTACCATAACCCAATGATTTAGCAAGGTCTTGTATGCTGATGATAAGTTGGGTCTCACAAGACCTTTTGCTTCTAAACCCATGCTGACTATCATTTAATATGTTATTAATTGCAAGGTGTTTCCTTATGTTGCTTGTTAAAATATGTTCTAAAATTTTGCAACATATTGCAGTTAATGAAACTGGTCTATAATTAATAGCGTTATGCTTGTCACCTTTTTTAAATATAGGTACAACATTAGCCTGCTTCCAATCATTTGGGATTTTACCAGTATCAATAGATTTTTGGAAAAAGAATGTCAAAAATGGAGACAATTCATCTGCAAAATTATGTAAAAAATATGCTGGCAGATTATCAGGGCCAGTGGCTTTATGTGGATTTAAGTTTTTAAGTAACTTTAATAAGCCATTATTACTAATAAATATGTCTGGCATAGTGGGGTGGTTTTAAACTTGCACATGATTCTTATAAGTACTCAGAGAGAAGACGATTATTTTCACCTTTATCTACATGTATACTATGATTATACTACTATAATATATAGAGATTCTCTATATTAATATAGCAGTGATTGCCGTGGAGAAGAAACTTGGAATTGATAGTTAATAGCAAATACACTTTATTTATAATATACATATGTTCATAGTATGCAGAAGGATTCAGACCACATTATTAATTCCTTTTGTTGGTTGTCCTGGAACATAGTTCTCAATTATTCTATGGGGTAATACTTCCTAAGTATTATGTCTATTGTTTTCTTTGAAATGTTATCTAAGGGGTCATATCAGTTGCATATATATCAAAATAAGTATAACATGTGCAAAAAATATGTTGTTGAAAGTGAAAGTATTAATTTTGAAAGTAGGGTCGAAATTAGCCATAGTCAATTATTCAAGGTTCAAATCCTACCATTGGCATGTTAATAGGGAATTCTCCAAAGAAATAAAATCACTGATGGATTGTCCTAGAAGCATATTTATTATAAAGTAATAACGGTATATTCGCAGTTACCGTGATTTGTTTCATGTTCAGTGAAGCGGTGCAATTTGTTTTACTTTAATTTGACTTTTACATTAAAATGCATTGTAGCAAAGGGGAGGAATAATTGTGGTCTGAGGCCAGAAACGCGACAATAATGGAATTTAACAGAAAGGAAACATATAACGATTCGAACTTTGGAAAGAAAATAGGAGGGCTTTTGGTACCTTTTCTGAGATTCTCCAGACATAAAATCTTTTACAAAAAATCCATCCTACAATCGTTTACATACTTTAAACCAGGCTATAAATGCCCGCGATTTCGCGTGTGTGTTCAAGTAAGACTTATAGTAGCACTATGTTACACATGATAAAAGCAGTACAAATTAGTAACTGTATTAAATACTCATTAAGCACGATATAAAAAAGAAGATGTGGTATGATTGCCAATATGACAACTCTACACAAGAGACCAAAATGACACAGAAATTAACAACTATAGGTCACCGTAAGGCCTTCAACAATGAACATAGCTCATACCTCATAGTCAGCTATAAAAGGCCCCAAAATGACAACGAAAAACATTTCAAGCGAGAAAACTAACGGCCTAATTTGTGTACAAAAAATGAACGAAAAACAAATACATGTATGTAACATATAAACAAACGACAACCACTGAATTACATGCTCCTGACTTGGGACATGCACATACATAGAGAATGTAGCGGGTTAAACATGTTAGCGGGATCCCAGCCATTCCCATACCTGGGCCAGTGGTATAACCGTGGGCAGTACAACATAAGAACGAAGTATAAAAATCAGTTGAGAAAGCACAGGCACTTGTCTCAGATTTTCCCTAATATACCTTAATGTTATATTAAGGTATATAGGATTTTTTTCTTCTGAGACAATTGCCTGTGTGAAAAAGGCTAAACTCAACAGATGGATAAAAATACTACAAATAAACGTGTTTCTTTTATCATGATATGCAAGAAAAGTATCGGCAATGTTTGAAATAATCCATATACTATAGTACACAGCAGATACAAAGAGATGTCAATACATCTTTGTATAATAACTTAGTAAGCATTGTAGCTGTTAATTTTCTTCTGGATAACATTTATGTACGTTTCGGCAACAAAGTTTATCAACAGGTTAATTGGTATTCCAATGGACAATAATTGCGCCCCTTTAATAGCATACTTGTTTTTGTACTGTTTTGAAAAAGTCAAAATCACACAAATACTGAACTCCGAGGAAAATTCAAAACGGAAAGTCCGTAATCAAATGGCAAAATCGAATGATAAAACACACCAAACAATGGACAACAACTGTCATATAAAGGTATAATATATGATATTTTTTTTCTGAGACAAGTTCCTGTGAGAAATGGCTTGAAAAGAGGAAGCCCAATGACTAGTTATAAATGACAACCAGGGATACGATCTTTGTGGATCTTAACCATCGGATAGCGAATATTTGTTTGAGGATCGGTGATGGGACTGCTATATAGCTACGAATAAATATGAATAGTGGATACACTGTTTATTTCACAAACCTATTGACTATAAAACTTACATTATCATAAATCTGTCCTTTTTCTCCGCAGATGTGCTACACGTTTTTTTTTTTATCGACCTAGACTATCCATGAGGGTCTTGCATGATCTGTCTTTTACGACGAGGAGGCTTGTTTGGGCAGGTCTTGAAAGTTTATTTGACTATCGACTGCATGTAGTCAAAAATAAACATTGATTTAGAAGAATAGAATAGAAAATGCGATTTTTAAGTCGGGTTACATGAACATTACAAACACAAGCTCTGTAGAGCTCTGTTGAGAATATGAAGGTATCATGCAGGAAACAAAATATAATAAAACAGTTGAGCTTTAACATTATATTCATATAGTAACTGTATATGCACTTTCATCTGACTTGTGAATGTACACACAATGCATATTTTAAATACAGGTGTTTTAATATCATCATAATAACATTCTCTTCTTCTAATCACAGTCAATTACTTCAATTCAAAATCAAACAAAAATTCAGCAACAATCTTTTGGTGACCCGGAAGTCAGCGATCCTAGGTTCACGTATTGCTTTTCTTTTTTTTTTAAAGAAAGCAACTTGTTTCAGTTTGGAAAGGTTTTTGATTTGTTGTTAGGAAAATAGTTCATGCATATTTCAGAAGGATGCAAGCTGAATGTCAAACATAACGTTTTACAAATTAGACCACTTTCGCGTTCATCCGTCACCGGAAAAAAACTCGTCATTTATGACGTCATTTACCAGATAGAGGGGCTCGCCTGTATCCCTGCACTATTAACGTTCATCAAGCGTCTTAATGATCGTCGTTGTGCAGGATAAACTAGAAATAATGGTTGTTCTGTAGGTACTTAATGACAATTCCCTAATGACAGCAGTGCTGATTGTCAATATTAAGAATTCAATTTGCCGAATAATTCGTACAATATAGAATTATTATAGTTTTCCAACCACTCGCTCAACATTAGAATGGAAGTGACGACGCCCCTAAACGCACAAATGACGTTCACTAAAACCAGAGTTTTTGACGGAAATGTATCACACTCGAAAGTTGTCTATTGAATGTTTTACCTTTAGTTTGTTTATTTTGTTCCTTTCAAATTTCTAGATCTGTGTAGTTTGAAGGTCAAACCAAGAATTTGTATAGTTACTATACAAATCCTTAGTTACTATACAAATCCTTGGTTACTATACAAATCCTTAGTTACACTATACAAATCCTTGGTTACTATACAAATCCTTGATTACTATACAAATCCTTGGTTACTATACAAATCCTTGGTTACTATACAAATCATTAGTTACTATACAAATCCTTACTGAGTTACTATAGAAATCCTTGGTTAAACCTCATAGATTTAATCATACCTTTATTTTATTTTCACTTTTGCTATTATCCTGACAGGGTAGAAATTACTCATATTTATACTGCTCTATACCCAAACTTAAACATGCTTTTTTGTATATAAGTAAGTGGAAATAATCCGGCGGGAGAGGAGGGTTGCATTTGAAATCAAAATGAATATTTTTCACATTAATAACATATATTAAGATTTAATATATAACTCTTGAATCTTTTATTTTTTACGGATTTTTGTACTAAATTGTCTCGCTGTTTTACACGCCTAATAGTCTCATGTGATGGTAATTTAAAGGTCCCTCTCTATTTCTTGAAACAGATGCCTTTGTTGCTCCTTGTTGACGGCTTCACTGGTTTTGAGACGAAAAACGCTGTCCATTGGTTCTTATATATGTGTGTAGTGATTTTGTCACAAAAAAAAGAGAGAAAAAGTAAAATATGTCAATGAAGATCACGGAAGCAGAGTAAAGAATTCATAAACCAGGTCAAAATTAATAAGTATGACCGCTGTTGATAGTAAACTAGAAATTGATAGTAAATATAAATTATTTGCAGTATATTTAAATTCATGACACAGAAAAAGGGTAAACTTTTGAAATTTTTAGAGAAAAAAATTACGGATATTGGAACAAGGGGGAGGGCTAAAAAATGTGTCCTGTCCCAATGTACCTTTGAAATGACGTGGGTTTAAGAAACTGTAGTCCACCATATAGTGGAGCGGCGAATGTTAAAAAAGTCGCTTAGTTAACGAGTTTAAATTACCTAAATACCTCATAAGATTTTAATGGCTTAAAATGTCTATCGACAGAGACATTTAATACTGTATTATATGTCTCTGCTATCGATTATTCAAGTTCTGAAAAATGTTTGTCGTAAAAAACAAATGTGGTACAAATGACGTTAAAAATAGCCTTAATAAAAAAATAATTTTTGAACGAAATTGGTAAATATAGTTATTCTTGAACTCCATACAATTTAAGAGCATTTTCAAATAGTCCTATATGGAAAACACAATGCATCTGAAAATGGTTGAAAATAACACTGAAAAATCATCGTTTTTCACCTAGCATTATTTGCACGTGCAGTATAGGTGTATTTTAAAGGCACAACAATAAAGCCGCCGTATAATACTACAGTCACTCGATTTACTTTTTACAGTAAATTTCTTATAAGATAAATATTTGGCTAAATATCTGCTTTTTATCGAGATTTCAAGTCCGAATATTTGTCACAAATTTACCGACATTGTTGTGGTTTCTATTTATAGTCCAACATTCAGCAATTTTTCGAAGGTTGATTGTAATCGTTTTCAAGCATATTTCTTGTTCATTATGTAATTTCCGAAGCTTTGTGATTAATTTATATTGTTTGGTATTGTTGTGTATTAGTTTTTGTTGAATTTAACGGGAAAAGTGAATATCATTGTAGGGTTGGTTTGGTTCTCAGGTGTGTTTGATTTGTTTTTTATTTCATCAAATGGACAATTTATCAGTCTCATTAAAACTAGTCCCACCGGATGCCAAAAAAAGGAGAGTGGAAGTTGGTGTTGACAATTGCATTATCTGCAATTCTGTTGATGATGAAATTTTAATAACATCAACGGAATCTGGAAGAAACAGCCTGATAAATGCTGCAGCAAAGAGACGTGATGATTTGTTCAGGTTTTTGATTGAATTCTGCAATGAAATATCTAGTGAATTACCCGTATTTAGGTACCATAGGTCATGTTTTAAAAGCTACACAAGTAAACAGAATTTAAAATCAGTAGCGTGTTCTTCAGCTGAAAAGGAAACACAAGTTATAAATTACGATTTATCTAATTCTTTGGTGCCTGGAAATAATGATCAACCTCTCAATACGGGGCGCCGAATGGGACTCTTGTGGTTTTGTACAAAATTCAATTCTGTCATAACAAAATCATTTTTGTCTTACAAAACTATGTGCTACAGACTTGTTTTGTGAGAACTTCAATTTTGTGATGACAAAATTCATTTGTGTAGACAAAATTCATTTTTGTCATGACAAAATTCATTTTTGTAGACAAAATTCATATTTGTCATGACAAAAGTCAATTTTGTCTAAAAGGTATGCAAATAGTTTATATTTGCATACAAAATTGACTTTTGTTACCTGATATGGAAATTAAATCACAAAAGTCAATTGTGTGAGGTAAGATTCAATTTTGTGAGACAAAATTGACTTTTGTGAGACAAAATTAAATTTTGTGAGACAAAATTGACTTTTGTGAGACAAAATTCAATTTTGTGAGACAAAATTCAATTTTGTCAATTTTGTTGAGACAAAATTCAATTTTGTCAATTTTGTTGAGACAAAAGTCAATTTTGTTAATTTTGTTGAGACAAAAGTCAATTCTGTCAATTTTGTTGAGACAAAAATCAATTTTGTTGAGACAAAAGTCAATTTTGTTAATTTTGTTGAGACAAATGTCAATTTTGTTAATTTTGTTGAGACAAAAGTCAATTTTGTTAATTTTGTTGAGACAAAAGTCAATTTTGTCAATTTTGTTGAGACAAAAGTCAATTTTGTGACGACAAAATTCATTTTTGTGACGACAAAATTCATTTTTGTGACGACAAAATTCAATTTTGTAACAACAAAATTGACTTTTATGTGACAAAATTGACTTTCGTGAGACAAAAATCAATTTTGTTGAGACAAAATTCAATTTTTTCAATTTTGTTGAGACAAAAGTCAATTTTGTCAATTTTGTTGAGACAAAAGTCAATTTTGTCAATTTTGTTGAGACAAAAGTCAATTTTGTCAATTTTGTTGAGACAAAAGTCAATTTTGTCAATTTTGTTGAGACAAAAGTCAATTTTGTTGAGACAAAAGTCAATTTTGTCAATTTTGTTGAGACAAAAGTCAATTTTGTCAATTTTGTTGAGACAAAAGTCAATTTTGTCAATTTTGTTGAGACAAAATTCATTTTTGTCAATTTTGTGTAACAAAAGTCGATTTTGTATGCAAATTAGTTCACAGAAACCAAACTAAACTAATTTGAATACAAAATTGACTTTGTCGCCCAATTTTCAAATTAGGTAACAAAATTCAAGTCTGTGTAACAAAAATGAATTTTGTCATGACAAAAGTGACTTTTGTCCGCTGATAGATAATTTTGTATGACAAAATTTTAAATTTGTAGTATGATACAAATTTTGTTAAACTGAACTTATTTTTGTTGAACAAAAGTCACTTTTGTCCGTACAAAATTGAATTTTGAGTACAAAACCACAAGAGTCCCATTCGGCGCCCCGTACTCAATACATCAAAATGTATTATTTGCAGCAAAATGTCACATAAAAGGGTGAAAACACATACAATTTCATCTGCTGAAAGGTAAGCCAATCTTAAAGATGCTGCTGTTAGAGCATGCGACGCTGAAATGATTAATCGAATAAAGAAAGAGAATTTGTTCAATAATGCAGTGTATAATGCAGCATGTCTGACTACATACTTGGCATATAGACCAAAATCAACTGATAAATCAGCGTATGATTTGGCATTTGAAAGAGTGGTTGAAATTATAGACGGAGACCTCATTTGTGACAAAAAGTCTCTTCTATTGTCATCACTCTTGACAATGTACCAGTCTTTTTTACATGATAAAATAAGTAAGACCTACTGTACTTCCTCTAAGCTTAAGGCTAAACTTGAGAAGCACTACAAGGATGCCATTGTATTTTTTGCTCAACAAGGACAAGGTAAATCTAGTATTGTATTTGCTAGCGACATTTCCATTGGCGACGCTGTTAAGGCAGCGAATAGCATCAAAGCAGAATTAGAATAGCTTGAGATAAAAGCCGACTTGAGTACATGTAGCTCCACCAAAACCAATGAACAAACCGATATGCATGTACTCTATGCAGCCGCCTCAATATTAAGACAAAAAATGGAAAATGTATATTTTTCTAGAGATTTTTATCCTGCAAATGACGAAGTATCATTGGAAATGTCAGAAGCAATGCTGCCAACTAGTTTGATAAGTTTTATCACTTGGCTTCTTGACAAAAAGTCTTTTGAAACATTTTTCTTCAGTATCAATGGATATTTCGCATGATATTCGAAGAAAATGTACTGTTCTCGCAGAGTGCCTGGTGTCAAATTGTAGTTACATAATTACTCCATTTAGTCTTGGTCTTGCAGTACAGTTATATCATGAGTTTGGATCGAAGTCTTTGATTGAAAATTTAAATGCATGCACATGGTTTCTGTGTCAGGTATGACGAGGTTCGGAGGTTTTTGACTAGTGTTGCGAATTCTGAAATAACAAAAATACAAGGTGGTTGTTATGTCCCGTCCGGTATAGCTAACTGCGGTTCCTTAATCCAAGAAGGTGTGGACAATATTGACATTAATACCGAAACGATTGACAGAAAAAACCCATTTCACTCGATGGCGCGTGCTATATTTCAAAATTCAGTTCTACATGGAACATTCGGATTTAATACCCGACAACGGTTTGAACGTAAACAGGACAAAGCATTAGTCTGACGAAAAAGTATCCTCGCTGATGCAGTGCTTACCCTTTACGAATATTTGATAGATTTTTCATATTTAGGCTTGAATCGGGCTATTTTAAATGACTTATTAAGTTGAAATCTTCCACATTAACGAATTGAATCAATTGAAATAGACACTTAAGTGTTTAGAAAGTGTCTAAAATCTTTCGTTAGATGAACTTGAAAATTGAGGCCGAAATCGGCCCTTACCGGACCTACTCCTTTGCTGAGACATCAGTTGGCTATCGATAAAGATAAAAGTCTTATAAAGCTTCCGCCATGTGAATCCGTATTTAAGCAACACGTACTGCGTGCAATGTGGCAAAGCAAAGTTTGGGTGTAGGCAAATTTGGCCAACCCAAATAATGGCTCCCCATGTGCTTTTGGTTGGAAAACTGCACAAAATGACAAGTTAGAGCCAGTTTTCTTTGAGGGACAAATGACATCAGACTTTCTTCAAGATCTTATTTGTTCGTGTAAGAGGAAAAAGGCATGCCAGGAAGCATGTGTTTGCAAGGAGCAGGGTCTTCCTTGCACTGAGTTATGTTTTTGTCAAAATGAAGGAAGTTGTAATAATGTCCAGTCAGTATCTGCTGACATAGCTAATGACACAGATGAAATATCATGAAAATAGTTCTTGTTACAATATTTGATAGCTTTATTTTGGTTTGCTATATTTTTTTCCACGTTTCATTTTTTATGAAATTAAACTCATCATAGATACTAGTACCAAAACGTCCATGTCTTAATTTTTTGAATAATTTCTACAAAATGCTTGCTCTCATTGTGTAGTTTACCACTCCAATAACTATATTATATGAATAGGTATCTTGTATTGAGAAAGTTCATTTAAGAAAAACTCAGTGACATATCTAATCCTTGAAAACTGAAAGGAAATTTAGCACGGCTGCACATTTTGATTGTTTGATTTATAAACTATACATTTCGGATACTCTTTTAAAAACTTTTATCCTAAAGTATTCAAGAAATGCTATTTGTCGAGGTGAAATATCAAGGTTATTATGCTACTGGTTTTTATTAGGCTTTAAAATTTGTATACCACGGACTACCTTCAAAAAAGTTAAATATAACGTTGTTCTGACGTCATGTCCAAATAAAAAGACAAATTTGTATGAACTAACACATTGATACATATTTTAATACTCATTTAAGTTATTGAATAGATTATTGATTTTGAAAAATATCAATGGTATTGTTTCTCGAGATGAAAATAGGATTGTTTTAAGTGATGACCTTTGACCTTGATTTTCGGCATAATGGTACCAGCTTTCATATTTACGACACATATTTTCAAAAAGTACACGATTTCAGCTTTCCAATGAGCTATTAAAATTCCATGAGGTATTTGGGTAATTTAAATTTCTGAAATTGTCCTCTCCGCCGCTCCACTAATACGGCCTTCACTGAACAATGAGCCATGAAAACCATAAAATTGAGAATGGAAATGGGGAATGTGCCAAAGAGAAAACAACCCGACCATAGAGCAGACAACGGCAGAAGGTCACCAACAGGTCTTCAATGCAACGAGAAATTCCCGCACTCGGAGCCGTCTTCAGCTGGCCCCAAAAAAATTATATATACTAGTTCAGTGAAAATGAACGCCATACTAAACTCCAAATTGTACACAAGAAACTAAAATTAAAAAATAATACAAGACTAACAAAGGCCAGAGGCGCCTGACTTTGGACAGGTGCAAAAATATATAACAATACGCACATCAAAATTCAGTTCAAGAGAAGTCCGAGTCTGATGTCAGAATAATGTAACCAAAGAAAATAAACAAAATGACAATAATACATAAATGACATTAGACTACTAGCAGTTAACTGATATGCCAGCTCCATACTTCAATTAAACTGATTGAAAAAATATGTCTTCATCATATGAATATCAGACACAATTCTCCCCGTGAGGGGTTTACTCAGGCGCGTAGCTCCCTATACGCTAACACGCAGTTGCGTGCACATCGATTCGGCATGCAAAAAAAAATGAAATGGCAAAATAAAAATTTATAGATTGAATTTTAAAGGCAACATCTATGTTGTAACTTTTTTAATTGATGAAGTATCATTAAATAACGGCATTTGGTTTCAAAATAAAAGTGACAAAATCGGACAGAAAAATTGAGAATGGAAATGGGGAATGTGTCAAAGAGACAACAACCCGACCAAATAAAAAACAACAGCAGAGGGTCACCAACAGGTCTTCAATGTAACGAGAAATTCCCGCACCCGGAGGCGTCCTTCAGCTGGCCCCTAAACAAATATATACTAGTCCAGTGATAATGAACGCCATACTAATTTCCAAATTGTACACAAGAAACTAAAATTAAAATAATACAAGACTAACAAAGGCCAGAGGCTCCTGACCTGGGACAGGCGCAAAAATGCGGCGGGGTTAAACATGTTTGTGAGATCTCAACCCTCCCCCTATACCTCTAACCAATGTAGTAAAGTAAACGCATAACAATACGCACATTAAATTCAGTTCAAGAGAAATCCGAGTCTGATATCAGAAGATGTAACCTAAGAAAATAAACAAAATGACAATAATACATAAATAACAACAGACTACTAGCAGTTAACTGACATGCCAGCTCCAGAATTCAATTAAACTGACTGAAAGATTATGATTTCATCATATGAACATCAGGCACAATCCTTCCCGTTAGGGGTTTAGTATCATACCATCATAACATATATGAGAAGAACATAACCCGTGTCATGCCAACAACTGTTTTTAGAATAAATGTGTTTAGTTCCGATGCAAAGACCTTATCAGTGACTCAATATTAACGCCAAAATATGCAATCTTTAATGACTTGACAACAGTATCGTAATTATATCCCTTCTTAATAAGTCTATTCAAAGGTTTTGTAAGTTTCTGAGGTGAATACTGACACCTTTGTGCTTTATAAAGAATATTACCATAAAAAATTGGATGTGAAATACCTGAACGTATTAGAAGTCTGCATGTTGAGCTATATTTACGAATGATGTCTTTATACCGATGATAAAATTTAGTAAATGTTTTGACTAGTTTGTGATATCGAAAACCCTGGTGTAATAATTTTTCAGTAATACATAAATTTCTCTCGTTAAAATCTAAAACATTGTTACATACACGAGCGAATCGTACAAGTTGAGATATATAAACACCATAAGATGGTGACAAGGGAACGTCACCATCTAAAAACGGATAATTACCGATAGGAAATGAAAAATCATCCCTTTTATCATAAATTTTAGTATTCAGCTTTCCATTAGTGATATAGATATCAAGATCGAGAAAAGGGCAGTGGTCATTGTTAGTATTAGCTTTATTTAAAGTAAGTTCAACAGGATAAATTTCATTAATATACATACTGAAGTCGTCATTATTGAGAGCCAAAATGTCATCCAAATATCTAAAAGTATTATTAAATTTGTTTATCAGATGTTGTTTCGATGGGTCTTTGCTTATTTTTGTCATAAATTGTAACTCATAACAATACAAAAACAGGTCCGCAATAAGTGGTGCACAGTTAGTCCCCATTGGAATTCCGATAATCTGACGATATACGGAATTTCCAAAGCTAACTTGTATCTTTTGAAAGATTTGAATTTGTAATACTCAATCTAAGACATGTAGTTTTTGGAGCACATTTTACAGTGTACGGTTTATCAGTTTGGAATGAGATGTACCAATCGGCATTAGAATTATCAGAACCCTTCGATACCGTTGAAAATATGCCGAGGCGATGTGGTCGACAGACTACCAGAGCCAATCACCCTGCAAACACGCCAAAACAGTATTGGAAAGTCTCATTATTTTTTGCGTATGTTGAAAACAAATGTACGATCAACAATGAACGACGACAGTTACTAGCATTACTGCATATTCATCGGCATTTCAGTGTGAATATTGACAAATTAAAGTAATAGAGAAGTTTGTTTCTGCCTAGACCCGAAGAGCAGATTTTGGACAATTTTGAGTAAATTCTGTATCACAAATATGTGTTGTTTATGTATTACTCTATTCAGAAGATTTATTAATAGTTTTGTTTTACATTCATTAATTTTTTATAAGTCCTATCTACATATACTGATATAGCTCCTCTTTTAACCGTCCTATGACCGAAAACCGGAAAAGAACACATTTTTCTGCATAAAAGGGTCCCAAAATTTTTCGCCTCGCTCCGCTTGGCGGTAGTTGCTTGCACATTGTTTCTTTCTAGCTACGCCCCTGGGTTTAGTATCATACCATCATAACATATATGAAAAGAACATAACCCGTGTCATGCCAACAACTGTTTTTTTTTAATAAATGAGACCCTATAAGTGAATAATTATTAACGCCAAAATATGCAATCTTTAATGACCTGACAACAGTATCGTAACTATATCCCTTCTTAATAAGTCTATTTAAATGTTTTGTAGGCTTCTGAGGTGAATACTGACATTTTTGTGCTTTATAAAAAATATTTCCATAAAATATTGGATGTGAAATACCTGAACATATAAGAAGTCTGCATGTTGAGCTATATTTACGAATGATATCCTTATACCGATGATAAAATTTAATAAATGTTGATATCGAAAACCATGTGTGTAATAATTTTTCAGTAATACATAATTTCTCTCGTTAAAATCTAAAGCATTGTTACATATACAAGCGAATCGTACAGGTTGAGATATATAAACACCGTTAAGTCACCTAAACAAGGCCTTACATAACCAAATAACAATTCAAAAGGAAAGAACAACAGCAAAAAGCCGCATAATGAATGACAAAATAATAAACTAGAACAAAATGATAGACAGCAACCTTCTACAACTACTGAACCGCCTTAATGTTATCCTTGAATTTGTATATATGAGGTGCACAATTTTCTCTGCTCTCAAAAGTTCCTATATGAACCTGTTCTTATTTTTTACTATTGGAATTTTATCATGGGTATGCGTACAGAGAAGACATCACTTATTACTCATGAGAACTTCGTGTTTAGCATTGTAGATATGTTTTACAACCTGGGTAGTGTACTTGCTTACAATATGTTATGCCCCAGTAGTACTGTTGCAGATATTACACGAAGAAGTATTTAGCTGGTTGTTTTGAAGATTTGAATTCTGTTCTTTGAACACAAAAAAAAAAAAAAGAATGACAGGAAATAAAGTGGAGAATCCTGTTTAACAAACTATGTATTTAAGAATTGAATGCTTCTTTTTGTAACTTCATTGGGGTGTAAAAGCGTTGACCGAAGTAAATTTTGTTTGAAGCAGGTTTTAAAAATGTGCGCACGGTATTTTAATGAAACATACATCTAATGTAATTATACGTACATACAGTCTGTGTTTGAATTTTAGACTTATGTTTTAGTGTTAATAGTGTTCCATAAATGTATCTGCCTGCTGATATTTCACATTGGAATTCACACTAAGCCCTGGTCACAACGAACCCACGACATGGAATGATTGTCAAATCGCGGGTCATCTGTGATCGTCGTACGACAGTCGCACGATAATTTGAGCATCGTGGCGCTGTCATGTGTCAAATTGGTCATGCACCTTTTTTGCTCTACGATTTTTTTTGTCGTGAAAGTGTCTTACCACAGTCGTGGGACTGTCGTGCGATAAACACATTGTCGTGGGTACCACCATAAAACTATTTTGATAAAAATAATCGTACGACTGTCGCACGACGATCGTAAGACAATCTTACAACTGTCGCAAGATACTCATGATACAGTCGCATGATTGTCTCACGAATACCAAATTTCGTACGATGCTCGCACAACTTTGATTGTCTGTCATACGACAGAGGTATATGCGTCGTGCAACATATTTTCGTTTTATTTTGAAGATTACAATTCGGCGGAATGAATGTTTGGAAAACACATACAGTCTGCCGTTTATAGATGATGGCTGTTCTACCAAAACGATTACGCTTGACCCTGCTAAATAGGCGCCTTGTCGGAATCCAACAAGAGCAAAATATGGTTCTTTTAGCGTTGATTCGAAACAGTGAACTGCATAGAAACCAGCGAAACGCCCGACATTCGTGAGTTAGGACATGGACCGAACTGCGCCTGATGTTTGGGCAATATATACACCTTTGCAAGAGTTGAAGCGTGAATATGTCGGTGATTTCGTTGGATTCGTGCGGATGGAGCCTGGCATGTTTTAAGAACTTTTGCTGAGAGTCGCCCCTCACATCACTTACCAAATAAATCGGGCCTTCTTTATATACTACTAGTTCGGAGTCAAACGCGCGACGGCCACGACTGTTGTGCGACAGTCGTACGACAGTGGCACGACAGTGACACGACAGAAACACGTGCACCCCATAACATAAAACCTAAACACATAGCCCCAAACAACTCACGATTGTCGTATGACTGTCACACGACCGTCTTGTGACAAACCCACGACAGTACAATTACAATTTTTTTCTGTCGTGTAACCATCGTGGAATCATCGTGGACATGTCGTAGCTGATGTGACCATTCGAAATATTTTTTTGACATTTTGCACGACAGTGCCACGACAACTATTTAAAAAAGATCTTCCACGACAAAAAAAAATCGTACGATCTGTTGTGACCGGAGCTTAAGAAAACCTACAAATAATTCAACTGCCTATTTCCTCAAATTGAAAAAAAACTGAACACAATGAAACCCGTCAAATCATTGGCAGATCCTGGGAGTGTTCCTGGGGTCAAACTCTCCTTTCAAAACGACTGAATCCTCACCTGGAATATATCACAGGTTGTGGTAAAAGGGTGGAGCTAGCCTGGAATATATCACATGTTGTGGTACAACGGTGGAGCTATCGGAATATATCACAGGTTGTGGTAAAAGGGTGGAGCTAACCTGGAATATATCACAGGTTGTGGTAAAAGGGTGGAGCTATCGGAATATATCACAGGTTGTGGTAAAAGGGTGGAGCTATCGGAATATATCACAGGTTGTGGTAAAAGGGTGGAGCTAGCCTGGAACATATCACAGGTTGTGGTAAAAGGGTCCTGTTTACTGAATAAATGCAAGGAGAATAGCAAGTGAAAAGATAGTATAGTCTGTGTTTTTTGTTAGATGTATCTATTTGTATCCATTTGATGAGTTGAGCCTTTTTCAAGTGATTTTTATGGTTTGTTCTTATATTGGAATATTCTTCCATATGAAAAAAGAAGATGTGGTATGATTGCCAATGTGACAGCTCTCTACAAGATACAAAATGACATAGAAATTAACAACTACAGATCACCATACGGCCTTCACAAGGAGCAAAGCCAATAGTGCATAGGACAGGTTATTGCGCCTGCCCGACCAAGCAAGAGCTGAATAGCCAGTCAAGGTCGTTAAAAACTTCCATCATCAGCGCCAGCTTACATGTTTAACCCCTTATTCTACACTAAGACCCTGTTCACATTAGCATTTTTTTTATCGATCTAATTTGAATCGATCTAAATAAAACCAGTTAGCGTTCACATTATCTTTAATCATATCGATCTCTATCGGTCTAATATGAACCACTGCGTTCACACTACAATTAAAAACGCAATCGATCTAACCTTTTTGCCCGTAAAACTGTAAACACTGTGTATAAAGAGAACTGATTTATCAAATTCATGTGCTGATACACTGATACACACACTTGGGAAAAAAATTGGATAAAGTTATTGTTTCTCTTGAATCACAATTTAAAATTTTGATACTGGTGTTATTGCAGTTTTCTTTAATTTTGAAAAAAATAACTGTAGCAACGAAGTTACAACACGACGCCGAAAATACTGCGGTTCTTGAAAGAAAAAAATCAACATAAGAAAAAAAGACACAGATTTCGCAAATCTATGCTATGGCGAAGACAACATGTTTACAGTTTGTTTTAAAGGTCTTTTAACAGAGAAATATGGGTTAAACAACGAACCTCTGAGATAGTTTTGCCGCTTTGCATGCGCATACGTTATTTTCGTTTCAATCGTACTAGTTTAAACCGATCTCTGCGTTCACATCTAAAGTAAGATCGGTTTAGTTTAGATCGATTCAAACTAAACTACCTCTTTTGGTGTTTTAGTTTAGACCGATTGAAGATCGATTCAATGCGTTCACATTAGCCCTTAAACCGATCTAAAGTGAACCGGTCTAGTTTAAATCGATAAAAATGTCCTAGTGTGAACGGGGTCTTACTTTTATTCATACTTACTATAATAGCTAGCGGACAGTACATGTGATGAAAATGAAATTGAAACAAGAGAGGAAGTCCCAGATGTCATATTGAAATCAACATACTAGTACTTCCCCTAACTGTGACAAATCAAATTAATTCCAACAACAACAGGAAGCATGCCAACTGGAAACTGAAAATAAAAAATAAAATAAATAAACTATAAATTGTAAAATAAAAACCAGGTATTAAACCCTTTGCAATAAAAAGGATTCATTATTATGCTTCAGACACTTTAGGTTCTCTAAACTAGACTTATACTAGAGCTAATATTACATTTGTCATCACATATATTGTGTGATAGAGGATGGAAATATATTATAGTAAAGAATTAAAACTATCATGTCTCACAGAAAAATACAAATAATACTTATGTTAAAGGGGCAATAGCTGTCAAATTTATGGTCATCGATTTTAATCAAATTCTCTTATTTTATTTATAACAATGTAACACATTTATCCAAATTTTTAAGAGTCTACAATAAATAATAAACAGGGCACGAGCATGAAAATACGTAGCTTCGTTTCGTGTGTATTTAAGTCCAGATGTCATCTAATTAATTATCGAGTTGACCTCCAAACCGTCATGCGATGACCATATAAGCGATGTGAACATGCATATAAATTTAACTAGATTAAGCAAGCTCGTGCTGTTGGATTATTCTAGGTCTAATCGCTGGGATTTGGAAAAAGTTAAGAAGATATTTTTTTGTCAATCACGATTCACAGAAATTTCCATGATCACGGATTACGAAAATATATAAAAAAAAATCTGTAGAAACAAGGATCACGATAGCGAAAATGCGCCGATCGCGAAGAACGAAAATAACCCATTAGGCCCCTCAATACTGTAGTTGAAGAGTTGCCATCGTCAATTGGCGATTTGACGGTCGCGAATGCAGTTTAAATTTATGAAAATGATATTATTGCACTGTATGTTTCATTAAGATTCTAAAATTTCGATTAGTGTATAAAAATAACTTGGTGTTTCAAAGTGGGTTTTTTCCATGTGTATTGGAACTCTTTTTTTCCGAATCAGATGGAGGTTGAGCGCTCCGACAAACATGTTTTACCATGCCAAATCTTCATGTGATTGTCGCAGGTGGTCAATGTCGTTTTGTTTGCTGTCTTGTTGCATCTGTTTTCTGCTTTGTCATTTTAAAATTAGATTTAAGAAGATGTGGTATGATTGCCAATGAGACAACTCTCCATCCAAGTAACAATTTATAAAAGTAAATAATTATAGGTCAATGTACGGTCTTCAACATGGAGCCTTTGCTCACACAGAACAGCTAGCTTTAAAAGGCCCCTCTTCACATTTAGTAATGTCGGGAATTTTATAACTGACTACACAGTATTGGTGTTTCTCATTATTGAAGGCTGTTCTAGGACCTATGGCTTCTTTAATACGCCTTATTTGGGGACTATGTTGAATAGTTTTCTTATTGACATTTCATGACGTATCTGGAAATTAAGAAGTATCACTAATATATATGACTGCATACCTTCAGTAATCAAGCTACGTTACTAAAGACTTGTTTTAAAAAAAAAGTATACTAGGCTACTGACTGCCGGTCCAGTCATGCTTTGACAGTGATTCCCTGAATAATCAACCATGTTTTCCCCCACAATAAAAATGGGACGGGCAATATACCCTCGTCCCTTTAATCCGCATCTGCATACTCTTTTAACAAGTATCTGTATCAATCTCAAAATTGGATTGTCCGAGGACCGATTTCCAAATCTTGGACCGTTATCTGTCTTACGGAAGCCGTGTGTAATTTCCCCCTTTTATTTGAATAGACTGAGTCGACTTAGACTATTGACAAACTAATTTTGACTTAAGTTAAAGTCTATGGCTCAATATTTAGTCCAAGTTTAAAGTTTTAGTGAAGTTCTGTTTCATCGTTCGTCCTTAATTTCCCGATTCACGTTCATTAATTTGTTAGTATTGTATTTGTCGGGTAATTTTTTTTACTATAAATGTCATGATTGGAAACACCTTATATTATCAATCGTCTTATTTTTTCGTCGCCGGTACCATAAAAATGACCTAGCTGTAACTAACGATATAAATTTATTTTTACACGCGAATATTTATATATAGGTTCAGTGATCTTGAATGTCGAGAACGAGTTAAAACACACGAAGCCTATACCGTATACATATGATACAACCATTGATAACAGACGACTGGATGATGGCTTTTCATCCTGTCAAACATAGTTATCACTGCCTCAAACTGGAAAAGTACCGTGAAACATATTACATTCGTCACAGTCATACTGTATAGAATCCATCTCTCCATTATAATATCTTAATTGGCACTGGCTACGGTTACATGGAAATGTAACAATAAAAAAAATATTATTGTTACATCGGAGACTAATTGCGGGAATGCAAAGTTGGGTAAGGAACCGATTAATTACGAATGTAACAATAATTATTGAGGCTACGGTTACATCGTGTTATTGTTACATGAAAACAGCAATGTACGCTAGATTTATTAAATTTAAATTTTCTATAGTTATGTTGCTTAATTCTTTCATATGTACTAAACAATTATACTTCTAATAATGATAAATAATAAATATTATTATTCAGCAAATGGCGTTTAAATAGTTTTACGTCTTAATGGTTTTGATATTCTTAAAGGTACAACTTAAGATAAGTAGTGCAAAAGTCGAAAAATGGTTTGTTGTTGAGAACTGGGGCTGAGAAAAGTGTTCACTTTTTAAGTATCGAACTGCACATCTACTCTTATTACTGTCATTATACTTTGAACAATGGATGAAGAGATTCCTATTACCAATTTTGTTTTGGATGAAAAATTTTAAACTTGGGATGCGTTTGATACGAAACTGAAACAATATCAAGAAACAAAATTTCTTACAGCTATAGGAACAAACTCTGAAAAAAATGATACATCAAAAGCAAGGTTTGCTAACTGCTAAGTTACGTTGGATACTGAAATTTGAGGTAAACCTAAAATCCGTAATGGACGGCAGTGCGATCATATTGAAAGACGACATGAAACTATACCACATGCTTTCAACCAAAATATTGGATGAGGAAGTATTTCTCACCAGAAGCATGGCAAACATTAAAGGTTGCCTTATCTTCTAAAAGGAATATTGCAGAATAGAATTGCACGGTATGCAATACAGACGTTCGTAATGCGTCATCACTGGTGTGGGATGGCTGCTTGGAGTGGATTCATCAAAAATGCGTCGGACTTAAACATGCTCCAAAACCACTTACTCTGGATATGTAGAAACTGTCATTGTAAATACAAAAAAAAAGAAATTGTATGTAATAATTGTATGTATTGTAAATATAAAATAAACGTCATCAATTTTTATAAATTAGTACATATTACAAGTCCCATCGTACATTGCTGTTTCAAGTTCATGTAACAATAACGCGATGTAACCGTAGCCTCAATATTTATTGTTACATTCGTAATTAATCAGGTCCTTACACGACCATGCATTCCGGTATTTAGTCTCCAATGTAACAATAATATTTTTATTATTGTTACATTTCCATGTAACCGTAGCCAGTGCCATCTTAATTTTACTCTTCAACCTGATCTAAAATGGACTCTATCAACACAAAAAAAACCAATATTTAATTTATTGCAAATGCAAATAAAAGCATATGTTTTCTTAAAAGAAATATCAAAATATGCATTTATCTTAAACGTAAAGGACGTCATTAGGTCTCAGGCATACCTACGTACGACACTCAGTTGTACATGTTCGACCAAAACTAGAGT
This sequence comes from Mytilus edulis, assembly GCA_019925275.1. Taxonomy (NCBI): domain Eukaryota; kingdom Metazoa; phylum Mollusca; class Bivalvia; order Mytilida; family Mytilidae; genus Mytilus; species Mytilus edulis. Next base: position 41,471,514 of record CM034355.1, read on the forward strand.
ATGCTTGCTCGGTTTGGAACCCTCATACGGCTGAACAATACAATAAACTTGAGATGACCCGGCGTGCGACTAGGTATGACTGCAATCGTTACCATACAGGCCTAAACTCATAATGTACTTAAACTGAGAACTACTATAATGTGTCTCAGACATAAATAACTTCGGGTCGTTAGTTTTCTCGTTTAAATTGTTTTATACACCCCTAAATCATACCACATCTTCTTTTTTTTATAATCATTATTGTTTTATAAAATTGTTCACGTGTCGGTGACCATATTGTCGCAGTGCCATAAAAATTACTGTTAGAATTATGCTTTTTTTCCTTTAACAATTACTCAATGGAATTAACTGCTTCCAAATGTGACCTCCTCCCCTCCTCACGGTTTCGCTGACACTAAATATTTTAGAGAAAAGTTGACACCTACTATTTTCTGCAATGTAGAACAGAAAACCTTAGTAGGTATTTAAATAGTTTTAAATGTTAGGATTTTATTTATTTTTTACTGATACTATTCTTTTTATCATTTTTTATCCTACTCGTACGCATGCGCAGTAGTTAGTAAACACAAAAATATGATGGATAATTGGATACCAGAAAAAGAAGAGAACGAAGTTTAAGTATATTTAGGGACTTAAGTCTGTATTTTGCTAACATATTTTTCATATCCCTCCTGTTTATGGCTAGATGAATGTCTTTTAATGTTACCAGTCCACGTTATTCATTTCAAGTCCAAATTTCTGATGCCAATACAAGTTGACATATTCAAATGAGTCGAGTAGACCGGTAAATGCTATGATTAAAGTAAATCGATTAGTGTCAATAAACATCAAGGACCATATAAGAAGTACCCCAATCCACTCTGTTGTCAAATATTTAAAAAAAAAATCATTATTAAAGACAGCTTAAAATGTTGCACAATTTTGTATATTAATAAATGATTGAAATAAATTAAAAAATCTGAGGCATGTATATGTATATTATAAAAAAGCTGAATTAAATTTCAAAATTTTGGGGGTGGTCTAATATGCGCACCAAACTATGGCAGTATAATCAGTTTGTTGGTTGTGGCTATTATCTGACAGAAGCAGAGGAATCAATAGGAAAGAAGGTTGATCTTTCATCAATTATGAGATGACAAAAATATAGTTAATCACTTAGGCATTTAAATTCAATGAATAGATTTTTTTTCAATAGAAGTGAACATAATTCAGTTATGGTCAGTTACACCTGGAGCATGTAGCTTGATCAATTGATTTCTAAACAAAAGATTTGTATTTTTTTAGTTCTAGAAAAAACAAGGCTTTAGTTTTTCATGTGTTGTTGTTCCTGAAATGCTTCAAGTATTTACAAAATGCTACTGATATGTAGCTAAAAATGCTTGGGTTAATTTCATATCATAAATTTTAACAGGAAAAGGAAGTCTCTGGATACCTTTTCTAAACACTGGTAGGCCCCCTTTTTACAAAAAACTCAATAACTCAAAAATAAAATTTTGAAAGATCACCAAAAAGTACACAGATCTTTGGATTAATATAATTAAGAAGTGTGTGAAGTTTAAAGCAAAAATAAAAAAACATTTTTAAGATACAGCACAACATGTGAAAAAAATGCAACCCTGTTTTAGTTATTAAGTCCCGCTACTCAAAGTTTAAATCCTATTTTCACCTAAAAGTATACAGATCGTTTGACCATCATAAGAAAAAACTATTTTAAGTTTCATGAAATTTGGATAAGAGGTTCTCAAGTTACGATGCGGCATGTGGATGCCGGACAGACAAAAAAGTCATACGTACAGACGGACAGACTGAAGCCGGATATTTGTATACCATTATACGTCCCATCAAAGTTTTGGAGGGTGTGTAAAAAGTAGGGTATTCCCTGTGTACCTGGGGTGAGTTTTCACATGTCGCGCCATATCTCTTAAAAGATTTATGATTATTGCTTAAAACTTTACACACTTCTTAGTTATATTAGTCTAAAGATCTGTCAACCTTTTTGGTGATGATTCAAAATTTTACTTTGTGGAGTTATTAAGTTTTTTGTAAGAAAAGAGGGGGTAATTCTCATATTGCGTCATATCTTAAAAACCATTTTAATGACTATTGCTTAAAACTATATGCACTTCTTAATTATATTAATATAAAGATCTGTATATTTTTTGGTGATGATTCAAAATTTTATTTTAGAGTTATGAGTTTCTTTTTTTCACTTGTCACGCTGTATCTCAGAAACTATTTCTGATTTTTGCATAAAACTTCTCACACAAGACCAAGGGCATATCATGTGCTCATGGTGCAGCTGTTTATTCTGACTTGAGCTCAACTTGTTACATCTAAACAAAAGTTAGGGTACATTGTAGATAGGTAGGATTTTTTTTTTAAATTTTATATTGAGGTAATGGGAGCAAATTATTCTGACTTAATGAAAAATCCCCCCATTCAATCTTTAGGATAGGCTCTTCTTAGACTAAAATGTAAGATAGGTAGGGTAACTGGAACCACACATATTTTAATTTGGCCTCAGTAATATGTTTCATTCTTAAACATCATTTTTCTTAATTTTCAACTTCACTGACTTTCATCATAATTTTCATCTCATTTCAGTTTTTGAATTTTATGTAGTTTATGAGACTTGCTGTTCCCTTATATAAGAGGGTAGAAATGTTCTTTAACTCAGTTGTCAAGCATTCATTTTCTGCTACTACATACTAATGAGTAAGTGTCAAGTTGATTAAAATTTGATGGTGATTTGTCAAAATATCCTAATCACAAATCATCAGAGATCTCAAATAACTAGGGTTACTGTTATTTTCTATAATGGTGGCCAATCAACTTTTTTTAAGAGAGTTATACCCCTTGAAAATTACAAATTTATGGAAAATGGCGTCGTTAGCGCTCTTACAGCATTTGTTTTGGACAGATTGTTATATATGACAGCAAACAAATTTTGGTATAACATTGTAGCCGTCTGTGTTTTCCAAAGACACTTAAGTTTCCAGACAATAACTTAAGTTTAAGTGAATGATTTTATGGGTTATGGTCACAACAATTTAGGAATTCAGTGCCTAAAAAAAGGGGTCCAAATAAGCATTTTCCAGTTTCCAGACAATAACTTGTGTGTAAGTGTACAGATCTTTCTGAAATTGAACCACAAGGTTCCATACCAAAAATGGAAGGTTGGGATTAAATTTTGGTGTTACGGCCCAAACTGTTTAGGAATTATAGGGGCCAAAAACAATACTTTTCTAATATTTTGTATAAATTTCTTGGTTCTTGACTAATTTCAATGGGGTTTTATTCTTGAATTCTTTGGGTTCTTTAATATGCTGAATCTAATCGTATATTATGATGAATACCATTTCTTCTCAATCTGTCCATGCTATACATCATTAAGGGATACCTATATACAAAATATTAATAAAAATCTTAATTTCAATTTTATTAAATTGCAGTCCACTATAACACTTAAGCATTTGACTGTACTTTTAAATAGCAGTCTACCAGTCATTATAAAAATCACCATAAAGTATATTAATGATTGTCTTTTATTAAGAACATCTGTATAACTTGTATTTCTTTTAATATGCAATGCCAACCTAATTTTTGTTTGTGTTCTTTTTTCAATTGTTCATGAACATTAATAATGTGTTAACTGTTGATATTTATAGCCTTTTTTCTTCTTTGCTGTGAATACCACTGTCACTCTAATATAATTGTAATCAATTTAACTATTGTAAGTTTATTGTCTTAATTTTGTATGCCATAACCATTTAATGTAAATGTGTTTGTGCGAATAAAATATTGTCTATTGTCTATTGTCTATTAAATTTTTGGAATTTGGGCCCCGTTTTAAATTGTTCCACATGAGGTTCAAAGGGTCCAAAGTTAAACTATGTTTGATTTCATCAAAAATTAAATTATTTGAGTCAAAGCTTTTACTTAGATTTTCAATTTTGGGTCCCGTTTTCAATTTGGTCTACATTTAGGTCTTATTGTGTCCAAAACTAAACTTAGTTTGAGTTCAATAAAAGTTGAATTCTTGGAACATTTTTTAGATTTTTTATTATGGACCCAGTTTTCAAGTTGGTCCAAATTGGGGTCCAAAATTAAACTTTGTTTGATTTCATAAAAAAATTAAATTAAAATGTATTGGGGTTCTTTGATATCTGAACATAATCTAAACATAATCTTATATTTTTGACTATTGGCCCAGTTTTCAAGTTGGTCCAAATAGGGATCCAAAATTGAACTTTGTTTTATTTCAACAAAAACTGAATATAGGCTGAGTCTAACAATGTATTTAGATTTTTGATATTTAGGCCCTTTATTAAATTGGTCCCCATTGAGGTCAAAAGGGTCCAAAAGTTCAACTTTGTTTGATTTATTAAAAATTGAATTATTGGTGTTCTTTGATATGTTGAATCTAACTGTATTTAGATTTTTAATCTGGGGCCCAGGGTCCTTTTTCAAATTGATCTACTTTAAGGTCCAAAGGGTTCAAAATTTAATTTAGAGTAATTTAAAAAAAAATGATTTTTTTGGTTCTTTGATATGCTAAATCTCACCAAAAATTCTAATTTTAGATTTTTGTTTTTTGGGCCCATTATCAAAAAGGTCCACATGGAGATCAAAAGGGTCCACAACATTAAACCTTGTTGGATTTCATCAAAAAAATAAATCTTGTGATTCTTTGATATACTGAAACTTACCATATATATATTTAGTTTTGGGTATTGGACCATATTGCATAATAGGTTAATTTAATTTTTTTTAAGTTCAATTGGAACACATTCATTTTGTGTCAAAAACCTATGTTGTGTCAAATATTTAATCACAATCCAAATTCAGAGCTGTATCATGCTTGAATGTTGTCCATACTTGTCCAAACTGTTCAGAGTTCGACCTCTGCGGTCATATCAAGCTCTGCCCTGCGTAGCATTTTATAATAAAACTTATGTTATAGGTTAATATCAGTTATATCTCAGACGAGTTCTAAAAATGTGGGCAATTGACTTTTTAGCTCACCTGGGAAGGAAGGTTCTGATGCGAGCTAATGCCATCACTTAGCGACCGCTGTCATTGTCCGTTGTCTGTTGTAGTACCTCATTTGTCATGGTTGTCGTCTGTCATTGTAAACTATTTAAAAAATATTCTGTAATAAAATTGTGAATGGAAATGGGGAATGTGTCAAAGAGCCAACAACCCGACCATAGAGCAGACAACAGCAGAAGGTCACCAACAGGTGTTCAATGCAGCGAGAAATTCTCGCACCTGGAGGCCACTTTGCAAAAGACTTTCAAACTCTAATTTAATATACCTTAGGGTATCTAGTTTATAAATTGTATCTGAGCAAACGATAACAGGTCAGTGATTCAGGCTCATGAGAGCCTCTTGTTTAAAAGAATTGTGCCCCTTTGAAATACTGAATTTAGGGTACATGCCCTCATCAGTGCTCTCTACGGTATAAATCATGCCAGATTTTGATAAAACTTATACTTTATAGGTTAATATCAGCAAAAAAGGAACAGTGAGCTTTAGCCATCACTTGGCATCTGTCCTCATCTGTCTGGTGTAAACAATTTCAAACATCTTCTCTGAAACTATTGAATCAATTCCAACCAAACATAAGCTGAATTATCCTTAGGGTATAAAGAATAAAGTTTGTGTTTTATTTTCTGTTTTGTCAAAAAACATGGCCGCCATGGCTAAAAATAGAACATGGGGGTAAAATGCAGTTTTTGGCTGATACCTCAAAAACCTAAGCAGTTTAGAGCAAATCTAAAAAGGGATAAAGTGTTCATAAGGTAACATTCTATCAGCCTTGTAATTTTCAGATGAATCTAATAACCCATTGTTTGGTTGCTGCCACTAATTTGATAATTTTAAGGAAATTTTGCAGTTTTTTGTTATTATCTTGAATGGTATTAATGATAAAGATAAACTGTAAACAGCAAATATGTTCAGCAAAGTAAGATCTACAAATAAGTCTATATGACCAAAATTGTCAATTGACCCCTTGAAGAGTAATTGGCCTTTTTAGGACAATTTTACACAATTTGTTTTCTAACTTTAAAAATCTTGGTTGCTGCCACTAAATTGGTAATTTTAAGGAAATTTTGCAGTTTTTGGTTATCATCTTGAATAGTAATTATGATAAAGATAAGCTGTAAACAGTAAATATGTTCAGCAAAGTAAGATCTACATATAAGTTCATAAAACCAAAATTGTCAATTGACCTCTTAAAGAGTTATTGCCCTTTAAGGACAATTTTTACACAATTTGCTTAAAATATTTTCTAACTTTAAAAAATCTTCTCTTTAACTACTGAACCAATTCCAACCAAATTGAAGAAAGTATGACAAAAAACTACATTTTCAAACCCTTATTAATGTATATTAAAAAAATGCCCAAAAAGTCAAGGTGAGCAATTCAGGCTCTTGAGAGCCTCTTGTTTTTTTTACAAGCTCTATAATTGGGGCTGATAAACAATTTTTAAAAGTGAAAAGTGAAAAGTGTTATGTCCCTTGGAAATATTGAATTTATTGAAAATGGCCTTGTTAGTGCTCTATTTGCCAGATTTTTATCAAATTTATACTTTGTAATTATCAGCAATATCAAACTATTTCTAAAATGGTGGTTGATCAACTTTTGAGCTCACCTGGCCTAAAAGGCCAAGTGGGCTTTTCTCATCACTTTGCGTCCACCGTCCAGGATCGTCCGTTGTTGTTAACTTTTACAAAAATCTTCTCCTCTGAAACTACTGGGCAAAATTAAACTTGGCTAAAAATCGTCGATTGGGGTATCTAGGTTAAAAATGTGTCTGGTGACGCGGCCAACCAACCAAGATGGCCATGGCTAAAAATAAAACATAGGGGGTAAAATGCAGTTTTTGGCTTATAACTCAAAGACCAAAGCATTTAAAGCAAATCTAACAGGGGTTTAATTGTTTATCAGGTCAAGATCTATCTGCCCTGAAATTTTCAGATTGATTGGACAATCCATTGTTAGGTTGCTGCTCCTGAATTGGTAATTTTAAGAAAATTTTGCCGTTTTTTGTTATTATTTTGAATATTATTATAGATATCAAAGATGGCCGCAATGGCTAAAAATAGAACATAGGGGGTAAAATGCAGTTTTTGGCTTATAACTCAAAGACCAAAGCATTTAGAGCAAATCCAACAGGGGTTTATTTGTTTATCAGGTCAAGATCTATCTGCCCTGAAATTTTCAGATTGATTGGACAACCCATTGTTAGGTTGCTGCTCCTGAATTGGTAATTTTAAGGAAATTTGAAACTTGAATATTATTATAGATAGAGATAAACTGTAAACAGCAATAATGTTCAGCAAGGTAAGACCTAAAAATAAGTCAACATGACCAAAATAATCAATTGACCCCCTAAGGAGTAATTGTCTTTTAAAGTTTCATAAAATTTATAAATTTTTACTAACATTTTCCACTGAAACTACTGGGCCAAGTTCATTATAGATAGAGATATTTGTAAGCAGCAAGAATGTTCAGTAAAGTAAGATGTACAAACACATCACCATCACCAAAACACAATTTTATCATGAATCCATCTGCGTCCTTTGTTCAATGTTCACATAGACCAAGGTAAGCGACACAGGCTCTTTAGAGCCTCTAGTTTAAAAGAGTTATGTCCCTTGGAAATATAAAATTTATGGAAAATGGCCTCTATGCTCTTCAATTTCTTTCTTTTTTAGCTCACCTGGCCCCAAGGGCCAAGTGAACTTTTCTCATCACTTTGCGTCCAGCATCGTTGTCCGTCATCGTTGTCCGGCGTTAGCTTTTATAAAAATCTTCTCCTCTGAAACTGCTGGGCCAAACTAAACCAAACTTGGCCACAATCATCATTGGGGTATCTAGTTAAAAAAATGTGTGGCGTGACCCTGCCAACCAACCAAGATGGCCGCCATGGCTAAAAATAGATCATAGGGGTAAAATGTAGATTTTGGCTTATAACTCTGAAACCAAAGCATTTAGAGCAGATCTGACATGGGGTGAAATTGTTTAGTAGGTAACGATCTATCTGCCCTGGAATTTTCAGGTGAATCAGACAACTGGTTGTTGGGTTGCTGCCCCTGAATTGGCAACTTTAAGGAAATTATACTGTTTTTTGGCTATTATTAAGTCTCCCAAACAAAGTTTGGAGACTTATTGTTTTTGCTCAGTTCTTATTATAATGGCACCCTCAACGGAGTTTGGGTGACATATTGTTATTGTTCGTTTCTTTTTTTCTTATTATTATGGCACCCTCAACGGAGTTGGGGTGACATCTTGTTATTGTTCGTTTCGTTTTTTCTTATTATTATTATGTCACTCGATCGACAATGTCGGGTGACATATTGCTTTTACTCCGTTTCTTTGTTATTATGTCACCCGATCGAAAATGTCGGGTGACATATTGTTATTCCTCTGTTTCTTTTTCACTATTATTGTCACCCGATCGACAATGTCGGGTGACATATTGCTTTTCCTCTGTTTCTTTTTCTGTATTATTATTGCACCCTCAACGGAGTTGGGGTGACATATTGTTATTGTTCGTTTCTTTTTTTCTTATATTTATTCTTCCACACATTTTTGTCCATGCTATTTCTCGGAATTGGCTTGAACAATATAAATGGAACTATACCATAATGTAGACCACTATATGAAATTGTGCAATCGGGGTATGGCATCATCAAGATGGCTGCCGTTGCCATGGAAACTGATAAAATGTGAAAAAAAATGCAAATTCTAAATCTTTCATTATAAGACCTAGATGGATGAAACTTTATGGTAATGTTGGCAGTGGTACCCTAAGGTACCAACAGTATTTAGTTTCTGCAAAATGGCTGACATTGCCATGGAAACTGCAGAAAAGTTTAACATTGACCCTATAGGAAAAAATATCAAAGCAGCATTTTCATAAGGAATATCAGACCAAACTCAAAGAAACATCATGAATATGTAACATGGCATAAGTCAATGATGCAACTGTTGTTGGAATTTTAGAAATGGACACCGGTCACCCTGCCAGACTCTTCAGTTCAAAAGTTAAGTATGCGCTTTATGTTAGTGGACCCTTTTTCCAAAATTGTCGTATTAATGTGGAACTAATGTGCACTTTTTTTTTTACTTGCAGATGCAGACCCAAGACAGGAACCAGACTGCCCGGCCAGACTCAACAGTTCAAAAGTTAAGTATGCGCTTTATGTTAATGGACCCTTTTTCCAAAATTGTCGTATTGATGTGGAACTAATGTGCACTTTTTTTTTACTTGCAGATGCTGACCCAAGACAGGAACCAGACCGCTCGGACAGACTTAACAGTTCAAAAGTTAAGTATGCGCTTTATGTTAATGGACCCTTTTTCCAAAATTGTCGTATTAATGTGGAACTAATGTGCACTTTTTTTTTTACTTGCAGATGCTGACCCAAGACAGGAACCAGACCGCCTGGACAGACTCAACAGTTCAAAGTTAAGTATGCGCTTTATGTTAATGGACCCTTTTTCAAAAATTGTCGTATTAATGTGGAACTAATGTGCACTTTTTTTTTTACTTGCAGATGCTGACCCAAGACAGGAACCAGACCGCCCGGACAGACTCAACAGTTCAAAAGTTAAGTATGCGCTTTATGTTAATGGACCCTTTTTCCAAAATTGTCGTATTAATGTGGAACTAATGTGCACTTTTTTTTTTACTTGCAGATGCTGACCCAAGACAGGAACCAGACCGCCTGGACAGACTCAACAGTTCAAAAGTTAAGTATGCGCTTTATGTTAATGGACCCTTTTTCAAAAATTGTCGTATTAATGTGGAACTAATGTGCACTTTTTTTTTTACTTGCAGATGCTGACCCAAGACAGGAACCAGACCGCCCGGACAGACTCAACAGTTCAAAAGTTAAGTATGCGCTTTATGTTAATGGACCCTTTTTCCAAAATTGTCGTATTAATGTGGAACTAATGTGCACTTTTTTTTTTACTTGCAGATGCTGACCCAAGACAGGAACCAGACCGCCCGGACAGACTCTACAGTACAAAAGTTAAGTATGCGCTTTATGTTAATGGACCCTTTTTCCAAAATTGTCGTATTAATGTGGAACTAATGTGCACTTTTTTTTTTACTTGCAGATGCTGACCCAAGACAGGAACCAGACCGCCTGGACAGACTCAACAGTTCAAAAGTTAAGTATGCGCTTTATGTTAATGGACCCTTTTTCCAAAATTGTCGTATTAATGTGGAACTAATGTGCACTTTTTTTTTTACTTGCAGATGCTGACCCAAGACAGGAACCAGATCGCCCGGACAGACTCAACAGTTCAAAAGTTAAGTATGCGCTTTATGTTAATGGACCCTTTTTCCAAAATTGTCGTATTAATGTGGAACTAATGTGCACTTTTTTTTTACTTGCAGATGCTGACCCAAGACAGGAACCAGACCGCTCGGACAGACTCAACAGTTCAAAAGTTAAGTATGTGCTTTATGTTAATGGACCCTTTTTCCAAAATTGTCGTATTAATGTGGAACTAATGTGCACTTTTTTTTTTACTTGCAGATGCTGACCCAAGACAGGAACCAGACCGCCCGGACAGACTCAACAGTTCAAAAGTTAAGTATGCGCTTTATGTTAATGGACCCTTTTTCCAAAATTGTCGTATTAATGTGGAACTAATGTGCACTTTTTTTTTACTTGCAGATGCTGACCCAAGACAGGAACCAGACCGCCCGGACAGACTCAACAGTTCAAAAGTTAAGTATGCGCTTTATGTTAATGGACCCTTTTTCCAAAATTGTCGTATTAATGTGGAACTAATGTGCACTTTTTTTTTTACTTGCAGATGCTGACCCAAGACAGGAACCAGACCGCCCGGACAGACTCAACAGTTCAAAAGTTAAGTATGCGCTTTATGTTAATGGACCCTTTTTCAAAATTGTGTATTAATGTGGAACTAATGTGCACTTTTTTTTTACTTGCAGATGCTGACCCAAGACAGGAACCAGACCGCCGGACAGACTCAACAGTTCAAAAGTTAAGTATGCGCTTTATGTTAATGGACCCTTTTTCCAAAATTGTCGTATTAATGTGGAACTAATGTGCACTTTTTTTTTACTTGCAGATGCTGACCCAAGACAGGAACCAGACCGCCCGGACAGACTCAACAGTTCAAAAGTTAAGTATGCGCTTTATGTTAATGGACCCTTTTTCCAAAATTGTGTATTAATGTGGAACTAATGTGCACTTTTTTTTTTACTTGCAGATGCTGACCCAAGACAGGAACCAGACCGCCCGGACAGACTCAACAGTTCAAAAGTTAAGTATGCGCTTTATGTTAATGGACCCTTTTTCCAAAATTGTCGTATTAATGTGGAACTAATGTGCACTTTTTTTTTTACTTGCAGATGCTGACCCAAGACAGGAACCAGACCGCCCGGACAGACTCAACAGTTCAAAAGTTAAGTATGCGCTTTATGTTAATGGACCCTTTTTCCAAAATTGTCGTATTAATGTGGAACTAATGTGCACTTTTTTTTTTACTTGCAGATGCTGACCCAAGACAGGAACCAGACCGCCCGGACAGACTCAACAGTTCAAAAGTTAAGTATGCGCTTTATGTTAATGGACCCTTTTTTCCAAAATTGTCGTATTAATGTGGAACTAATGTGCACTTTTTTTTTTACTTGCAGATGCTGACCCAAGACAGGAACCAGACCGCCCGGACAGACTCAACAGTTCAAAAGTTAAGTATGCGCTTTATGTTAATGGACCCTTTTTCCAAAATTGTCGTATTAATGTGGAACTAATGTGCACTTTTTTTTTACTTGCAGATGCTGACCCAAGACAGGAACCAGACCGCCCGGACAGACTCAACAGTTCAAAAGTTAAGTATGCGCTTTATGTTAATGGACCCTTTTTCCAAAATTGTCGTATTAATGTGGAACTAATGTGCACTTTTTTTTTTACTTGCAGATGCTGACCCAAGACAGGAACCAGACCGCCCGGACAGACTCAACAGTTCAAAAGTTAAGTATGCGCTTTATGTTAATGGACCCTTTTTCCAAAATTGTCGTATTAATGTGGAACTAATGTGCACTTTTTTTTTTACTTGCAGATGCTGACCCAAGACAGGAACCAGACCGCCCGGACAGACTCAACAGTTCAAAAGTTAAGTATGCGCTTTATGTTAATGGACCCTTTTTCCAAAATTGTCGTATTAATGTGGAACTAATGTGCACTTTTTTTTTACTTGCAGATGCTGACCCAAGACAGGAACCAGACCGCCCGGACAGACTCAACAGTTCAAAAGTTAAGTATGCGCTTTATGTTAATGGACCCTTTTTCCAAAATTGTCGTATTAATGTGGAACTAATGTGCACTTTTTTTTTTACTTGCAGATGCTGACCCAAGACAGGAACCAGACCGCCCGGACAGACTCAACAGTTCAAAAGTTAAGTATGCGCTTTATGTTAATGGACCCTTTTTCCAAAATTGTCGTATTAATGTGGAACTAATGTGCACTTTTTTTTTTACTTGCAGATGCTGACCCAAGACAGGAACCAGACCGCCCGGACAGACTCAACAGTTCAAAAGTTAAGTATGCGCTTTATGTTAATGGACCCTTTTTCCAAAATTGTCGTATTAATGTGGAACTAATGTGCACTTTTTTTTTTACTTGCAGATGCTGACCCAAGACAGGAACCAGACCGCCCGGACAGACTCAACAGTTCAAAAGTTAAGTATGCGCTTTATGTTAATGGACCCTTTTTCCAAAATTGTCGTATTAATGTGGAACTAATGTGCACTTTTTTTTTTACTTGCAGATGCTGACCCAAGACAGGAACCAGACCGCCCGGACAGACTCAACAGTTCAAAAGTTAAGTATGCGCTTTATGTTAATGGACCCTTTTTCCAAAATTGTCGTATTAATGTGGAACTAATGTGCACTTTTTTTTTTACTTGCAGATGCTGACCCAAGACAGGAACCAGACCGCCCGGACAGACTCAACAGTTCAAAAGTTAAGTATGCGCTTTATGTTAATGGACCCTTTTTCCAAAATTGTCGTATTAATGTGGAACTAATGTGCACTTTTTTTTTTACTTGCAGATGCTGACCCAAGACAGGAACCAGACCGCCCGGACAGACTCAACAGTTCAAAAGTTAAGTATGCGCTTTATGTTAATGGACCCTTTTTCCAAAATTGTCGTATTAATGTGGAACTAATGTGCACTTTTTTTTTTACTTGCAGATGCTGACCCAAGACAGGAACCAGACCGCCGGACAGACTCAACAGTTCAAAAGTTAAGTATGCGCTTATGTTAATGGACCCTTTTTCCAAAATTGTCGTATTAATGGAACAATGTGCATTTTTTTTACTTGAGATGCTGACCCAAGACAGAACCAACCGCCGGACAGACCAACAGTTCAAAGTTAAGTATGCGCTTTATGTTAATGGACCCTTTTCAAATTGTCGTATTAATGTGGAACTATGTGCACTTTTTTTTTTACTTGCAGATGCTGACCAAGCAGGAACCAGACCGCCCGACAGACTCAACAGTTCAAAAGTTAAGTATGCGCTTTATGTATGGACCCTTTTTCCAAATTGTCGTATTAATGTGGAACTAATGTGCACTTTTTTTTTACTTGCAGATGCTGACCAAGACGAACCAGACCGCCCGGACAGACTCAACAGTTCAAAAGTTAAGTATGCGCTTTATTTAATGGACCCTTTCAAAATTGTCGTATTAATGTGGAACTAATGTGCACTTTTTTTTATTGCAGATGCTGACCAGACAGGAACCAGACCGCCCGGACAGACTCAACAGTTCAAAAGTTAAGTATGCCTTTATGTTAATGGCCTTTTTCCAAAATTGTCGTATTAATGTGAACTAATGTGCACTTTTTTTACTTGCAGATGCTGACCAAGACAGAACCAACGCCCGACAGATCAACAGTTCAAAGTTAAGTATGCGCTTTATGTTAATGGACCCTTTTCAAATGTCGTATTAATGTGGAACTAATGTGCACTTTTTTTTTACTTGCAGATGCGACCAAGACAGAACCAGACGCCCGACAGACTCAACAGTTCAAAGTTAAGTATGCGCTTTTGTTAATGGACCTTTTTCCAAAATTGTCGTATTAAGTGGAACTAATGTGCACTTTTTTTTACTTGCAGATGCTGACCAAGACAGGAACCAGACGCCCGGACAGACTCAACAGTTCAAAGTTAAGTATGCGCTTTATGTTAATGGACCCTTTTCAAAATTGTCGTATTAATGTGGAACTAATGTGCACTTTTTTTTACTTGCAGATGCTGACCCAAGACAGGAACCAGACGCCCGGACAGACTCAACAGTTCAAAAGTTAAGTATGCGCTTTATGTTAATGGACCCTTTTTCCAAATTGTCGTATTAATGTGAACTAAGTGCACTTTTTTTTTTACTTGCAGATGCTGACCAGACAGGAACCAACCGCCGGACAGACTCAACAGTTCAAAGTAAGTATGCGCTTTATGTTAATGGCCCTTTTTCCAAAATTGTCGTATAATGTGAACTAATGTGCACTTTTTTTTTTACTTGCAGATGCTGACCCAAGACAGGAACCAGACCGCCGGACAGACTCAACAGTTCAAAAGTTAGTATGCGCTTTATGTTAATGGACCCTTTTTCAAAATTGTCGTATTAATGTGGAACTAATGTGCACTTTTTTTTTACTTGCAGATGCTGACCCAAGACAGGAACCAGACCGCCGACAGACTCAACAGTTCAAAAGTTAAGTATGCGCTTTATGTTAATGGACCCTTTTTCCAAAATTGTCGTATTAATGTGGAACTAATGTGCACTTTTTTTTTTACTTGCAGATGCTGACCCAAGACAGGAACCAGACCGCCCGGACAGACTCAACAGTTCAAAAGTTAAGTATGCGCTTTATGTTAATGGACCCTTTTTCCAAAATTGTCGTTTAATGTGGAACTAATGTGCACTTTTTTTTTTACTTGCAGATGCTGACCCAAGACAGGAACCAGACCCCCGGACAGACTCAACAGTTCAAAAGTTAAGTATGCGCTTTATGTTAATGGACCCTTTTTCCAAAATTGTCGTATTAATGTGGAACTAATGTGCACTTTTTTTTTTACTTGCAGATGCTGACCCAAGACAGGAACCAGACCGCCCGGACAGACTCAACAGTTCAAAAGTTAAGTATGCGCTTTATGTTAATGACCCTTTTTCCAAAATTGTCGTATTAATGTGGAACTAATGTGCACTTTTTTTTTTTACTTGCAGATGCTGACCCAAGACAGGAACCAGACCGCCGGACAGACTCAACAGTTCAAAAGTTAAGTATGCGCTTTATGTTAATGGACCCTTTTTCCAAAATTGTCGTATTAATGTGGAACTAATGTGCATTTTTTTTTTTACTTGCAGATGCTGACCCAAGACAGGAACCAACCGCCCGGACAGACTCAACAGTTCAAAAGTTAAGTATGCGCTTTATGTTAATGGACCCTTTTTCCAAAATTGTCGTATTAATGTGGAACTAATGTGCACTTTTTTTTTTACTTGCAGATGCTGACCCAAGACAGGAACCAGACCGCCCGACAGACTCAACAGTTCAAAAGTTAAGTATGCGCTTTATGTTAATGGACCCTTTTCCAAAATTGTCGTATTAATGTGGAACTAATGTGCACTTTTTTTTTACTTGCAGATGCTGACCCAAGACAGGAACCAGACCGCCCGGACAGACTCAACAGTTCAAAAGTTAAGTATGCGCTTTATGTTAATGGACCCTTTTTCCAAAATTGTCGTATTAATGTGGAACTAATGTGCACTTTTTTTTTACTTGCAGATGCTGACCCAAGACAGGAACCAGACCGCCCGGACAGACTCAACAGTTCAAAAGTTAAGTATGCGCTTTATGTTAATGGACCCTTTTTCCAAAATGTCGTATTAATGTGGAACTAATGTGCACTTTTTTTTTTACTTGCAGATGCTGACCCAAGACAGGAACCAGACCGCCCGGACAGACTCAACAGTTCAAAAGTTAAGTATGCGCTTATGTTAATGGACCCTTTTTCCAAAATTGTCGTATTATGTGGAACTAATGTGCACTTTTTTTTTTACTTGCAGATGCTGACCCAAGACAGGAACCAGACCGCCCGGACAGACTCAACAGTTCAAAAGTTAAGTATGCGCTTTATGTTAATGGACCCTTTTTCCAAAATTGTCGTATTATGTGGAACTAATGTGCACTTTTTTTTTTACTTGCAGATGCTGACCCAAGACAGGAACCAGACCGCCCGGACAGACTCAACAGTTCAAAAGTTAAGTATGCGCTTTATGTTAATGGACCCTTTTCCAAAATTGTCGTATTATGTGGAACTAAGTCATTTTTTTATTGAATGCTGACCCAAGACAGGAACAACGCCCGAAGCAACAGTTCAAAAGTAAGTAGCGCTTTGAAGGACCCTTTTCAAAATTGTCGTATTAATGTGACAATTGCTTTTTTTTTTACTTGAGATGCTGACCCAACGGAACCAGACCGCCCGGACAGACTCAACAGTTCAAAAGTTAAGTATGCGCTTTATGTTAATGGACCTTTTCCAAATTGTCGTATTAATGTGGAACTAATGTGCACTTTTTTTTTTACTTGCAGATGCTGACCCAAGACAGGAACCAACGCCCGACAGATCAACAGTTAAAAGTTAAGTAGCGCTTTATGTTAATGGACCCTTTTTCAAATTGTCGTATTAATGTGGAACTAATGTGCACTTTTTTTACTGAGATGCTGACCCAAGACAGGAACCAGACCGCCGGACAGACTCAACAGTTCAAAGTTAAGTATGCGCTTTATGTTAATGGACCCTTTTTCCAAAATTGCGTATAATGTGGACTATGTGCACTTTTTTTTTACTGCAGATGCTGACCAAGACAGGAACCAGACGCCCGGACAGACTACAGTCAAAAGTAAGTATGCGCTTATGTTAATGGACCTTTTTCAAAATTGTCGTATAATGTGGAACTAATGTGCACTTTTTTTTTTACTTGCAGATGTGACCAAGACAGGAACCAACCGCCGGACAGACTCAACAGTTCAAAAGTTAAGTATGCGCTTTATGTTAATGGACCTTTCAAAATTGTCGTATTAATGTGGAACAATGTGCATTTTTTTTTTTACTTGCAGATGCGACCCAAGCAGAACCAGACGCCGGACAGACTCAACAGTTCAAGTTAAGTATGCCTTTATGTAATGGACCCTTTTTCCAAAATTGTCGTATTAATGTGGAACTAATGTCACTTTTTTTTTACTTGCAGATGCTGACCCAAGACAGGAACCAGCGCGGACAGACTCAACATTCAAAAGTTAAGTATGCGCTTTAGTTAATGGACCCTTTTCCAAAATTGTCGTATTATGTGGAACTAATGTGCACTTTTTTTTTTACTTGCAGATGCTGACCCAAGACAGGAACCAGACCGCCCGGACAGACTCAACAGTTCAAAAGTTAAGTATGCGCTTTATGTTAATGGACCTTTTTCCAAAATTGTCGTATTAATGTGGAACTAATGTGCACTTTTTTTTTACTTGCAGATGCTGACCAAGACAGGACCAGACGCCCGGAAGACTCAACAGTTCAAAATTAAGTATGCCTTTATGTTAATGGACCCTTTTCCAAAATTGTCTATTAATGTGGAACTAATGGCACTTTTTTTTTACTTGCAGATGTGACCCAAGACAGGAACCAGACGCCGAAACTCAACAGTTCAAATTTAAGTATGCGCTTTATGTTAATGGACCCTTTTCCAAAATTGTCGTATAATGTGGAACTAATGTGCACTTTTTTTTTATTTGCAGATGCTGACCCAAGTAAGGTAACCAGATTTCTCGGACAGACTCAACAGTTCAAAAGTTAAGTATGCCTTTATGTTAATGGACCTTTTTCCAAAATTGCCCGTATTAATGTGGAACTAATGTGCCTTTTTTTTTTACTTGCAGTGCTTACCCAAGACAGGAACAGAACGCCGGACCAGACTCAACAGTCAAAAGTTAAGTATGCCTTTATGTTATGGACCCTTTTTCAAAATTGCCTTTAATGTGGAACTAATGTGCACTATTTTTTTACTTGCAGATGCTGACCCAAGACAGGAACCAGACCGCCGGACGACTCAACAGTTCAAAAGTTAAGTATGCGCTTTATGTTAATGGACCCTTTTTCCAAAATTGTCGTATTAATGTGGAACTAATGTGCACTTTTTTTTTTACTTGCAGATGCTGACCCAAGACAGGAACCAGACCGCCCGGACAGACTCAACAGTTCAAAAGTTAAGTATGCGCTTTATGTTAATGGACCCTTTTTCCAAAATTGTCGTATTAATGTGGAACTAATGTGCACTTTTTTTTTTACTTGCAGATGCTGACCCAAGACAGGAACCAGACCGCTCGGACAGACTCAACAGTTCAAAAGTTAAGTATGCGCTTTATGTTAATGGACCCTTTTTCCAAAATTGTCGTATTAATGTGGAACTAATGTGCACTTTTTTTTTTACTTGCAGATGCTGACCCAAGACAGGAACCAGACCGCCCGGACAGACTCAACAGTTCAAAAGTTAAGTATGCGCTTTATGTTAATGGACCCTTTTTCCAAAATTGTCGTATTAATGTGGAACTAATGTGCAATTTTTTTTTACTTGCAGATGCTGACCCAAGACAGGAACCAGACCGCCCGGACAGATTCAACAGTTCAAAAGTTAAGTATGCGCTTTATGTTAATGGACCCTTTTTCCAAAATTGTCGTATTAATGTGGAACTAATGTGCATTTTTTTTTTACTTGCAGATGCTGACCCAAGACAGGAACCAGACCGCCCGGACAGACTCAACAGTTCAAAAGTTAAGTATGCGCTTTATGTTAATGGACCCTTTTTCCAAAATTGTCGTATTAATGTGGAACTAATGTGCCCTTTTTTTTTACTTGCAGATGCTGACCCAAGACAGGAACCAGACCGCCCGGACAGACTCAACAGTTCAAAAGTTAAGTATGCGCTTTATGTTAATGGACCCTTTTTCCAAAATTGTCGTATTAATGTGGAACTAATGTGCCCTTTTTTTTTTACTTGCAGATGCTGACCCAAGACAGGAACCAGACCGCCCGGACAGACTCAACAGTTCAAAAGTTAAGTATGCGCTTTATGTTAATGGACCCTTTTTCCAAAATTGTCGTATTAATGTGGAACTAATGTGCACTTTTTTTTTACTTGCAGATGCTGACCCAAGACAGGAACCAGACCGCCCGGACAGACTCAACAGTTCAAAAGTTAAGTATGCGCTTTATGTTAATGGACCCTTTTTCCAAAATTGTCGTATTAATGTGGAACTAATATGCACTTTTTTTTTTTACTTGCAGATGCTCCCCAAGACAGGAACCAGACCGCCCGACCAGACTCTACAGTTCAAAAGTTAAGTATGCGCTTTAGTTAATGGACCCTTTTTCCAAAATTGTCGTATTAATGTGGAACTAATGTGCATTTTTTTTTTACTTGCAGATGCTGACCCAAGACAGGAACCAGACCGCCCGGACAGACTCAACAGTTCAAAAGTTAAGTATGCGCTTTATGTTAATGGACCCTTTTTCCAAAATTGTCGTATTAATGTGGAACTAATGTGCACTTTTTTTTTTACTTGCAGATGCTGACCCAAGACAGGAACCAGACCGCCCGGACAGACTCAACAGTTCAAAAGTTAAGTATGCGCTTTATGTTAATGGACCCTTTTTCCAAAATTGTCGTATTAATGTGGAACTAATGTGCACTTTTTTTTTTACTTGCAGATGCTGACCCAAGACAGGAACCAGACCGCCCGGACAGACTCAACAGTTCAAAAGTTAAGTATGCGCTTTATGTTAATGGACCCTTTTTCCAAAATTGTCGTATTAATGTGGAACTAATGTGCACTTTTTTTTTTACTTGTAGATGCTGACCCAAGACAGGAACCAGACCGCCCGGACAGACTCAACAGTTCAAAAGTTAAGTATGCGCTTTATGTTAATGGACCCTTTTTCCAAAATTGTCGTATTAATTAATGTGGAACTAATGTGCACTTTTTTTTTTACTTGCAGATGCTGACCCAAGACAGGAACCAGACCGCCCGGACAGACTCAACAGTTCAAAAGTTAAGTATGCGCTTTATGTTAATGGACCCTTTTTCCAAAATTGTCGTATTAATGTGGAACTAATGTGCAATTTTTTTTTTACTTGCAGATGCTGACCCAAGACAGGAACCAGACCGCCCGGACAGACTCAACAGTTCAAAAGTTAAGTATGCGCTTTATGTTAATGGACCCTTTTTCCAAAATTGTCGTATTAATGTGGAACTAATGTGCACTTTTTTTTTACTTGTAGATGCTGACCCAAGACAGGAACCAGACCGCCCGGACAGACTCAACAGTTCAAAAGTTAAGTATGCGCTTTATGTTAATGGACCCTTTTTCCAAAATTGTATTAATGTGGAACTAATGTGCCCTTTTTTTTTTACTTGCAGATGCTGACCCAAGACAGGAACCAGACCCCCCGGACAGACTCAACAGTTCAAAAGTTAAGTATGCGCTTTATGTTAATGGACCCTTTTTCCAAAATTGTCGTATTAATGTGGAACTAATGTGCCCTTTTTTTTTACTTGCAGATGCTGACCCAAGACAGGAACCAGACCGCCCGTACAGACTCAACAGTTCAAAAGTTAAGTATGCGCTTTATGTTAATGGACCCTTTTTCCAAAATTGTCGTATTAATGTGGAACTAATGTGCCCTTTTTTTTTTACTTGCAGATGCTGACCCAAGACAGGAACCAGACCGCCCGGACAGACTCAACAGTTCAAAAGTTAAGTATGCGCTTTATGTTAATGGACCCTTTTTCCAAAATTGTCGTATTAATGTGGAACTAATGTGCACTTTTTTTTTTACTTGCAGATGCTGACCCAAGACAGGAACCAGACCGCCCGGACAGACTCAACAGTTCAAAAGTTAAGTATGCGCTTTATGTTAATGGACCCTTTTTCCAAAATTGTCGTATTAATGTGGAACTAATATGCACTTTTTTTTTTTACTTGCAGATGCTCCCCCAAGACAGGAACCAGACCGCCCGACCAGACTCTACAGTTCAAAAGTTAAGTATGCGCTTTATGTTAGTGGACCCTTTTTCCAAAATTGTCGTATTAATGTGGAACTAATGTGCACTTTTTTTTTTACTTGGAGATGCAGACCCAAGACAGGAACCAGACCGCCCGGCCAGACTCTACAGTTCAAAAGTTAAGTATGCGCTTTATGTTAGTGGACCCTTTTTCAAAAATTGTTGTATTAATGTGGAACTATTGTGCACTTTTTATTTTACTTGCAGATGCAGACCCAAGACAGGAACCAGATTGGCCGGCCACAATACAAAATGTAATAAGATATATGAAGATGTGGTGTGATTGTAACAGCAAATTTGGTCCAGTAGTAAAATTTGTCCACCAGACTGTTTTTCCTAGTTAATCAAGTCCATGTCCATGATTTTACTAGGAATATTAAAGTCGCAGGACAAATGTTCCTAGGAAAATAAGGGAGCTACCATTTGATTTTTATGGGGGAGATAAGATGAAATTTGAAAAAAAATAGGCAGGACAGGAGTTTTGAGTAAAAAAAAAGTCAGGATGAGACACTTGCAAAAAAAAAGTCAGGATAAACTAAAAAAAAAAAGGACCGAATAGAGTGAAAAATAAAAAGGCAGGACAGAGATTACATCTAAAAAAAAAATGCAGGACAAAATTTTTCATCGTAGCCGATTGTCCCAAGACTTGTTTTTCTATAAGTTTCCTAAATTTCCTTATTTTTTTCAATTAAAACAAAGGACATTTCCTTTATAATCTAATTAAAACATGAATATTGAGTTTCCATTGCTTATAACATTTTCATTTAATAATAAAACACATGGACATTGTTACCTAGAATACTAATGACATGGACACGATTTCCTAGAAAAATAGTCTGGGGACATAAATTTTATTTAAAGAATTGATACACAATTCTTTAACATTATTAAAATATAACATTAATATTCAACTTTTAAAATTAAGGACATGGACATTTTAACCGAGAACTATTTATGACATGGACATGCTTTCCTAGGAAAACTAGTCTGGAGAAAATTTTTATTAAAAATATTGATACAGAACTTTTTCGTTTTGTCTTTAACAATATTAAAACATCTTCCATTTATATTCACCTTTTAAAATTAAGGGCATGGACATTTTTACCAAGGACGATTTATGAGTAGGACATGATTTCAAAGGAAAATTAGTCTGGGAACATAAATTTTATCAAAAATATATTAAAAATATAACTTTGCAACTCTTAAACATTACTAAAACATATCATTTAAGTTTCCATGGTGTAAATGTAATTGAATTTATTATAGGATTTTGTAGGACGTAATTACCTAGGAAAATTAGTCTGGGGACATATATTACTAACATCGGACTAAATATACTAGTAAATTCTGTAAGCATGGACTTTTTATACTAGTTATATTTGTCCGCCCAGACATATTTTACCAGGACAAATTTATCACTTACATGTGTGCCAATGAGACAACTCTCCATCCAAATAACAATTTAAAAAAAAAAAAAAAAAAAAGCCATTATCGGTCAATGTACGGCCTTCAACACGGAGCAAGTTGGCTCACACTGAAGAACAAGCTATAAAGGGCCCCAAAATTACTAACTGTAAAACCATTCAAACGAAACTGGAAAACCAACGGTCGAGTATATAAAAAACGAGAAACAAGAAACACGTATATATTACATAAACAAACGACAACTACTGTACATCAGATTATATGTATTTATCAACTAATGTAGAAATCTTGATTTTTAGGGTTTGTTTGAAATGCTCCCTCGTGAGAGGAGACTACCAGAAGAGGAGCTAAAAGAAGCAGAAAAACTGGTTTCCTTACAGGTGAACAACAAGTTAATGAAGGATCACTTAAGCTTGCAGGATAAAACTGGAAAAAAGACATCAGCAACAAATTCAAAAGTCAATGCCAGCGAGAAGTAAGATAACATTGAAAGTATTGTCAGTAAATTAAAGAAGACAGGTAACTGAAGATTCATAATATACACACATTTATTGTGACAATATTGTTGCACTAACCCATTTTGTTTAATACTATTTATGGTATAAATGAGAATACATATAAATAGTTATCAAGAACAGATCAAGTGTGAATATGGTTTATTAGCTAATTTCACTCATGTTTTATCTATTAATGACAATCCACTCAGTATGCATTTTTAACCAGATTTTTGTGACAAAAATGTTGGTTATTGATTTGGGGATGTACGGCGGCCGGGTGGGCGGCAACCAAATGTTGTCCGTGCATTTACTAATGAACCTTTCATCCAAAGCTTTTCAAATTTTAATATGTTGTTACAGACAACAAAATGAAGGTCAAATTCAATAATGAAGATTTTGACTTTTACCGTTCAGGAGTTATGGTTCTTGAAAAATTGAAAAATGGGATTTCCAGTCGTGTCCGTGCATTTACGCATGAACTGTTCAACCAAAGCTTCCCAAATTTTAATATGTTGTTACTGATGACAAAATGGAGGTCAAGTATAATAATGACGATTTTGACTTTTACCGTTGAGGAGTTATGTTTCTTGAAAGAGTGAAAAATGGCTTTTCCAGTTGTGTCCGTGCATTTACTCATGAACTGTTCAACCAAAGCTTTTCAAATTTTAATATGTTGTTACTGATGACAAAATGGAGGTCAAGTTCAATAATGTCGATTTTGACTTTTACCGTTCAGGAGTTATGGTTCTTGAAAGATCGAAAAATGGCGTTTCCATTCATGTTGTTGCATTTACTCATGAACCATTCAACCTAAGCTTTTCAAATTTTAATATGTTGATACTGATGACAAAATGGAGGTCACATTTGATATTGACGATTTTCACTTTCACCGTTCATCAGTTATGGTTCTTGTGAAATTGGCAGGACACTAATAAATGTTAATAAATCCGGTTTTCTGTCGTTGTGACAGCCTCCTGTATGTGAAATATGTTGAGTTTAAAATCATGTCTAGTTTGTATTTGAGAAAAAAACAAAAATCAGTAGAAAATAAAAGACAAGTTGTCATTTAATTATATCTGCTAGGACATCATTAATCATATTAATCGTGTATTGCTTTTGATAATGATGGAGAATTGACCATTGCACCCCACTTTATCTTTTTGTTTTCTTTGCAGGATCTGTTGTTGAAGATTTTCATGATTTCAATAACCAAGTACAAGGAGTTTTCTACCAAGATGAGGAAATGCAAAAAATATTTTCTGTTTACTCCTGTACAGAAATTGCTAACAAAAGCACACAAGTTGCACACGAGATGCAAGTAAGAATTGTATCTAAATAAGATTGCTCTTGTGTGCAGTTCAAACCTCAGGTGAGCTAGCTTTACTGAATTCAGCAAAAAAGTAAATGAAGTCAGATCTACAAATAAGTCAAGCATAACAAAAATTATCAATTGACTCACTATTGGAGTTATTGCCCTTCAAAGTCAATTTTTCACAATATCTTACTAAAATCTTATTCTTTGAAACTCCAGGGCCAGATTCAAGCAAACTTGGCCTAAGTCATAACTACTCTGGTTATCTCCCATACAGAAATTGCTAACAAAAGCACACGAGATGCAAGTAAGAATTGTATGCAAATCGGTTTGGTAGTTCATATGTGCCCACAAAAATCTAACATAATGCTCATATGTGCGATTCAAACCTCATGTGAGCTTTTACAATGTTATATAGTTTTGTACTTTGAAAGTTTGTCCATTCTTCTAATCATTCACCTTGTAAGAAATAAAACCTGAGAAGACAAGAAACTTATAGCAGAGGACTCCATTTTAAAATATAATATTCATAAAACTTACCATTTTTGCTGCTATAACAATGTCATCTTTGTAATCCACAATGAAATCGAATATATCTGAACACACATTTGATTTTGATCCACAATGAAATCGAATATATCTGAACACACATTTGATTTTAATCCACAATGAAATTGAATATATCTGTACACACATTTGATTTTAATCCACAATGAATCGAATATATCTGAACACACATTTGATTTTAATCCACAATGAAATCGAATATATCTGAACACACATTTGATTTTAATCCACAATGAAATCGAATATAGCTGAACATACATTTGATTTCAATAAACAATGATATCGAATATATCTGAACACACATTTGATTTTAATCCACAATGACATTGAATATAGCTGAACACACATTTGATTTTAATCCACAATGAAATCGATTATATCTGAACACACATTTGATTTTAATCCACAATGAAATCGAATATATCTGAACACACATTTGATTTTAATCCACAATGAAATCGAATATAACTGAACACGCATTTGATTTTAATCCACAATGAAATCGAATATATCTGAACACGCATTTGATTTTAATCCACAATGAAATCGAATATATCTGAACACGCATTTGATTTTAATCCACAATGAAATTGAATATATCTGAACACGCATTTGATTTTAATACACACTAGTTTGAAGCAACACAAACACTAATTATGGCATCACTTCTTCGTTTTTTTGCACTAAGAATATACTTCCATTGTCTTTATCCATTTTGAAACACAAAATGCATGTACAAAACTTGCAAGTGCCTCAATTAGCTTTATACTGTAATATATATGTTATGTTTTTAGTCATTATCATGATTATATTGTTTAAATAAAACAAAAGACCAAGTAATAGGAAATCATAATTAACTGACAATAATTAAAGAATAACACTTTTAACATGATGTGTCAATTATTTTATTTTCAATTGAATTATTTAAGATTTTAATTTAAATTTGAAAAATATTCCTATTTTGAAGCAGCCATTTTGTTTTGGTCAACTATAAATATTCACGTGTGCAACATGTGAGCAACTGCTCATATGAGCAATCTAATAAAATGCACATGTGAAACAAAAGCTCATATGAGCAATTGCACGTGAGGTTTTTAACATGCAAATTAGGTTAGTTTCATATGTGCAATTTTTTTGCTCACAAAATGCTCACCTAATTTGCATGTTAAAAACCTCATATGTGCATTCATGTTAGTTTCTAATGTGAGCATCTTATGTGCAACATGTTAGCACTTTTTGGTAAGGGCTGTGATATTGTCTTTGTTGATGCCACATACAAACTTAATGACTTCAGGATGCCATTATGATAGCATACAAACTTAATGACTTCAGGATGTCATTATGATAGAAGATAGAGTGAAGTTCCAGCAATTTGCTTACTTAACTCTGAAGAAAAGCCAGTTCTACAGCACCTTATAAAATGCTTTCAAAAGCATAATCCAGACTCCTCGGGATCAAAGTAGTAATGGCAGATAAAGATATAGTAGAAAGAGATGATTTTAAAGAAGAATTTCCAGATGCCTCTCTGCTCATTTGTAAATTCCATGTATTAAGAACATTTATCCGTAAAATAACCACAGAAAAAATGGGCATTTTATCTGCCCAACGCTATGCTGCTTTAGAACTAATCCAGAAACTAGTACACAGCAGTTCAGAAGAAGATTACAATGCTAACCTTAAACTCATTAAGACAACTTGTCCCAGGCAGATATTTAACTATATTGATACTAACTGGCATAATATACGCACTGAATGGGTTTTAGTTCTGACTTATTTTGAAAGATCTCTGATGAACACTACTAACAACAGAATTGAATCGTTCAACCAAAAGTTAAAACAAGTTATAAAGCTGTATTCTGGCCTTGACTTATTTTTTGAAAACTTTATTCCGTTGATAGGCACACTAAGAAATGAAAGATACTGTAAAGGTATAGTGTAGAGATTCAAAAAGTACCTGTTCACATAAAGGCAATGAATACCACATCTGCAGAATATAAGTATTCACAGCTCTAGACAGGCTACGCTAGTTATTTCGCTATAGATGAGTTAAAGAAGGCTAGAAAAATGGAGACCATTTTTAAAACAACCAACAGTACTAGTCACTTTGATGATGATATGGAACTTAATACAAATTCATGTACATGTAATATTAGAAAGTCGATGGGACTACTATATATGCAAGCATATTTTTTTTTTGCAAGGTTGCTAATAAGTATTGATTTATTTGGAACTGAGTTATGTGTTAGCAGATGGACTTGTTCTTATTATAGGGAAAATACAAGACTTAAGTCCTGAATGGTTTCTCCAAGTAAGACATTTTGTAACATTTCGAACAAAGTAAGCAATGCATCACAGGTTGTAGATCCAAGAAATACCACATTATAATCAGAGAATCAAAAGTATAAGAAGGCTTTCTTTGTTGCTCAGAAATTAGCAGCTGCTTGTTCTGCTGTTGGAATGAAGAAATTTATGTCAAGAATGAAACTGTGGAAAAACAATCACACAGTTGAAGTTGAAAATTCATGTACCGGTAAGTGAACTTAAAAAAAAAGTGTAACAATATAAAAATAAGGAGGTGCATGAATCAATTTATGGATCCTTGGAGATGTGGTTTAATTGCCAATGAATCATTTATGATCAATCCACCAAAGTTCAAATGGAGTGGAAGAAAGATAGAAGAAAAGAAAGGCTAGAAAAGTTCCAGTCGTGTGCATTTTAAAGGAAATAGTTTATAAATATCTGCAGTGAATTAAAAGCTAGGGATACCTTGGAATCTCCAGAACCCTGACACTGTTGTAACCATTATATTTGGCTCTACTTCATCAAAAATGTAATTTAAAACATTTTTTTTTATATTCCAGCATCCACAACAAAAGCAGAGCCGGTGTTTGCTTTGGATATTGATATTAGTACCAGTGTATATTGATGAAGTCAATGCAGTCTCAAATGATAATTAAATAATAAGGTTATTATGATAATAACAAATTAAGAAAAAAATAAATAAAAGCTAAAAGTTCACTTTATATACAATGAACAACCAGATCTTTTAATCAACATTAGTGGCACAGCAACTGATCAACAAAACAAGTAGCATTGAAATTGCTATAATATATTCTTCAATAAATATATTTATTGCATTGGTTGCAATGAATAACATTGATTTTCCAGTAAGATAAAAATTGATAATTTCACATGTGAAATAAAGGTGGTTATTTCACTCACTGGTGTCAAACAACAATAGGCATTGTCAAGACGTCGGATCGAAACAAATTGTGAATGCGTAGGAAAAAATGTATTTCCTTACATTTTCTTCATAAATTTCATAAAAGAAAGTTATTTGCCAAAGTAATATTATAAAAAGTATAACTTATCAAAGAATTCAAATGTCGAAAAATATTCAACTCGTGACCGAATAACACTGATAATTAACAAATGCACGAATTAATATGTTGTTTGGTCACTCGTTGAATATTTTTCTCTATTTGAATTCTTCGATTAGTTGTTCTATAAATCAATACATCACAGTAATCTATAATACAAGGACTGTTTATAGGGTTGTAAAAGCCTTGACCATGCACACATTTCTGAGTTTCATACAAAATAAACGTCAGTCAATGCTTTAACACACTAATGAATTTACAAAATAAACATTCAATTCTTACTGAATAATATCTTAATCTCAATTTTTATTTATTTCCAGAGTCCAGTGAAGAAGCAGATAGCTGTTTTATTCTTGAAGGACAGACAATATTTCCTGAAAATGCTAGTGTTCAATGTATTGACATTGTTCTTGAGGAACATACTACTTTTCCTGAAAAAAACTGGTGTTGAATGTATTGACAGTAAGTACTTTTCAGTTACAAGCACAAGAAATTTTAAACATTTTGATAGGAATTCAGTTCCACTGAATATTGGTATTTCATAGGTTAAATTTAAAGAAAAAGAAGATGTGGCATGATTGCAATAAGACAACATTTACAAGAGACCAAAGTTTGGTTTTGAGGTAGTTTGTGGTCACTTCATCTTAAAACCTAGTACACTAGTTACTTATTGAGTGATTTGTTTCATACAAATACCTAACAAGAGTGTTGAGCAAAATCTTATTGTTTGATAAACAATAGTAATATTTTTCATACAATTAAGTTCTATATTCAATGCATCAAATATGTGCAACTTTATTAATTTATAATTTTTTTTACTTTTTCATGAAAGAGGGACGAAACATACCAGAGGAACAGTCATACTAAAAAAAAACTGACAATGTAATGGCTAAAAATGAAAAAGACAAACAGACAAACAATAGTACACATGTGTAACAGTAGTTGAAGTTTCTACTGGCTTCGTTTTCCCGTTGTCTACCCAAGTTCTGGGATATTGGACATACTACTAAAAACCACGTAAACATAAAGATGTTTATTTTAAAGATATATATCCCGGACGAGCCTCCAATGTAACGGGAGTGGAAGTTTCCGCTGACTTCGTTTTCCTGTTGTCTACTCTAATTCTGCGATATTGGACAAACTACGTAAAACACGTAAATATAAACAAGATGTTTATTTAAAAGACATGCATTATGATTGAACATACGATTACATACATAAATTGTAAGGTGGTGGCTAGTCTACTTGTCCTTATAACGTTCCATATTTGAAAGCCAAACGATATGAGCATTTGCTCATTTCGTATCCTAAGTGTAGACTGCCCTGAACCTGGTGAGTGACGTCATACTTATAGTTGTTAGGGACAAGCCCGGCCAGGACTGAAGTCGGGCACGTGCAAGGAGAATAATTACATGGCCGGTCTCGGGGGAAAGAGTTACGGAACTATAAGTAATACTAAATTTAACCAATTTCCCCAAATAGATAGAATAAACAAGTAAACAAAGTGACCACCATTACACATGACTCAACATAAAAAACTAAAGAATAGGCAATATGAACCCCACCAAAAACTGGGGGTGATCTCAGGTGCTCTGGAAGGGTAAGCAGATCCTGCTCCACATGTGGCACCTGTCATGTTGCTCATGTTATAACAAATCCGGTAAATAATCTTATTGGGTAGTCACATTCATGAAAGGGAAGGGGATTGTTGTTACGGCACGTAAAACAGTTATTTCAAAACAGTCAACCAACTGGTGATGGCATCTGTAAAATTAACAAAAGAATGATTTTATTTATTATTTATAATTTATAAATAAAGAGCTGCTGAACCAACGCCTCTTATGTTTTGTGCTGGTAGAGTTCCCTTAAGTGGATACCAGATGGTATGCAGGGTTGTCAGATAAAAAAAAATCAAATACCGCTACATAATAATTTATAAGTATATTTGGTATTCAGTTTCAGTTCCTACAAACAGTCATAGAGCAAATAGTATAGCTAGTGTATATAATGATGATATACCGTATAGCGGTTCAACTTACAGGTGAGGCTTAAAATTAGACATACTGGGACTTGTTGTCTGCATCCTGGCAGAAAAAAAATATTATTTAAGAGGGTGAAATATTTAATAATTCTATTTGTTTAACATATATACTATTTAATCTCAATTTGATCTATGAACTGTTCTGGACAATGCATGATGCTCTATCCAAAAAAAAAGGAATAATATTTTGTATTAAACATATAGAAATATTTTCCAGAATTTATTCACACAATAGCTGCAGACCAATCACCTGCTCTTTGTGCTAAAATGGGTACATGCAGAATCGATGGAGATGAAGTGAAGAAATGTTTGGATGAATTGCTACCATCAGCTGAAATGTTATTACTGGTTGACAGTAGAAAGTATATTAAGAATACTTGAAGGTATAAAACTACTATCACTTTTTGATATTTTATGCATGTTCTATTGTCAGAAATTTTGGTACATATTGTTATGTGTAAAAAAAAATTCAGAAGTCATTTAAGAACTGTGAACAAACTTTTAGTATATCGATGATATTGATAAAATAATTTGTTTATAATTGCAATGATCAAGATCTTTGATTGAAACTACCCATAAATAGTCATCAATTTTATACTTCATTTGTTATAATGGCTTA
Source organism: Mytilus edulis (assembly GCA_019925275.1). NCBI lineage: Eukaryota > Metazoa > Mollusca > Bivalvia > Mytilida > Mytilidae > Mytilus > Mytilus edulis. The sequence continues at coordinate 41,502,533 of CM034355.1, forward strand.
TTTACTTGAACATTTCATACTTATTATTTGTAGATCAATATTTGAAGCAAATAAAAAGGAAAGAGTTTCCATCCAATGTTTCACAAAAGAAAGGAAAAGGTATTTATAACATGTTGAAAGAGCAATTTTGTCCACAATTTAAACAAAACAATTAATTTTACAATGACTTGAGGCTTTTAAAACAATGGAGAAGCCACAAAAACAACATTAAAATGTATTTGCAGGCCCCTTGAAGGTTTTTTTTTGGACTATGACAGCCATCTTGCATGCAAAACCCCCATGGGCATTTGAAAAGTTGGCAGGCATGAGGATAATCAATTTTTTCTCTCTGAAATTTCTCCATATACTTCACTAACAAGAGTTATCCATCTTTAGTTCTATATTTAATTGATTTTTGAGTATTTTATTTTTCATAGGCAAAAAAACTTCAAGAAAAAACTGTTCTCCAACCAAAGGTATAAAAAGTGAAGGAAATAATAGAGAAAGGAAAAGGGACATACGTACCAGATCTTGAAGACAACATTTGTAATGATAAGGATGGCTGTGTATTACTTTCTTTCCTGATGTATTAATGGAAACCATGCAAAGCTTGAGAGGAGAAATTATTGATTTCATTAAAATGTATGACCCCAAAAAAGTTCTGCCTCGAGTAGGAAATCCTATAAATACGGTGTTCAAATACCATGATGGAACTAGAAGTTTGAGTGATGATCAAAGAGACAGTATTACACAGTATTTTATGTACTTTCCAAGAAGTTTGATCATTGTCTCATATAGATAATGCCAGTACTTTCATCCACAGCCTCATTGAGTTTATTATCAAAAGAAAAACAGAAAATGATCTTCATCAGAACAGTATGTATAACATTTGAATAGAGCAAAACACAATTCTCAGATTGAAGGAGTATAATAGGCCGTGTTCACATTGACCTAAACTCGGTGTTGTGTTTGTGTAACTCACACATAAACTAAACATAATTACGTTCTCATTGATAAAACTCAATGTTTACATGTAGTGTAAATCATGTTTTGTCTACATGCAGTCAATAGTCTATGTAGGCCTTGTGTAGGTTAAGTGTACACAAAACTAGGCATTCAGAACTTTAATTTTCCCATGTTTAATTTAAAAAGAAGCGATTTTTATATAAGATGGTTACTTATAACACTTATTAATAAAGGTCTTAGAAATATTTGTCTAAACTTGATATATTTATTTGTTATAAATACACTTAACATAGCCTTATAAAACCCTTATCAAGATCTATCAAGACAGACAAGACTCGTCCATCATCATTGCCGAACACATACTTTATTTGTAAAGGTCTTCCCGAATCGACTGGACGTACACACTGACAGAAATATTTGCCACTGGTCTTTACTCAAACAACAATTCACTCATAAATGCATTACTGAAAAAGGGTGAGGCTAATTGTTTGTTTGTGCAGTATCTTAGGTCCGTTAAAATACAGTTAGAAAAGAAAGAAAAAACATAACCCCCTCCTTTTGCTAAATACTCCTTGGAGAAAAAATACCATTTGAAACAAACAGAAAAGACAGAAATGTAGTGATCCTTAACATCGCAATTCTATTTCTTCGTCTGGTCTGTAAGCAAGATGCAGCCTACGTTTTTAATGCCTAATCGAGACATCTTTAAACTACTGCAAATCATCCAGAATGACTTTCTGAAAGGAGCAACCACTTTACTTCAAAAAAAAGGGGGTGGGGGTTGGGGGGTGTTCTGAGTCAGATTTTTTTCTCGCACAAAAGTTTATATTTATGTATTTTTTCTATGGTACCAATTCAATATTTGACACTATAATGTATGGGCTTCAGAATATTTGTTCATTCTAATCATCTGTATGTTTTTTTAATCAAATTGTGGTAAAATCACCCCCCTTTTTTTTAAAGTCAAATGGTCGTTCCATAACTGCTAGAAAAATTGTTCGAAAATTTGAATTCTGTTCTACGTAATGAACATTTAAATGACATAGTTTACAAGTGTGAACAAAACTTATGTACAGGTAGCTAATCAAGGTGTATAGATGTGAACAAATTTAATGTGAAACTAGTGTACATTACATTAAACCAAATGTAAACATGTTTACTGTACACTGTAAGTGTTTGGTGTGAACACGGCCTTATTTGAGCACTTTATCATGAATGTATAACTCATTTTGTTCTGCTGGGTGGCAGGCTAAAAATCATTTCTGAAAAAAGTTTATCTCATCCATTTCAAAGTTAAATGTTGTTCATCATTTCTGTTCCATAACATAAAAACCATTCTTCCAGGTGAAAATTTTGATAAGGTCATCGACTCCTGATCGAAATGGAGATGATATATTGATTTTTGTCTATTGTGCTGTTTATGACTTATGAAGTTATGATCCTTGCATACTTTTTACAATGACAATAACAAGTGTAACTATTAACTGTTTGGGTTCATTTAAACAGACTTCATTGACCTATAATGGTTTACTTTTATAAATTGTTATATGGATGGAGAGTTGTCTCATTGGCACTAACACCACATCTTCCTATATCCATTCTGGTTAATGTTTTTATTTATGTACTCATATAGTTGGTTTCAAACATTTTTTTTTAATTTTAGATGGAAGCCTTAGTGATTTAAAGATGCCAACAAAACTAAAAAGAAAAGGGAGGCCAAAAGAAGCCAACAGACTTTAATTGGTTTACCAAAAAATGAGGAAAGAACAAACTTGTTCCTTTCTTTAAAAGAACAGTTGATGAAAAAGAAAGAGGTTTGTTTTCTTCACCTATCAATACTAAATTATGTTAGAAATTTGCCAATTGTATTCAAATATCCATTTTTGTTAAATCAAGATACTTTGTTCATAAATAGTTAAAACAGACGTAGAAGACAACAAGCAAAAAGTTAAAATCACAAACAACAAGACATCATGGCTTAATAACACACTAAAAATAAGGAGATGTAGTATGATTGCCAATGAGACAACTATCCACCATTGTTCAAATAAAGTGGATAAAAGCTTTTTGGTTTAATGCTTTGATTATCTTTGAAATGATATTACACTAATTCTTGAACTGAAATAGTTGTTTCAAGATTGTTTACTCTCATTGAACCTCATGTTGCCTTTTGTATACGTATTGTGCATTATGTATAACTTACTTATTTTTTTTCTTCAGAAATTGGTTAGTTAGTGTAGATAGTGTAATGAAGGCATCAGGAGGGACATTACTGGATGAAGAAGATTTGGTTGGATTATCGGAGGACTCATTACCTTACCAATGTTTAGATGATTATGTTGATTTGACAATTGTTCAAAAAAATTTCACTTCATCTGCATGGTTGTATTTATAAATAAACTCATATTACAACAACCTGTTGATGGATAAGTTGAAATCTATTGATGGTAAAAGTAAATTAAATTTTTATAAAGGACTTGAGCCAAATCTATTGATCAAACCTTACCTCTCTAACCCAAACTTTGAATTTAGAAAATCAATTACAAAACTTAGAATCAGTGACCATTCATTATTAATTGAAAAAGGAAGGCATTTTAAAATTCCTCGCGAAGAGAGACTTTGCAAAAAATGCAAAGTACTAGATGATGAGAAACATTTCTTAATAAATTGTTCTCATAATTCAAATATTAGATTAACATATTTTAATTGCATTAACAGAGAAAGTAATTCATTTGCTAATCTCACTGACAATGACAAAGTTATATATATACTTAACCCATCAACACCAACACAAGTGAATAAACTAGGATCCTTTATAAAAAAGTCAATGGAACTGAGGACAGGGGATCCTTTAATATTTACCTGAATTTGTGTATATATATTGAGTTACTTAGTTATTGTCTTTATTTGTTTTTGTTTTGTTATATGTCACAAACTGTATAGTTTATATGGCAATAAAACTTTGAATTTGAATTATCTATTGTAAAAGAAAAACAACAAAAGGGTGGATATATTCTTTGTACATACTTTTATGTTTTTATTACTACAGAAAATGATGATGCTGTTGAATGTGACTTTTGTTTGTTATGGTGGCATATAAGTTGTATCAAATTAAAGAGCAAGCCAAAAGTTAAGCATTGGTATTGCAAATCATGCAGGTAAAACTGAACTTATGTGTCAATATGTATTTGTAGTTTTGTTTAACATGTATTAGTTATTATGTATAGTTCTCAAATGTTTTGCAATGAGATAAACTCGCTGGGATTAGAACCCATGCTACTGAGATACTGTGACACCAGAGACATTAATACAATACATTCGCAAATTTTTTTCATATATATATGTAGGACTCAAATCTATGGCGGGTTCCAAATCTATGGCGGGTTCCTAATCTATGGCAATCGTCAGACAAATCAAATCTACGGCAGATTTTTGTTGTCTCCAAATCTATGGCAGATCTTTTTCACAACGTCACTATTGAATAGCGCCATATTACATCGTCGCAGCCGATTACGATGATGGAATCCACAGATTTTTCCAAATGAAGGTATTTCCCTAGACAACCATTTGCGGATGGTTTAAAGGAAGATGTGACCTTTTATCCGAAAGAGGGACAAAATGTGCAGAATAAAGACACCGCTGTTTTCAGTACAGATATGTTAGAAAAGGATTTATAATAAATAATTTACGGCTTGCAAAGTTGTAAAAATCTCATAAAAATCATATAATAATTTGAAGAAAAAAAATAATTAGAGAAAAACAAACTTTAATGTGCATTGGGTTGAGCTAGATTGGATAATAAGGAGCAGCGTCTGTGCAACTTACATGCTATTTTTCAAAATGAGAAAATACATAAATAAATACAATTACATTTCTCTTTGTTTTAGTCTTTTTTTCACCTTTTCATTCTCAAATATAATTCTAAAAATCAAGGAAAATTTCCTTCTTATACTGAAAAATATGTGTTGGATGAAATTTTTATTTTTTCACAGTTTTTGTTTAAAAGACCAAGCCAGATAATCGCTTGATTAGAATTGTATTTCTCAAGTCTTCTCATGGTACTGAAAGACCATTCTGCGATTGCATCACAATGCTGGTTCCGTAAATGAAAAGAGTATACTAGTTTCCGGAATGTAGTATAGCTTCAAAGTCACTATTATCATATTTGTGTATTTTACTTTTTAATTTATCTTATTACTTCACTTCTATTCATAATAGATTCACCATATTTTTATTTTTGTCAAATTTTCGATGTGTACACAGTTTTTTTAATTTTTTTAGATAGGAAGTTTAAGTTTTCATATGAGCAACAGTAGCAAAAGTTTTTAAATAGAAAATTTTGATATTTAATTATTATTTATAAATTTTAATTCCAGCCACTGCCAAGTAATAAAGTGAAAGATCAAATTACAAGATAATAATTTGATTTAAATTGTCATCAAGTAAAAAAAAGTATCGACAATGAAATAACATTATATGTGAAAAGTCAAACTTCCTTTTTGTTTGTCTTTTATTTTATATAAAAAAAAACCTTCCGTCATGTTTGATAAGGGACTTACTAGTTGGTTTAAATAATGGGCTAAACAGGTACCATGCATGCATAGACTTTAAAATGTTTACTTTTACCGGGCGCATCATTTTAATCTGTATTAAGTTCTATGAATTCATCATTTTCAAAATGTTTTAGTTGACCATTATGGAATGTTCATTTCACAAATGTTTATAGACATGATCCCGTTGTCGTACATATATATATAGGAAGATGTGGTATGAGTGCCAATGAGACAACTCTCCACAAAGGCGGATCCAGGGGGGCCCGGGCCCCCCCCCCCCCCTTTTGTGGGAAAAATTTGGTTGATTATATATCGTAGGGAATCATTGAAGCATGAATTTCCGTTAGAAAAAGTTCTGGATCCGCCACTGCTCCATTCAAGTCAAAAAATTTAAGTCAAAATTTATAAAAGTAAACCATTAAAGGCTAAGGTACGACCTTCAACACGAAGCCTTGGCTCACAATGAAAATCAAGCTATATAGGACCCCAAAATTACTAGTGTAAAACCATTCAAATGGGACTGAAACCGGCAACGGTATAATCTTTAAATTTATTTCATTTTGATCAGACATTGATTTAATTGAAAACAATTTTATTTGATGATGTATTCTATATAATGAAACATTGCTAAATATGGTAAATCATTGTATTGAGATTACTAATTTATAACTGAACTTATCAATTCTAAATCTTTTTGCGTAAACCCTGTGGTAAATAGTTCAAGCATGTCAATAAAATTTTCAGTTTGCTCCGTCCTTTTACTCCAATTTGATTGTACTTGCGTTTATGTATGGGAACGGCAAATGTTTGCCTCCACCTAGAGCGCTTTGACCCAAAATAATTGCCGTATTTGTCCTACTAGAATCGAAATAATTCATTGGGGCTTGAATATATCGTGATTTTACCACAGTTGTCCCTTTATATCGATATTTTACCCCTCGCTAACGCTCAGGGTAAAATATTTGTCATAAAGAGCCAACCTGTGGTAAAATTACGATATATTCAAGCCTCCATGAATTATTTCTTAATTAAAACGAGAAACGAGAAGTCCACTTGTTTAAGACAAGTCAATGGTCGTACATGTACTGCATTGTTTTCCATTTGCACAATACTTGCCATAGATTTGGAAACAACAAAAATCCGCCATAGATTTGGAAATTACAAAACTTGCCATAGATTAGGATTGAAAATAATTTGCCATATAAATTTGGGATGCCATCATGGCATGACGTCACATTTGTCAATCATAGATTAGGAATCCGCCAAAGATTTGGAAGCCACCATATATTTGAGTCCTACATATATATACTATGTATTAAATAGATATATAGCATTCAATACATGCATGCTCATACATATAGTTTGTATTACATTGCTATACATGTTAAATGGAGAAGACTTCATAATTCTGTTTGACTTGTGTCTTAGCCAATTTGTACTTGATTGAACAAATAAAATATGTTTAAACTAAACTGAATTGTGACTTTTTGTCCTGTGACTTTCTGTCCTACATTCGTTTATTGAACATAAATGACCACCTAGGATATGCATTGATATCCTGTGAGACGAGTGTTACATAATAATCTGTTGAATACCTTATCAAATTGCACATCACAGTCTAAAAAAGAATACAATTAGCAGTATACCGCGTCAAATAATTCAACATTAAACATTTTGAAGTCTGATGATTACTTGACCCATCAGAATTTAAAACAAGGCATTTTATTAACGTCTATATAGTACATGTAGTCTGAGACTACTATAACACAGTGTTATAGTAGTCTCAGATGTAGTATGCAAGAGTATAAAATACCATATTGCAATTCTGATAAAAAGAAACATACTATATAACAACGGTATGTACTTTGCTCATTGTTGAAGGCTGTACGGTGACCTATAGTTATTCATTTCTGTGACATTTGGTATCTTGTGGAGAATTGTCGCATTGCCAATCATACCACAACTTCTTTTTTTTTTTATTAATACGAATAACAACAGTAAAAAACCGAACAGATAACATAGCAATTATATCATAATGTATCAGTAGCAGGTAAACACTACTTCTACATTGGCTAGAGGTATAAGGGGGGGGGGGGGGGGGGGGGGCGGTGAGATCTCATAATCATTAACCCCGCCGCAATTTTGCGCCTGTCCCAAGTCAGGAGCCTCTGGCCTTTGTTATTCTTGTATGATTTTTAATTTTAGTTTCTTGTGTATAATTCGGAGTTTAGTATGACGTCCATTATCACTGTACTAGTATACATATTTTTTTAAGGGGCCAGCTGGAGGACGCCTACGGGTGCGGGAGTCTCTCGCTACATTGAAGACCCATTTGTGGCCTTTGGCTGTTTTCTGCTCTATGGTCGGGTTGTTGTCGCTTTAAAACATTCCCCATTTCCTATTTCAATTTTAGTAAATTACTATTAAATATAATGAGACTACAGGAAATTGCTTTTTCGTTTAAAACATTGAAATATTTGTATATAGCTGTACTGAAATCACATACTGATAGCATGTATTTAGTTTAGTTTCGTTTGGTTTTCTGCTGTATTATATACCGGAATGAAATTATTTGTAAATACAAATATTTTTTTTACATATAGATCGATAATGAAGTTAATCTCCTTTAGTGTTGATGATAAATTATGTTCTCTGAAAGGAAACCCGACAAGCACACTGTTTCTTGTTTCAATTAGAAACTAATTATTTAAATAGTATGTAAATTTATATGAATAAAAATTGGAAAAAATTATTCTCTCTCAAATCTTTTAAGTGGATTCTCCTTGATATCTAAATCTTTCTCCTCATTTTTAACGAAGCATCAAAAGCATTTTCCTCTGACAGTTGTGTAATTCAGGTTGTTGATATCTTACATTATAGTTGTACACCTTTGAAATAGCTAAAACGTGAATTTGTAGAGAAAATTTGATTTTAGAAAAAAAAAAAAATCAAAATCATTCGAAAAAATACCAAAATTTTTAATAACCCTTTTAATTCATGGACGATCTCTCCTACTTATGATGTAGCTCCCATAGAGAACAGAAATATAAAGACTGGTTTTTCTTCTTCAGTCAACGATTAGTAAGACACAAAACACAATTCAAATTTCTTTTCTTTGACTTTTAAAAACAATTGTAAAGCATTCTGAATATTAATAATGTAGATGTGAAATAGACTTATTAAGAAGGGATATAGTTACGATACTGTTGTCAGGTCATTAAAGATTGCATATTTTGGCGTTAATATTGATTCACTTATAGGGTCTTTGCATCGGAACTAAACACATTTATTATTAATAAACCAGTTGTTGGCATGACAGGGGTTATGTTCTTCTCATATATGTTATGATGGTATGATACTAAACCCCTCACGGGGAGGATTGTGCCTGATATTCATATGATGAAGACATAATTTTTCAATCAGTTTAATTGAAGTCTGGAGCTGGCATGTCAGTTAACTGCAAGTAGTCAGTATATTTACTCTGCATATTTTATTTGAATTACTGAGACAAAAAAAGAAAAAACTTTTTTGTGCTTTTATTGATTTTGCTAAAACTTTCGATACAGTTTGGAGATCTGGTCTTTGGTCAAAACTCATTTTACATACATTGAATGGGAAGATGTATAACACTATATTTAATATGTATAAAAATGTGAAATCACGAATTTTTAGTGATGGGGAATACTCAGACTACTTCCCATGTAATGTAGGTGTAAAACAGGGAGAAAATTTATCTCCCATACTTTTTTCTATTTATTTAAATGATTTAGAAAGCTTTTTTTCAGAACAAAAATGTAAATGGTTTGAAATCTTTATCAGATCAAATAGAGAACGAACTAAGTATGTATTTAAAACTGTTTGTTGTATTGTACGCAGACGACACTGTACTTATGTCAGAAACACAAGCAGATCTACAAAAACAATTAGACGCTTTAAAAGAATATTATGATACATGGAAATTAAAAGTCAATGTCCCTAAAAGCAAAATAGTAATTTTTTCTAAAGGTAGACCACTACAAAATGTTAGTTTTAAATATGCTGATATGGAGTTAGATATTGTAGAAGAATTTACATATCTTGGTGTATTATTTTCTAGAACAGGAAGTTTCACATAAGCAAAAAAGGCACAGGCTGATAAAGCAACAAGGGTTATGTACGATATTCTTAAAAAGGGGAGATTACATAATTTGAATATTAAATGTCAACTAGAATTATTTGACAAAGTAGTTAAGCCTATATTATTATACGGGTGTGAAGTCTGGGGAATGGGTAACACCTCTGTTATAGAACGTGTTCATCTAAAATTTTGTAAATTACTGCTTAATCTTAAAAAATCAACACCTGATTATATGATATATGGGGAACTTGGCCGATTCCCACTGGATATTTTTATTAAATTACGTACTATTAATTATTGGGAAAAGCTGGGGAAAATAAGAAACTTCCTGTTATTCTATACAATCTTGTTACTGGTAGTTATAATGGAAATATAGCTTGGTGGAAGAATGTAAAATCTGTGCTTGATAATTGTGGGCTATCAATTATATGGAACACTAATTATTTTATAAGTAAAAACTGGTTGTATGATACTGTTAAATTAAGATTAACTGACCAGTTCAGACAGACATGGTATGCTACTGTACAGAATTCTCCAAAAGCTCTAAATTATAAATTATTCAAAAATAATATAAATTTCGAAACCTACTTTGATATTTTAGATGACAAAAATATTGCTTCTTTTTGTAGATTTAGAACGTTGAACACAAAATTTCCTATCGAAATTGGTAGATGGCAAAACATTCAGAGAGAAAATCGTATTTGTACTTTGTGCAATTCCGGTGACATTGGCGACGAGTTCCATTATATTTTAGAATGCTCGGCAATAGACGATAGTAGACAACTGCTACTAAAGCATCATTTTATAAACAGACCAAATATTTTAAAATTTCAAGGTCTAATGAATAGTAGCAACCCGTCTGAACTAAACAATCTGTGCAAGTTTATAAGAATTATTATTAAATGCCTAGAATCTCCTGGGTAATCACTTTATGTCTATTTTACATTTGTATTTAAAATTTATACTATGTTAATTTATTTGTATATGTCTCTGTACCATTGTACTTTGGTTTATGAGAATAAAGATATATATAGATATATATAGTAGTCTGATGTTATTTATGTATTATTGTCATTTTGTTTATTTTCTTTGGTTACATCTTCTGACATCAGACTCAGACTTCTCTTGAACTGAATGTTAATGTGCGTATTGTTATATAGTTAACTCCGCCGCATTTTTGCGCCTGTCCCAAGTCAGGAGCCTCTGGCCTTTGTTATTCTTGTATTATTTTAACTTTTAGTTTCTTGTATACAATTTGGAGTTTAGTATGGCGTTCATTATCACTGAACTAGTATAAATTTGTTTAGGGCCGAAGGACGCCTCCGTGTGCGGGAATTTCTCGTTGCATTGAAGACCAGTTTGTGACCTGCTGTTGTCTGCTCTATGGTCGGGTTGTTGTCTCTTTGGCACATCCTCCATTTCCATTCTCAATTTTATTCAATGCCGGAAACAGCAGTCAGGATATATTAGGGGACGACCATTTGATATTCTGGGGGGGGGGGGGGGGGGGGGGGGGGGCAAGAGGAATTTTTTTGGACCGGTAATTAATTTTTGTAAACTAAGAGGACAGGTTATCTATTTTCTGCACTATTGAAGCAAGGGACTTATTATTTTTTTTCACAACTATATTTGCACAATTTAATAAAGATTTTAAAAATGACCTTCAATTTTGACCTTAAAAAAGACAGAAAAATGACCTTGAACTTTCGTCTTGATTGGCACGTATACACAAATCAGTCTTTAAAAAAATGACCTTGAATTTTGACCTTGAAGGACAATATAAATGAATCATAATCTATGGTATCCTCTTACGATCACACATCTATTAAACATAAGTAGCAATCGAATCAGGATCTATGGTAGAACTTTGAATACACTTCTTCACCTCTGAAACACTAGTAGGGATCGAATCAGGACTTATGTTATCCTCCTACAGTCCCTCCTATTAAACACAGTTGATTTAAATCATGACATACATATTATCCTGCCTTTTGAAATTTCAATTAAGTTTCGTATATTTAAGAAATATTTAGTCTCTGGACAGTGGTTGATAGTTGTTTCTTATGCAACGATACCAACACTTGCTTATTCTATACCTATTTCGATTAACAATATAGTATAAAAAAACATAACTAGTAATTAAGTAGATTTTGTTATTTTTAATCATGAAAGAAGAAAAGGGCACATTAATTTGCTTTATTCCGTATGTAGTTTTGATAAATCCCTACTGGTGTTTAATAGGTGAAACTGTAGCAGGAGTCATTACTCAATTCCTACTTGTGCTGAAACGGTGGGACTGTGTAAGGATACTAAAGGTCCTGATTCGATCCCTACTTATGTTTAATAAGTGGAGCTGTAATTAGGATACTAAAGGATCTGATTCGATCACTACTTATGTTTAATAGGTGGAGCTGTATTAAAGGGGCACTAGCTGTCAAATTCATTGTAACCGATTTGACTCAAATTCTCATATTTGGTTTATAACAATGTAAAACATTTATCCAAACTATCAAAAGTCTAAAATAAACAGTTTACAGAGCATGGGGTAGATAATATATAGGTTCGTTTCGTGTGTATTTTAGTCCAGACGCCATCTAATTAACTATCGATTTGACCTCAGATGACCATATAAGTGATGTAAACAAAAATAAAGATACGAATAGATTAAACCAACACGTGCAATTGGATTTTTATAGGTCTGTTTGATTTTATTTTATAGATTAAAAATAGATGTTTTTCATTGTTTTTAACCATATAAGAATGATTTTATGTGCATCGAATTAGTAATCAAATGATTTACCGTAGTTTCACTTTCATTGTTGACATTCTTTTTCTTTAAATAACCAGTACACGTACAATGCATGCGTTGTCAATCTCTAGCTAGGGGTTAACTTGAAGTTCACATGAATACCGGTTAGGATGATGATGACGTTTTCACTTGCAAGTGAATCAGTCAAAAATTATGTTTAATCGCTTATTTCAACAAAATTAAAGGAAATTGATTGCTAAAAGCAAATTATTATTTCATTATTCCAATTTGATTAATGATTGATCTAAAAAAAATCATACTTTATTTTTTTATATATATCGTAGCTAGTGCCCCTTTAAGATGCTAAAGGTCCTGATTCGATCACTACTTATGTTTAATAGGTGGGGCTGTATTAGGATACTAAAGGTCCTGATTCGATCACTACTTATGTTTAATAGGTGGAGCTGCATAAGAATACAAAAAGTCCTGATTCGATCCCCACTTGTGTATAAGGATACTAAAAACCCTTTTAGAATGCAATTTTAATGTGTTTTGTATATATTATATAAGTATATTATTTCATATAAATGTGTTTGGAAATCAATAATTAAACATATACGATAGTAATTATCCTGGTTTGAAGATGTTTTAATATATAAGACACACATACATATAGGGTGGGACTAAAACAGGATTAATAGAATGAAATTCAAAACAGTGTAGCTGTGGCCATTGATTGACACATTAAAATCAGCCATTGACTGGGACAATTTACGTGAACGTTTGTCTGTAACGACCACTGTTCATGACGTACCTACGATAGACATTTAAACTGTGGGGTCACCAAAGGTTTCTTAACGCCTTTAATTATAAAATAATTCGAAAAATTAATCAGGAATAACCTTTGTTTTTTTATTTATATAATTGATATAAATCAAAATATCGTGTTATTTCTGATTGATTTTTCGAATTACTTTATTTAGGTGTTGAGAACCTTTGGTGACCCCATAGTTTAAGTGTCTTTAAAAAGTACATAGTGAGCATTGGTCGTTACATACAAACGTTCACCTAAATTATCCCAGTCAATGGATGATTTTAATGTGTCAATCAATGGCCACAGCTACACTGTTTTGAATTTCATTCTATATATAAAAACCCCTTTATTTTACTCCTGTTTTAGTCCAACCATATGAAAACTTTAGTGTTTTAACATGTAGGGTGGGACTAAAACAGGATTAATATATATAAAAACCACTTTATATTACTCCTGTTTAGTATGTAAGACACATATATATTAATCCTGTTTTAGTCCCACCCCTATGAAAAGTTTAGTGTTTTAACATATAGGATGGGACTAAACAGGATTGATATACAACATTTTTTTCTCATAATATCAAGTACTGTAAAATACAAATACCTAAATACTACAATAGTTTTAAAGTAAAGAAATAGTACTTAATATTAAAAGTAAATTTCCAGTACTGCATTTTTTAGTACAGAAACAGTACCTATGCAAAAGTAGCTGTGTAGGAAAAACATAGAACTCCTTTTGTCATAAGACACTGTCAAACATCCAAACATACTATCCACACTCATCTGTGTCCACACTTGTTTTTCATAATAATATATATATTTTTACTTTTTTCCTAATATTTGTATAAATACTTATAATTATACTAAATAAAAACATTCCGGTCGTCTTTATTTCAATAAACAAATGATATTATAATTTAATTAAAAACATAAAAACGATTAGATTCGAGGCAATTGAAAAATGTTTAATCCCACGTGGGACTTAAGTACGATTATGCCCATAATATTAAAGTTAAATGCATTTTGTGTTTCAGAAAGATAAATTTCGGAATTTGATGGGCATTTTTTAAGTTGAGGCACAACTTTGAGATGCTCTCTCAGGTAAAAAACTGGTTTGTATTGTTTTGATTGTCCTTTATTGACACGGACAATAGGGTCGCATTGCATTTGCGCCAATTTTTTAGAAATCAAACCTTTTGTGCCACAAGGTTGTATTTCATTTGTGCCACACACAAAAAAAATCATTTGTGCCATTACGCCGCTAGATTAAAACTGACGTGGAAAGGTAACACACGGCCAGCGAAAGCTCTTTTTATGAGAGCCCAGGTGGTCGTGTGGTCTAGCGGGACGGCTGCAGTGCAGGCGATTTGGTGTCACGATATCACAGTAGCATGGGTTCGAATCCCGGCGATCTAACATTGTTGGGTTGATGTTTAGACGAGTTGTGTATATATATATATATATATATATATATATATAAATGTAAAATACTGCAATCTTTTGAAACAGATGAAATAATGTGAAATGGCAATTTAAGACCATGAAATATAGTCCTCATTAAAACTGATTATTTCTGTAATATGCTAGAAATATAGGTAGGGTCAAACAACTTGAATGTCGGTTTGATAGTAAACTAATGTGCAATTTTATATGGCTGTAAATGAGAAATCAGCTAACTTTGATTATTTTTGTCAAAATAGTCAATATTTAGAGAGTGTGTTTGGAGTTCCAAAAAAACATATTCTAAGTATGAAAATAAACAGTTTTTCTAAGACTTGCTGATCTTACTCTTTCATTCATATTATTACATTAAATTTTGGCAAAAAATGACAAACTATAGCAAATTTATAGCAACTCACCAAAATTTTGATCATATTGTAAATTAGTTCAATACACTGTTTCATAAGGTTTTCATCATCATGTAAATATTGAAATCTGTCACTAATCATATGTATTCTTCAAATATCTATAAATTTGTGATTTTTCTTTTCTTGATTTGGAGTTGGAGATAATTGGAGATTTGAGCCACTATAAACATACATGTATAATATAACTGTACTAGTATACATGTTTTTTAAGGGGCCAGCTGGACACCGCCTCCTGGTGCAGGAGTTTCTCGCTACATTGAAGACCCATTGGTGGCCTTCAGCTGTTGTCTGCTCTATGGTCTGGTTGTTGTCGCTTTGACACATTCCCCATTTCCTTTCTTCATTTTATATATAAAATATATCTCTGCATACATATCTGAAGCCCCAGACTAATAAATTTCTTTTGGACTAGTAAGTTCTTGCAAAACTTTGTTTGAACCAATAAGAAAAATGTCAGAATATTGGTCTTTGGACTAGTAGTTGAGAAAAGATTTTGGTGCAGACTGTATATATATCACATTTCCTTTATCAAAAGTTTTTTTCAAGCAGAAAAAATGAATGGGTTGAAGAAATATTATTGAAAGCTACATTTGTCAAAATTAAATATTTGCGGAAAATATGCTCTTTTTAGTGGCCTCCTCTCATGCTTGTTTCTAGCTATAAATTGCACTTATCAAAGACTTAGACGCATGTTTTATTTTACTAAACATATAAATATATATACATGTATATTATATCAGATTTTGAATTATTTCTTCTAGAATGGTGTTTTTCTATGCATTCTACAAACTAGTTTTCTTTAAACAAAGCTCTAAAATACCTTGTGAAATATAATTTTAGCTTTTAAATTACATTCTGTAGTACATTGTAGTTGCAAAGGGAGATAAGATCAATATGTAATAGCTTCAAAGATATGAAAAAATATATGTTATATTTTACTAGATTTTTGCACATGATCTCCTGATATGTTCTGAATTTGATTATAGGTATTTTTTTTATTGTTCATGTATCATTATGCGTTGGTTTTTTTCTTATTTTTGTATGAACTATTCTGATCATTCATAAAGTCAAATAGACAATACGAAACTTTGATAAAAAATGATATCCAATGCAGTACATAATATACTATAAATCTATTAATTAATGATTTTTTCTTCTAGAATGGACATATATGGAACTGTAACACAGAGAAGCTGACTTGAAAGAAATATACTTAGTATTTTGTGTGCTGATAGAGAATGACAGTCACAGACTTTTATAAATGTTGTAATTCAAACAATTATCATACACACAGGAAATAAACATATATAATTTTACTTGTTTTTTTAAGTCAATCTTAAAAATCAATCTATGGAGAAGGGTCATAGTCAAAAACTAGTAAATTTTGATGTAAGCCATTACAGACATCCATATGGCCTTAACTAATGAGAAATAGTTCAAAGCCTAACATATGTTAATGCACCAGAATACATTTTAAGAATACATGGAAATCTCTACTGAGTTTTAGGTGTTAAGGTCAAACATGAAGAGATTATGAAATTGCATGGTCAATCTTTTTTTGATGATGTGCCATTAATTTATTATTACGATGATAAAGAGTTGAGTCACTTTTTAGCTCACCTGGCCCACAGGACCAAGTGAGCTTTTCTCATCACTTGGCGTCCTTAGTCTTCCGTCATCTGTCGTCCATTAACTTTTACAAAAAATCTTCTCCTCTGAAACTACTGGGCCAATTTAACCAAACTTGTCCACAATCATCATTTGTGTATCTAACTTAAAAGAATGTGTCAAGTGACCCGGCCAACCAACAAAGATGGCGGCCATGGCTAAAAATTGAACATAGGGGTAAAATGTAGATTTTGGCTTACAACTCTGAAACCAAAGCATGCAGAGTAAATCTGACGCCCGATCATATTGTTAATCAGGTCAAGATGTACCTGTTCTGAAATTTTCCGATGAATGGGACAACCCATTATTGGGTTGCTGCTCCATAATTGGTAATTTTATGGAAATTTTGCCGTTTTTGGTTATTATCGTGAATATTATTATAGATAGAGATAATCTGTTAACAGCAATAATGTTCAGCAAATTAAGATACACAAATATGTCAAGATGACAAAAATGGTCAGTTGATCCCTTAAGGAGTTATTGACCTTTATAGTCAAATTTTTTAAAACTTTAAAAGTTTTACAAAAATCTTCTCCTCTATAACTACTGATATATAAAAAAAGAAGATGTGGTATGATTGCCTATGAGACAACTATCCATAAGAGACCAAAATGACACAGAAATTAACAATAAGAGGTAACTGTATGGCCTTCAACAATGAGACAAATTGAACCAACCTTGTCCACAATCTTCAATAGGGTATTTATTTAAAAAAATGTGTCCGATGACCCTGCCGGTGAACTAAAATGGCTGACATGGCTAAAATTAGTACTTAAGGTAGAATGCAGTTTTTCGGCTCATATCTCTGAAACCATTTAGAGCAAATCTGACGAGGATACAAATGTTCATTAGACCCAGATCTATTTGCCCTGAATTTTTTAGGCCAATCAGGCAATTTGTTGTTGGGTTGCTGCCTCTGAATAGATAATTTTAAGAAATGTTTGCAGCTTTCGGTTATTATCTTGAATGTTATTATAGATAATACAAATACTACAAATAAGTCAAAATGACCAAAATGGTCAAGTGACCCCTTATTAATCTGGGCCAAATTAAGGCAACAGTAGTATATCGCTGTTCGAAACTCACAATTGACTGAGAAAGTAAACAAATCCTGGTTACAAACTAAAACTGAGGGAAACGCATCAAATATAAGAGAACACATAACAGAAACACAACATACACATTGTGTAACACACACAGAAACAAACTATAATATAACAATGGCCATTTTCCGGACTTGGTATATTGGACATTTTAAGAAAAAAAATGTATGGTTGAACCTGGTTTTGTGGCATGCCAAACAACCCGCTTTAATGGCAAATTATGTTCATTATAGATAGAGATCATTGTAAGCAGCAATAATTTTCAGTAACGTAAGATCTACAAACACATCACCAAAACACAATTTTTGTCATGAATCCATTTGTGTCCCTTGTTTAATATGCACATAGACCAAGGTGAGCGACACAGGCTCGTTAGAGTCTTTTGTTTAGATGCTACTAGCAACTGGCTAACTATATTTGGATATTTTAAATTTGACATTTCGGTGCTTTAATAGCTACTTATGCGGTATGGGTTTTGGTGATTGTTGAACGCCGTACTGTGACAAATAGCTGTTACTTTCTGTGTCATTTGGTCTCTTAAAGAGTTGACAAAGTGGCAATCATACAACATCTTCCTACTAAGCAATATTGCCGTAAGATATGAACAATCATCTTTGCAAAAATTGATAACAAGTGTTTAACGTCCAGCGATGAATATTACAAATATATATCTATGTATATATAAATATGTTCCGGACCATACAAGTATGGTCATGACCGTATGGTTATATACTCATATAGTCGGGATCATTAACAAGTTTACAGTAAATACTTTTAAAATCTTCATAAGGTATACACTGAAATGCAGTCAACTTTAGCGTTTGATAGTTCATTGATAACATTCTGGCGTATCACAAACAAACAACTTGTAACGTCTCATTTCATTGGCTGGAAGATTCAAATACAACAACAATGATCGTAGTGTGCACGTGAATTGACACAGGTGACTGACTATGGAATGTACTATGTTACTACGAACGTAAAAACAAGGATTTGACAATGTTACGATGTATAGTTTACAAAACTAATCTTTGGTCAAAAGAATTTAATAAATGTTTTGTAAATTTCAAATAGTTGTGTCGAAATATTATACCGCAGCAACATATTATCTTGAGAACCGCATTATGAAAAATATATGGATAAAAATTAAATTATGTGACATATGCCGCTTTTATACGGATGATTAAGGAGAGGGCAATAGGGGGTCCTTTAACATGTTAACAACACCTCGATTTTGTCAAAAACAAAAAATGCAAAAATGCTGATAACAGTTAACAAAGTGGGGGGACAGCTAACAGCTTAAATTGATTTTAGATAACAGTTAACAACACCTTAAAAAGGCCCATAACAGGTTAACACAAAAAAGTATTGCCCCCCCCCCCCCCTCATTAAGGAACCACTTTTAATTTCTTTCAATGTCGTAGTTACTTATAATAAGGACCTCATAATACTGATCCATTACAATAATTACAATAATTTATGATGGGTTGCACAATCCTTTTTTAGTGTTTTCATGCTATAAAACGAACACACCGACAGAACGTTACACAGTAGCTAAGCGTTTGGTCATTCAGAAACTACGTATCATTTACTGAGCAAATTGTCTCCGAAAAATAGAAACAAAGCAACAATAATGATAACTCGTATCATTTGTGCACGTGAATGAAGACGTTGTATGCAATGTACTATCATGGTCACCACGAAATTCAAATGAATTCAGTGAAGGTATGTTGGTGTAAAAAGGATTGAAATGTTACATCGGCGAAGTTTTCTTCTTTTGTATGTGTGGAACTTAAAAAAATAAATAAATACTTGTAAGAAATATCGAAGACTAGTTTATAAGGAACAATATAAATGTACTTTTTTCGATTCAATTGGCAGAAAACTTATCTTTTAATTTCATACCGTAAGAATAGTTGAACTATCACGTGTAGTACTATGCATGCTTATTTAAAATGAAATACAAAATCATACATGTAAGATAAACTGAGAAACGGAATATTAAGAAACTACTGATAGGGATGACTGAATGCAACGGAATATTAAGAAACTACTGATAGGGATGACTGAATGCATGTACAAGAAGGGACCCACCTTTTTATCAATACATTTAATGAACAAACACGCTTTTAAAGACCGATTGTTTTTATGTTACTATTTAAATATTATTTACAATACTAGATAATTTACGTTCGTTTTTCAACCGAGAATAGCAATACGTAATAATAAAATTCATTAAGTATATCGCTGGAGTTAACCAAGTACATTACTTCCTCTGTGACATGGTTGATCATGATTTGCCATCTCCATTTTACTCTAAACAAAGTATGGTTGGTTACATGTTCTTAATTTACTCAGAATTCCGGATTTTTTTCTCAAAGCTAAGTTTACTGGATCAGAAAAAATCACACTTTTCTTAGTCGAATACCTAAAACTTGCGAAAGATATGAAAAGGCAGGATGAGCAACTTGGCAAAAAAAAAAGGCCGGATGACGATTTATATAAAAAAAATCTGGACAAACTAATAAAAAAAAGGCAGGACCAAATAGACCGAAAAATAAAAAGACAGGACAGAGATTACAACTAAAAAAAGGAACAAAATGTGTCATCCAAGTCCCCCTCCCATCAAAATAAAATGGTAGATCTCTTAATTCAGAACCAAATGAGAACACAGTTGAATAATTAAATATTTCGATGTGAAACCTGTTACTAAAAAGTTTTAAAATTTTACTATTGCACAAAATTATGAATTCAATGAATTTTACATGCACATGTATAAAAGCTAGAATTGCTATTGGATTATCAAGAACACAATCACGTACATTTTACGTGAATACGACGATGGAAGGTTATAACAACCTTGACCGGCTACGTGAATACTGATCAGTCCATTCAACTTATAGTACGCGTGTTCTATTTTCGCAGGTGTGAGGTCGAAGGTTTGAATTGACCAATGAAAACGATCGTTCCTTTACGAGTTAATCTAATAAAGTTTGTTTGACTGATTACGTCGCAATACCTTTCGCTAAGCTTTACCGCATATGAGTGTAACATTTTAGTTGTCATGTCATTATAAAAGATGGTATCAAAGGTCATTTTATTAAATAATAATGATAAAAGATTAATTGAATGAAAATAGGCAGTTTCAAGATATTCTTGTATGACATTATTAAGATTGCATCTTTTAATATGTTGTTCTATAAGTACTGTTTGTTTTGATTTGCTTACGTAAAGGGTTGTTTGAATGTTAAAATAACCGTTTTTAATGAATTTTTTAATTTCAAAATTCCACATTTTTTTTTTTAAAATGACCCATATGTATAGCTTTGAAATAAAAGTAAAATTGAGAATGGAAATGGGGAATGTGTCAACAGACAACAACTCGACCATAGAACAGACAACAGCAGAAGGTCATTAAAAGGTCTTCAATGCAGCGAGAAATTCCCACACCCGGAGGCGTCCCTCAGCTGGCCCCCATACAAATAATCATTGAATAATATATATATACTAGTTCAGTGATAATGAACGCCATACTTAACTCCAAATTATACACAAGAATACTAAAATTAAAAATGATACAAGACTAACAAAGGCCAGAAGCTCCTGACTTCGGACAGGTGCAAAAATGCAGCGGGGTTGAACATTTTTATGAGATCTCAACCCCACCCCCCAATGTAGAAAAGTAAACGATAACAATACGCCAATTTCTATTCTGGCAAATATTGATAATACATTTCCAATATCTTAACCTGGGGGAAAAAGCAATTAAATAATTTGAATAAGTCTTATGGTAGCTAGATTTTTTTTTCAAGCAGTCTTTTCGTTTCCACTTGCAGTTTCGACTTTATTTATATGTTTTTCTTTTCATTTTAATAATTCATTTAACTCTACATTTAATAAAATGCAAACTTGAAGAAAACCTATCGAAAAGTTACAAAAGGTAACTGGAATTTCAATAACTCGAATCGTATATTATCAGCGTCAATTCATTTCTATTTCCTTTTTGGGTCTTTGGTGTAAACCCCAAATAATTCTAATGCAATTATTTTGTAACAATTGTTCTGATTGGATAACAGCAAGCGTAAAATTCTCTATCTCCTTGTCTGTAACTAAGGAAGCCGACATTTTGAATTTCGGAATGTATTGACATGTTATTTCTACAATAATAAACAAAAAACTCACTTTTTGCGCCTAAAATCTTCTTTTTATCAAATTTTATTACATTCTGAAGCGGCACAGAAGCCAGAAAACGGCCGGTGTTTATGTTTGACGCCGGAAGCATACCTATGACGTCACCTAGTGTAGGGACCAAAGAACATAACATCTTTTCGCGGAATTTTCTTTAATGAACATTTTACACTGAAATAATGATTGAAATTTAATTATAAACTTGTTTTGCATTAGAATAGAGATAACTGTATTGTACTTGAAGCTTTGCGGACGTCCATCGGTAGTTTTACTGTCGCAAATACCCGTTTACCTGTCTCCGCTCCGCGTCGCCAGGTAAACTAAATTTGCGACAGTAAAACTACCGATGGACGTCCTTAAAGCTTCAAATACAATACAGTTATCTCTTAAGTAGTTCCGACCACAAAGAGTAGTGTCCCTTTGAACGCTTGTAGATTACAATAGAAACTGGCAGTTTCTATATCGTGACGTCACAATACAAAATAGCAAGTCCGCATAAACGATCAGTGACGCAGAAAATACAAAATACCGGTGACGGCAAGGATTGATTGCCGAGTTTATGAGCTTCGGTCCTTGCTTGGAAGTTGACGTTGCTTTCGCCGGGAAATTTGAATATTCTGACACGAATGCAACAGAAACTGCGTAAGGGTTCTGTTAATCCACAAATCAAAATATGCATGTGATAGAACAATAATTTCGGAAGAAAATGAGGGCTGTTGTAAGGTATATAGTAATTTATTAATATTTTTAATCATTTTTTATCTAAAGTAGGGAAGGTAATTCAAGATGGCGACTTAGATCCCTTTAGTTTTTTCAGTATATGGATATGGATAGTAAACTGCACATTGCCAGAAAACAAAGAAATAGTGATGGCAACGTTAAATGCGTTAATATAGTAATGCAAATAGTTAGGAACTTGATAATAAAAAATAAATTAAAAACATTGATTTACAAAATTTTAATCTGCTAACCGAGTCCCTGTGATTTATAGATCCTATTTAAGTAGATGCCGACCGTGGAAGGGGTGCAGAGTTAATCTGATAAACTTTCTACTTGTTCCAACTAATGTGTGCAATTATATGAGGACTGATATTCAGTCCTACCTATAAACCAGCGCCAACTACATGCCTTCGTGTAATAAGGGTGAATTGAAATATTGATTGCTCTCTTTCTACTTACAAACGTTGGATACGATGTTCCTACAACCTCTAGGATTTAAAACAGAATCTTCGAAATTTCATCCGCAAAACAAAATAAAAATGTTAGAAAACACGAACCAATATTAAAACAAATTCAATATATGTTTCAAATTATGTTTTTACAGCTCTTGATCATATACTAAGTAATATCTAGTATATTTGATGATTAGATTAGCAAACTATGTGAAAAAACCGGATGTCCAACGTTACATTTATGAATAACTGTTTTAAATCTTATGTATATATAGTTATCCTATTTCTTATTCTCTGATCTTCTTGATACTTGGCAGGAACAACGACAGGTGTCGGTTCTTTGTGGCGTTAAAGCCGTTATTTTTGCAAAATTTTATTTGACTCGGTGGCTTTATATTAAGCGGGAATAAGAAAAATGTCCAACGACGTTTTTGGTTATCTCAACGACTGAAAGTGAATTTTGTAAGTAGCAGAAAATGAATAAAAATAGTAAGACAATAATAATATCTAACAAAAGTACAAATATTTGCCTCATTGTTCGTGAGTTCAAATATTGCTGATTCAATAAAATCTTCTCTACACAGTCGTTTTTCAAACGGTAGCCATTTTGTCCAAGTTGATATTTCATTTTTCAAAGCAGTTAACGCGTATTTTTTATAATTAATCAAAACAAAAGTTAGATACACGAAGAGTAAAAAATGCCAAGATTCTTTTCTTATTAACTACATGTTTGGGTCTTAAAGGAATAAAATGCTTCCACACATTACAAAACAGTAGCCAATTTGTCCAAACGTCGAAAGTTCGAAAGAAGCTAATTTCCGTCGTTACATGTGCTAAAATTTCAATTAAATGTTCATGACAATTAAAACAAATCGTGTTATGAAATTTGGAAAAACAGGTTGATGATTGCTGCCGAAAAAAAAAAGAATAGCGCATGTTGCTATAGACTCCACCCGGGGACATAGGTTCGACACAGGTTAAATTTTGAAATTTTTATTAATCGTTTATAGCTTTTAACGATTTATTTAAAAGAATGGTGAAATGGGGAAAACATCTCATTACAAGAACTTCGTCCAACTTTTGTAAAGACAAATTTTAGACACCAAGACAATCCTCTAAATGTAAAATTCGAGTTGAAATTTATATTGTGGAAGTACTCAATAGATCATTTAAAGTCGTCACTTTAGTAAGGTGCAATCACCAATATTAAAAGACTTATACCAGTTCACGGAGTGTTTTACTTCGCGATTTGTCCTGCTATTCATGTTATAACTGTCGTGATGAAATTAATTCCTGTACTAGCGAAGCCGGAACTTTTCGTCAATATAAACTTGTGCATGAAATGGAGGTACTAGTAATTGAAAGACAAATCCCAAACAGCGACGAAAACCGTTTCATCGAATTTTAAAAACCCGGGATTATTTAAGCCGTTTTCGCGGACGATCCAGGAGTAGATTACTATATTTTAAAATGTATATCAGAAATTAAACACTATAGATGACTTGCGGAAATAATTCTCAAGCCAAGGTTCAAGTAATTGAAGGGGTGTATTTCGACAACTTATGTACCAGGGAAAATACAATTCTATTCAAATTTAACCAAGGGTAAAAATGTTCGATTTACTTGCAGAGTGTCAGATACATTTGTATTGGGGTTGAGTTAAGATTTAGACATTTTGCAATGACAGATGATATGCACCTTGAAAGTTAAACATCATATGATAAAAGTTTCGTACATCTAAAAAAAATATCTTTTTTTATGGAAAACTGTGCCACATCTTCCTATATCTACTTCCGTCCCATCTTTCTTTCCCACATTACTGCGACAGTAATGCATTTTTAGTTGAAATAACTTAAAGGGTAAACATTATTAAATAGATTTCCACAACTTGAGGTAATTTATGATAAAATGACATCACAAAACGAACAGAACCAGAATCAGAAATTTTAAAAATTTTGTAATATAATAAATAAATCAACCAACATATAAAAAAACGAATAAAACTTGCAAAAATTAATCAAAATCCCTCTTCGACGCACTTTTTCTGTGTAACGTCGTGTTTTAGGAACATCGTGCCCATCGTTTAACAGTAAATACAGCTGTGGAAAGCTTTGCTTGCCTTGATAGGACTTCCGTCAGTCGGCTTAATCCCCTGTCCGTTTCTTATTACTTTCAATCAGGATCTATAAAATATATAAGTTTCTCACAGAAGGTAACCAAAAAAGGTGACCAAAGATTTTGCGACGATACAAATATTTAACTTTACAATATAAATAAATATCTTTAATCAATGAATTCAAATAGCAAAAGCTATGCAATTAACAGATATATACTTATTCAGCTTCATGTAAATTATTTAACAATGAAATACATTAAATATGAAAATTGGAGTTTTACCAAGGGAGCTAATAATTAATTAATAACACTGTCTGCCACACATCATTTCGGGGGCTCTCCCTCTGGTATCTTTCGTCCCTCTTTTATAGCTGATTATGCGGGGGCTTTTCTAGTTATTGGGGGCATTATGATATGACCTATAGTTGTTAATTTCTGTGTCATTTAGTGTCTTGGCAATCATAATACATATTCTTTAATATATATAGTGATGTCGTTATTACGACAAAGCGATGTCGTTATAACGACATATTATGTCGAAATTACGACATAGCGATGTCGTTATAACGACATATTATGTCGAAATTACGACATAGCGATGTCGTTATAACGACATGTTATGTCGAAATTATGACATGCTATGTCGTAATTACGACATAAATTTTTTTTTTTTGAATGGCCCTTATCGGCTTCCGTAAATATGTACATCAACTAAGGTGAAGATCGGTGAAAAAACACCAAGTTGGTCGTGTTCACAAGTGTGATACGGACGGACGATACAGTATTCTTTTTCATTTTTGAAAAAAAAAATCATAAAAGCTTTTACACCAACAAATTAAATCGTTATTGGCATGCGGCAAATATTTGGCGAAAGACTCACATTATCACAAAAGTGAAGAGAATATGGGTTAGGATTCAGAATGTTTGGAATATTTGTTTAATCAATTCAACATGAAATGTCGTGCAAATACATACGAAATAAGAATATTATACGACAGAGACATATGTATGGTGGACGGATGCGGACGTTTCCCCTTTTCGTGTTTTCGGTGAAATCCAGAAATCGAGAAAGCGAAATCCAGAAATTGAGAAATCGGGAAATCGAGAAATCAAGAAATTGGGAAATAGAGAAAGCAAAAACGCAAAATCGAGAATTCATTTCGCGTTTTCGTGTTTTTTCTTTCGTGTTTTGGCGTTTTTGCTTTCTTGATTTCTCGATTTCCCGATCTTATCTATTTCCCAATTTCTCGATTTCCCGATTTCCCGATTTCTCAATTTCTCGATTTTGCTATCTCGATTTCTCGAATTCCCAATTTCGCGTTTGCAAAATGAAAGGAGAAGTCACGAAAACGCGAAAAGGCGAAATAAATGGCCGCATATATTTATTTATTTATTTGGTTGATATATATTCTTAAACTATATAGTCAAAACAGTATAAAACCGCCAATCCAATATGTTACGTAATGATAATCATGATGGTTTTTGTCTTTGAGACGACCCATCCATTTTACCTGTAAACTGTAGGTGTCATTAGTCGGTGTTGAGAGATGTTGAAAAGGTCTAGTAATCATACGGTCGCCGTCAACGTAAAGACATGGTCCATGCCGCATAACAAGATATATAGGGTTATATAATGACCAGTGTAAAACAATTAGATTTTTGTTTGGAGAATTATTTACAATATGATTTTAATACCAATATACTTACAAAACTACGTAGTGGAAGCTTGAAATTATATTTAGAAACAGGTCGCTATGACAATATTCCTAGAGACAATGGTATTTGTAGATGTTGTAAAATGAATAATATTGAAGATGAATATCATTTTGTGTTGATTTGTCCTGCATATAGAACACTTAGATGTAATTTTTTGCCAAAGTATTATTGTTCATGGCCAAATACACGAAAGCTAATTTTTCTGTTACAAGCTGGGTCAAAAAGCTTAACTAAAAATCTATGTAATTCAGTGGCGGATCCAGAAATTTTCATAAGTGGGGGCCCACTGACTGACCTAAGAGGGGGCCCACTCCAGTCACGCTTCAATGATTCCCTATATAAGCAACCAAATTTTTTCCCAAAAAGGGGGGGCCCGGGCCCCCTGGGCCCCCCTCTAAATCCGCCTCTGTAATTATCTTAAAGCTGCATGGAAACTAAGATTGCAAATTATCAGTTAATATATTATTCATATCATTATAAGTTATCTCTGCATTATTTAATTTATTTAATTGTTCTCTGTATTCTGTCATATTTGTCATATATGTATATATGTATTATGCTAAAGTAATGTTGTTGCTAATGCAATAAAGATTCATTCATTCATTCAATTCAAACGAAAAAGACTACGACTTGATATATAAATGAAACAAACGAAAATGTACTAGGAACTTCACAATCATAGAAAACCATTGCCTGTACCACATCCACGTTACACCATCGGAAGTTAGCCTGTTATCTGATCGCACTTAAAAAGCAAACAACCATCGCGTAGACTATCGCACTTTAGAGTCCTACATGTATATATTTTTATTTTGAAAAAGATTAAAGTTTTTTATGAGGCCTAGAGATCTAATATGACCAGGGGCGTATCCAGGATGTTGGAAAGAGGGGGGGGGGTCGTAATATTAAATATAGGCGATATTTTTTTTTGAACCTTTTTTTGACTAAAAAACATAAAAGTGAGTGTAAAATGCATTCTAAAGAGCAGGGGTTGGACATTTTTGGTGCCGTATTCTCTACATTAATTGTCTTATTATAAAATGATTGGATGGATCCAAAGCTATTTACTAATATATTATTGATGTGGTTATCAGGGATTAATGGAAATGGAAAATTCTCGTTTGTTGTATGGTTAGTTAGCATAACCTCACAGATTTCTTGTTGTAAACAAGATATACGGCTATTCAATGAAATTAACAATACGCCCGACACAAAGAAAGACAAACATACAATTTTTATCCAAATTGAACGTTTCACCAAAAAGGGAAGTGAGTGGTTCCAAATCAACCAAAGGCTACGAATGAGTCGGAAAGTGAATAACGATGGACACATAGAGACATATAGGCCACACCCAGCAGGTAGGTTGCAGTCGGGCCTTGAAAAAAATATTCAGTATATCAGTTTGCGAAACAGACATTCTGGTCAAATATGCAATACATATGCACCACCCCTTTCCCCCACAAAAAAATATATACAAAATTACGCCCAGTTTTTATTTATCATGTCCATATTATGCTAGATAATTCTGTTGAACAATATTTTTTCTAATAGTAAATAAGTGAACAAGATTATTGTTTTTAATCCAGATACGGCCAGAACTTTTAAGGATAATGTACCCTTGTGTTGCTTCAATGCTAAACATATGGAAATTTTGTACTTGATAGATAAGGGCTTATTATTGCATGCAAACAAGTTTATAAATTTATATATTGGTTGAAATAAATAAAAATATGGACCAATTACACCTTCTAGGGTGCGCTCGACTTTACAGACTCAGCACGAGGTGTTTTGGAATTTAAAGGTTGTTTAGGACTTTTTGTAAACAATAAACGCTAGCTGATCATAGAATAACAAGTGAGTGAACTATGTTTCAAATTTTATAACAAAAATATCTGTATTAAAGTCTGTGGATTTTATACAAAATTCTTTATTTTATTTTCATCAAATTCCCTTTTTCGTTTAAACGCAATGTAACTATAAATAATTATTCTTTGCATGAAGTTTCCCCTCGGTATATGTACAAAATGGCCAATCTTTATTATTCATTATCTTAGCTTTTGATACTATTGCATTTGAAAAGTTCATAATTCACAGGCCACAGAAGGGGTAACAAACCTTAATCTGTTAATGCAAAAATCAGGATCAGAATTTTTTCTATTAACTATCTCAGACTGCCCCCTCCAATCAAATGGTCCGTACCTTAGACTTTTAATCTATATTATCTAGAGCTTACTGACTGGGGATCACTATTCAGTAATGCAATGTCTGACAGTGACAACTTTTCCTAAGGGGGGGGCCCGCTGACTGACCTAAGGGGGGCCCCGCTCCAGTCATGCTTCAATGATTCCCTATATAATCAACCAAATTTTTCCCACGAAAGGGGGGGGGGGGGCGGGCACCCCAGGCCCGCCCCTCAGGCCCGCCCCTGGATCCGCCTATGAATGATTGGGCTAGGGCGTGTGGGGTTAAACATGTTCGTAGGTAAATGATATTGCTGTGGAACTTTTTGTTCACGAGAGTGTAAAAGAGTGTTACTTTCTGTTGGGTGGAATTTTTTAATAGAAGTCAATACTTTCTTGCTCAATGCTTTGAATGCGTCATGCTTG
The DNA here is from genome assembly GCA_019925275.1 of Mytilus edulis. NCBI lineage: Eukaryota > Metazoa > Mollusca > Bivalvia > Mytilida > Mytilidae > Mytilus > Mytilus edulis. The sequence goes on from CM034355.1 coordinate 41,532,146, forward strand.
TCATCATTAGCCTTAGCAAATGTGTTGCTGTAATTTGAATATGAAAATGACTGAGTGACGTTTTGTCGACTCCACCGTAGCGAGAATCACATAACTTTGACATAATCAATACCTATATTACAGTAAATACGAGCGAAATATATCTTTATCAATAAAAAAGAATTTTCTCAAAAAAAATATATACACGGCAAATTGCACGAAGTCTGGTCTAATAAACAGGTTGGGGACAACCCGCCAAATTGGGAACTATTCCCCAAATGAGTAACAATCTCTTATTTGAGTAATCATTTCATAACTTGCTGCTAAAAAACTTAATCCAAGTTTTCATAGGCTTGTATCTTCTCAGTAAATCAAGATGGGGATAATCATCTTTTCGAAACTGCTGCATTTTTCATGATGTTTTTAAAGATTTATACATTATATATGATGATGTATATTAGATTGTGACACTATAATAAACTATCTATTTACTAACTTACATTTCTGTAATAATATATATAATGGCGCAACACATCCAACGCCTGAATACAAATATACAGGTATGGATATATATTACAGGTAAGCAGGGATTTTTTGGCGGTAACTAGAAAGCATGCAGATAAAAAGGTGTGCTTGATTTAGAATTTGTCATGTGTCAAGCATCACTGTGATATAATGATAAATATGACATTTGAAATATGATATGAATACGTGTGTAACATAGAAAAACATGAATAACATATATTTGACCAATTTACTATTTCTATTATAACGTCCAGAGAGACATTGTTCTCCAGAAGTGATTTTTTTGGATAAAGATTATTTTTTTCTAAAAATAAAAAAATCATATCCCCATTTTGATGAGAAAAAAATATTCTGGCCAAGCAGATGACAAAAAAAAATAACTCTGGATTCAAATTCCCCTCATACCTTATAGTGTTAAATTCTGAGAAAAAAAAAATCAAAATACATGGTTAGATTCAACATATAAAAAAAAACCAAGAATTCAATTTTTGATGAAATCAAATAAAGTTCAATTTTAGACCCTTTAGAAATCAATGTGGACCAATTTGATAAAGGGGCTCAGGTATAAAAAATCTAAACAAATAGTTAGATTCAGCATATCAAAGAACCCCATAAATTAAATTTTTGTTAAAATCAAACAAAGTTTAATTTTGGACCCCGATTAGGACCAATTTGAAAACTGGGCCCATAATCAAAAATCTAAGTGCAAGTTTAGATTAAGCATATCAAAGAACGCCAAGAATTCATTTTTTGTTAAAATCAAACTAACTTTAATTTCACAGTATGTAGATTTGGGATATTGGACCATGATAGGTAAATGTCCAATTTAAATTTTTTAATAGCTTAGACAACATTCATTCTGTGCCAGAACCCTATTCTGTGTCGACTATTTAATCACAATCCAAATTCAGAGCTGTATCAAGCTTGAATGTTGTGTCCATACTTGCCCCAACTGTTCAGGGTTTAACCCCTGCGTTCGTATCAAGCTACGCCCTGTGGGGCATCTGGTTCAAGAATGATATGGTTATTTCAGCTCATTCATTGCTTGAATTTGTTAAATTTAGGACTCAAGCATTGATGTTACAACAGTTTTACACTCTCCTGTGAGAGCACTACATGACATTATATACACGTATAGTGAAAGTTGTCACCGATATCAGCAGATCAAATAGCGTAAGTGTCGGACAAAAAGCAAAATTATCGGACAAAAAGCAAAAGTGTCGGACATAAAGCAAAAGTTATTAGACAAAAAGCAAAAACGGACAAAAAGAAAATTGCAGAGTACAAAATCGAATGATTTTGACGAATGACGTTAACTTTTTTCCAAAACTGACGGTAACAATATTTATTTGAAAGCTATGACGAATCACGATAAAGGTATATTCTTGTGTTCAGATAGTTGTATTGTAGCAAATTCTTCAATATGGAAAATTTTTGGGTAGTTTTTCAATTTTGACTTAAACAAGAGGACCACTTGGGTAGATTTCATTGAAAAAAGGGGGAGGGTAAACTATTGAATGTGCTTCAATTAAACAGAAGGAAAAAATAAAAATAATAGATAAGAATACTCTTCTAGCTTCACAGTATCCAAATAATAAGAAAACATTCATAAAGATAGACCAGAATGAGATTTTTTTTATGTTCAAATATGGCTACTTAATGAAAATAAGTAAATGATTTATTTTTTTAAGACATGTCATTATTGTTATAGTTACCAGTCTTGTATTACAACCCCAGTTCAAAACATGGAGGGAAACAAAATAGTGCATTTTTTCAGATTTTTTTCTGAACTCATTTTTTCTGTTTGATTATAGGTTTATGCTGAATTGAAACATGTATATAGACTTTCTTACATCTTTTGGGTGGTATCAATCCAGGAAAGTGGAAGGATATCATGTTTACTGGAAGTGGTACGGCCTAGTAAAAACAGCAAACAGAAAAGAGAAAAAAAATGTTTTGACTTCAGGTTTACTTTTTATTCTTCGTGGCATGACCCACTTTTTTTCCGATTAAACCACAATTTCACATTAGTACATACATGATATGAACATGAAAAACAAATCGATGTAGCATTTTTTTTTTCAAAGATCAGCTGTTTTGCATGTAAGCCTATGGAGCAGTCAATCACAAGACTGCAACCTAAAGATAGTATGACTAATGACGGAAAAAGTCACATGAGAACACATGTGCATACAGGTGACAAACCTCATAACTGTGATGTATGTGGTAAACGGTTTAGTCGGCTTTCTGGTGTACAAAGACACATGAGAATACATACAGGTGATAACCCTCACGACTGTGATGTATGTTGTAAAGGATTTATTGAGCAAGATAAATTACAGAATCACACGAGAACACACACAGGTGATAAATTTCATGTAAACGGTTTAGTCGGCTTGCTGGTTTACAAAGACACACGAGAATACATACAGGTGATAACCCTTATGACTGTGATGTATGTGGTAAAGAGTTTATCCAAAAGAGTAATATACAGATACATGACAACCCATACAGGTGATAAACCTTACGACTGATTTATGAGGTAAAGGGTTTATTCAATAGAGTAACTTACAGATACACCATGAGAACACATACAGGTGATAAACCGTATGACTGTGGTGAATGTAGTAGAGAGTTTAGTCAAATAATTTATTTATGGGATCACAATAAAACACATTCAACCGAAAACAAATTTATACAGGACCGTAAATACCTATGAGGCAGGGGAGGCAACTGCCTCCCCTGAATTTTCTTCACCAAATTTTTTTTGGGAAGTAATAAAATGAAATATTGGCAATGTGTTCACTAAGAACTTGAATTTATATTATAAACAACACAAGTTTACAGTTTTAACAATGTTATCATGATACGTGATATATCTGTCATTTTCCGGATTTTTGATCGAAGTTTCAGTATTTGAGTTTTCGTGTGGCCGTCCGTCTGTTATTCAGTATTCGTACGAGAACACATATGAAACTTTGCTTTCGACAATTTTTAATAAAACTTAACTATTTACATTTATTTAGGGGCTCAATTAAGCAGAGGAAGTTCCCTTTGTATTGTGAATCTTTTATGATATCGGAAATTCGTTTACCGGCTGAATCAGCTGTTGGGTCATTTTTTTTAACGTCTCCCGATCGTACGAGAACATTTTGGTCAATGCCTTAGTATTTAAACACTCCCATTCGTTGTAGCAGGGACTTTATATACTACATGTAAGTATATACTAGTATATATAGAAAGTCCTTAGTTGTAGTTGTATACATGTTTGTTCAGCTTTCAACAATATTGAAATTCAAATATCTCTAAATACAGATAATAATTGTTTGCATACAAATTGCTTTCAGGATCTAGCAATACTGATGTGTCTTTAAGAAAGCCAAGAAATCGAAGGAAAATGGGTGATTTTTAGCCATATTGAGAAAAAATCCGCGGTCATAATGTATTCAATTAAATAATAATTAAAGGTCAAGAACGGCCTTCAAGACGGAGCCTAAGCTCACCCCGAACAACAATCTCAGCATGTTTTTGCATAAAATTTGCTTCCAGGTTCAAACAATTCTGATGTTTCTTAGAGTAAGAAAATCGAAGGAAAACGATTCATTTTTAGACATTTTTACTGTCATGTCTGTTGTAATGTATTTAATAGGCTTGGACTATTACAGATTCACATGAGAACACATACAGGTAATACACCGCATAACTGTTATGTTTGTTGTAAACGGTTTAGTCGGCTTTCTGGTTTACAAAGACACATGAGAATACATACAGGTGATAAACCTCATGACTGTGATGTATGTGGTAAACGGTTTAGTCGGCTTTCTGGTTTACAAAGACACATGAGAATACATACAGGTGATAACCCTTACGACTGTGATGTATGTTGTAAAGGATTTATTTAAAGATAAGTTACAGAATCACATGAGAACACACACAGGTAATAAATTTCATGTAAACGGTTTAGTCGGCTTGCTGGTTTACAAAGACACACGAGAATACATACAGGTGATAAACTGTGATTTATGTGGTAAAGGGCCAGTTTATTCAAAAGAGTAATTTAAGAAATAACTGATGCAAGCTATACTTTATTGTAGTTTTAACATGGGTAGGTAATATTATATTCGTGATTATTTTTGCCCTTGCTATAGTGAGGGCTAAAATTACACGACTATAATGCCTAACCATGTTAAAACTACAATAAAGTATAGCTTTCATCAATCATTTCTATTCTGATAAGGGAAATTACGGTAATTTCTATGTCCGATGTGTATAAGGGTAAAGCGATTGTGTAGGCTCTTCCATGAACCTCCCTTTTTTTGTTTGTAATGAAGCAAACGGCTGGCATTGTGATTTTTCGGAGGGAGGAGTTTGAACAGCCAGCATGAACGGTTGTCGTATCTATGTCAAATATGTCAATTTTGGAATGCAACACATTTTACAGTCATAATAAATAAATTAGTAACAACATGTGCATCATTTAAGAGTTTGGAAGTGGTTTTTAATGAAATATATTAAATGCCAATTTGATTAAATTCATTATTCTGCAGAAGTCAATATACGCATGTGCAAAAAAAAATTATTGGATTGAGAGCATGGGTTTATTCATAATTGCGAAAGTAGCACGTCATATTAAATTTACAGATACACATGAGAACCCATACAGGTGATAAACCTCATGACTGATTTATGTGGTAAAGGGTTTATTTAAAAGAATAATTAACAGATACACATGAGAACCCATACAGGCGATAAACCGTATGACTGTGGTGAATGCATGTAGTGAAGAGTTTAGTCAAAAAAGTAATTTACTGAATCATAATAAAACACATTCAACCGACAAAAAGTAATCTGTAATGTATGTGGTAACGGATTTAGTAGGCGTGGACTATTACAGATTCACATGAGAACCCGTACAGGTGATAAACCATATAAATGTTGGTGACTGTGGTAAAGGGTTTAGTCGGCTTTCTTGTTTACAGATTCACATGAGAACCCGTACAGGTGATAAACCATATAAATGTTGGTGACTGTGGTAAAGGGTTTAGTCGGCTTGGACTATTACAGATTCACATGAGAACCCATACATGTGATAAACCATATAAATGTTGGTGACTGTGGTAAAGGGTTTAGACGGCTTTCTTGTTTACAGATTCACATGAGAACCCATACAGGTGATAAACCATATAACTGTTGGTTACTGTGGTAAAGGGTTTAGTCGGCTTTCTTGTTTACAGATTCACATGAGAACCCGTACAGGTGATAAACCATATAAATGTTGGTGACTGTGGTAAAGGGTTTAGTCGGCTTGGACTATTACAAATTCACATGAGAACCCATACAGGTGATAAACATATAAATGTTGGTGACTGTGGTAAAGGGTTTAGTCGGCTTTCTTGTTTACAGATTCACATGAGAACCCATACAGGTGATAAACCATATAAATGTTGGTTACTGTGGTAAAGGGTTTAGTCGGCTTTCTTGTTTACAGATTCACATGAGAACACATTCTGCCGGTAAACCTCATGACTGTGATGTATGTCAGTGGCGTTTCCGGGATATTTGAAAGAGGAATGTAGAGTACAATCTTTTGCCGAGTAGAGCGGGGCGAAAAAATATTTGAACTTTTTTGGGTAAAAAACATAAAATAATTGTGAAATGCACTAATGTCACGGTTCCTGACTTGAAGCATGTAAATTTTATGGTTAAAGTGTCAGGGTTTGATATTTTGTATGCCGAATTCTCTCCATTAATTGTCTATGGTATGTTAAAATGATTTGATGGATCTAACCAGCAGTAGACCAATAACTAGAAATTCCAAATTCTAGGGTATAAGGCGTTACTTTACATTTCAATAGTCCGAGGCCAGAATTTTATGAACGTGAGTCGTAATTCCGGTTGCCCTAGTATAGGGGCCATGCGGAAGGTTAGAAGTTCCTGGATTTCAACAATTTAGCATCAAATTATGAAGTATTATAACAGACTCCATGATAGACAAATTGTTGAAAATATTCTGCCTTCGGATCATTCAAATTATGTATTGATTAAAATGTGGATATAAACTATTTATAAGAAATTGTAAATTCAGTTAAACAGTGAAAAGGTTATATGAAATGGGCATGAAAAATGAAAAATAAATCTTTAACGATAGCTTTTTCTGAACTTTTGATATATATATATATACTAGTACCCGTTTTGTTAAAAATATACCTTTTCACTGTTTTGGTCTTTTGGAAAATGTTGCTTGTGCTGTATTTCGACCCCTTAACAAAGAAGTTTGTTTTGCATGCACACGCATAAAAATTACGGTTTTTATCCAACACATCATAGGTTTAAACGTTATTTTCAATGTAGTAGATATAAAAAAAATATGTGGTATGAGTGCCAATGATACAACTCTCCATCCAAATCACCATCTATAAAAAGTAAACCATTATATGTCAAAATAAAGTCTTCAACATGGAGCCTTGGATCACACCGAACAGCAAGATACAAAGGGCCCCAAAAATAGCTAGTGTTAAACCATTCAAACGGGAAAACCAACGGTCTAAACTACATATAAAACGAGAAACGAGAAAAACTTATGAACCACATCATCAAACGACAACTACTGAAAATCAGATTCCTGACTTGGACAGGTCCAAACAATTGCAGCGGTTTTAAACGTTTAAATGGTACCAAACATTCACCCTTATCTGAAACAATAGTGAAACATTACATTTATAAAACCCCTTTCTAGATAGTCAAATCTGACCCTTCCCAATGCTGGGACTTTCATACTAAGAAAGTCCCTGTCTAATGCAAGGTGAAAAAAACATAACCCCATTTCAGACAATTTAGCTTAAAATGTAATCCCGTTTGTCGGAACATACCCGCCCCGGTATCATAAATATAGGGAGTATCCGCCGGTAGATGTAGAATGGCCATTGGGGAAGCCTCAGTCACACGAAACAACCATTAAAAATTTTCATGTACAGGTTTACTTACGGCCGTTTTGGTTATTTAAAAATGGTGTCCAAGTAACCCATCGAATGGGGGAATCAGTATAAAAAGAAATCAGAGTATGTGTTTAATTAATGAATATGATGAATGGACTAGTTACGTCCTTGTATAGTGATGAATTGCCATATTCAATACAATATTACGGCATATTACGATATTTTTATTTTTATTTTGAAAAGTCGTACGCGCATTACATTCTTACCTGGACCCACCCCTGTCCGCCACTGAATCCTTAAAATTGAAAATATCAACTACTTTTCATACTAAAGCAAGGATTTGTATAGTGACACTATACTTGACTATAAAAGCCGCTGACCATTAAATACTGAATTTTTAAAACTTAATTGTAATATCAGTTAAAGATTCGTGTGAATATAATTAGATATATTGGGAAATTGAATAATTATATTTTGGATAGTGCCAGAAGTCCATTACTAGTCTAGTAATGGACTTCTGATTGTACATATCTAGTATTTGTGGAGAACTCGATTGTTTAGTGCGCCAAATCTTTCCAATGAAGTCTCCCCGTCACCTCCATTCTGTTGTAGGGTATACGGAACGATTTAATATTTTTCTTCAAGACATTCAGAAACAAAATTTCACACAGACCATGATTATAAATTTGTAAACGACGCAAAATCATAAAAATTCACTTTTTTAAACTATTTTCACAGATATTATTGAACATTTGTGTGTTTTTATTTTAGGTCATCCCTTTAAATGGATCCGTCCAAATTACCCTAATGGCGACATCCACAGTGTACTGCAGAGCCGGTCACTTTCTCACAAAGAGTCGATTGTTATCTCTTAGATTACACAGAACCATGTCAAGTTTATTGATAGAAGATCCAAAGTATTCGTGGCTTAAAGATTTAGGACTGTCAGCTCAAAACAATGGCGTGTTTTATGGAAAATGGGGAGGATCAGGCGAGGTATGCAGATTTTGATCAAGAATTTTTACTTTATAAAAATATTGATTTCTCATGTTAAGTACAACACATATAATTAAGGGAATTGTTGCAACATTTATCATACCCATACTGTTTATTAAAATGCAAGCAGGTACCACAAAACATAGTCGTAGGTGTGTATCGTATCAACCGATTTCATTGGTGGATTCAAGGTCACTCATTACGTAAACAGCTGATTTAGCAGAAATTATCTTAACCGCAATTTTGTCTTTTGTTAGGAGTAACATTTTTGGCTATGATGATGTATTAGTTTTCCATAAAATTATGTAATGCACTGATGTTTTCAAATTTTAACAACCCGATTTTGTACCTCAGCATGATTTTATATATTGTTTTTATCCTGATGACGGTGCCTAGATGTTTAGATGTCGGTCAATAAATTTCTGTAGCAGTCCCTAAAGTGTTGTTGTTATAAGACTCTACATTTTATGTTTTTTATCATAATGACCCTGCATACCCCGGGTATCCACTTTATGGACTCTACCATACTACAGACTCACCAGCATACCTGTCAACCTGTGACGATGAAAATGCAGGTCATGACCTGCATTGAAGAATCAAATCTCAGGTCATAACGCGTACGAACTTTTTCGAGCTGAATTTCAGTATTTATGGTACATTTTCTTATAATGTATATCAAAGATACCAAAACATCAATGCATGTTCACTTTGTTAAGTCATTTTAAATGTTATTAAATATTATTTCATTGCACTTTTAAAGATTTTTATAAATTTGTGTAACTCAGTCTTATGTGCTTTACTTCTTGAGAAAGAATACTACAATCATCAATCACTAGAATTTAATGTAATTCTTAAATGTTTGAGACTATTGACTATGTAACCTTTAACCTTAAAATTTTTCATTTAACAAGGAAATTAGACTATATGATAAAATACAGTAATACAGTTAAAGGAAGTATAAATGTAAAAAATGATTTTCAACTTTTTAAAAAAAAATTGTATAAAGGTATAAAAATAATGAAAAGTTATTTTTCAATATGTATTTGAATTTTATATTTTTATGATTTAATCTTTTTCACCCATAAAACGTAAATATAAGGAATAATTTTGAATAGTGACAAATAAGGGGAAGTAACTCTAGTTCAGTTTGTAAACCAATGGTGCAATTTATTTACGACCTAAAGCTAAGGTAATTGGTGTTAATTAACAGTGTGTTTGACACCAAAGCTGTCAAGTGAAGCCATGCACTTAATGGGTCACTTAATTTGACAGTTTACATAGCTAGATTAACTTCCTGTTCATGGAAGAATTACGAATTTGCCGGTATTTCAAAGGAATATTTAATACTTATGAAATCAATCTCAAGGCTAAGAAATACGGGTGAAATCGGGTCATTTTCGAAATTCCTGGGTTATTTCAATGACCCGGCGGGTGTTCCGGGTGATCCCTCAGAATTGTGAAAATCTCGGGTCAGTTGACAGGTATGCTCACCAGGCGTTGGTTCACTTTCGTTTGTAAAAAACAAATATGTAACATATAAACAACTAACAACCACTGATTTACTGGCTCACTTGGAACAGGCACATATATACTTAATGTGGCGGGGTTAAACATGTTAGCAGATCCCAACCCTCCCCAAACCTGCACAGGCACTTGTCTCAGAAAAAAATTTCCTATATACCTTATTATAACACAAGGTACTTAACTTGCATTTTAGAAAAATGTCAGGTGGTGACGAAGTTCCGTTATATGCCGCTTTATAGGCTGTCAACCCAGCTAAAACTTGTTATATCGTAAATCTAAATTGATTTATCTTTACAATGGTGTATAACATGCCTACATTTGTCGTCAGAATCATCCGTAGCAATCCTACCAAAGTATGTCAATCGTAATAATTTTGCAAACCGCTGAAGAACCTGGGACAGTGGTATAACAGTACAACATAAGACCTAACTATAAAAACCAGTTGAAAGAGGCTTAACTCATCAGATGGATAAAATTACATGTGGACGTGGATGGTTACTTTTACATCCCCAAAAAGACACTAGGAACAGATCTGAGAGTACTTGCAGTTAACTGACAGCTAGTTCAAAGCCACTAACAACTAATAAAAATAGCATGCATCTAAGACTAAATTGTCAATACATACACATCCAACATCCAATGAATTTAGTGTAAAGACGTCATAAACAGTCAGAGAAAAACATGACCTTGTGCAATGCCAAGATACAGGTATCAACAGATTGTAGATCCATGAATGTGTATATGTATATAACATACTAGTAATATTTAGTTTTGCAAACCAGATAATAAATTCAATATTTATACCAATAAAAACAATATTCAATGATCTTATTACAGTGTTGAATTGGTAACCATTTACAATAAGTTTATTTGAAGGAGCGACAAGTTTACCAGGATCATTTCTAAATTTCTGGGCACGGTTAACAACATTTCCGTAAAAATGAGAATGTGCTATCCTGTTTAAAAAAGTTTTCTACAGGTACAACCTAACTTCAAAACCAAATCTTTATATCTATGGAAAAATTTAGTAAAGGTTTTAAGTAATTTATGGTAACAATATCCATGGTTTAATAAATTACCAGTAATACATAGATTACATTCGTTATAATCAAAGATGTCACAACAGACACAGGCATAGGGAACAAGCTGTGTAATATATAAATGCCGTAAGATGATATCCTGGTTTCTTAAACTTTCCTGGATTTCTCCTGAACTTGGACAGAAGCTTGTTTATGATCATAAGATAGAAGTAGATTTTGTAAAAAAAAATATAATTTTTTCCGCATTTTACTTATAAATGGACGTAAGTTTTTCTGCTGGTTAAAGTTTTTAGAATTTTAACAACTTTCTTAAAATATCCTGGATTTGTTCCAAACTTGGACAGATTAGCTTGTTTATGATCATAAGCTAGTACATGTATCTAGAAGGAAATTTTGTTAAAATTTTATACCTGTTCATTAGTATTTTACTCATAAATGGACTAAAGTTTTTCTTCCAGTTAACATTTCATACAGTCTTCAGTTAAAGTTTAAAAAAAAACATTTATTAGATTCATAAACTATCCTTGATTTGTACAAAACTTGGACAGAAGCTTCGTACAATCAAAAGATAATATCGAGAGGAATATTTTTATGAATTTTTTTCCTCATTTTTATTGAGCCTGCTATTAGCATTAAAAGTAGGCGAGACACAGGGTTACGTGGAACCCTTACAAATTTTGGTTATGATGATGTATGAGTTTTCCACAAAATTGTGTAATGCACTTATGGTGTTTTGCAACAAGAAAAAACAAGAAAATACCCAAACAAAGTGTCAAGGGTGAAGATTTAGCAAGAAGGTTGAAATGAATACCATGTGTTTGTAAAACTCCTAATAGGGTACCCGTCCTAGCTTCCTAACATATTCTTGTTGATTAGCTAACTATTTAATTTTCTTTTTCAGATAGCCACTTCTTATTGCCCTACAAACAAAAAGCCAATAGCTACAGTTGTACAGGTAAGATATTAATGAGGGTCATAATTAGGATACCTACATGACGAATAATGGTAAAAATTCTTGCCAAATGATGTTAACAGTAGTTTTTGGTGATGACAATAGAATATACACTTTCTTTTAGATGATAAAAACACAGACTAATTTCAATGAATCATGGAATATTTTTTTTGTATTTTCCTGACAATAACTTGTGTTTAAGTGTATGAATCTCATTGAAATTATGCAAGTTTTCACACCACAAAAGGATTGACTTAGGGGGGTTATGGCTCACACAAATTAGAAATTCTGGGCAAAAAAGGGGGAAAAACTAGTTTTTTCTGGTTAATGGACAATAAAGACAATTTAAAAGCAGTGTAAGAGAGGTAATTCAATTGCATTTGAAATACAATGTTGTCTATGTTTTGATTTACCTCACTTACACTACTTGTAAAATATGTAAAAAGAAATGTCAGGGTTTGGGCTTTTTTGCCAAAAAGAAGGGTGAGGGAAGGGGGGTACAATGATTTTTTTTTGGGGGGGGGTGTCAATAGGCAACAGCATAGTGTATTGATCAAAAGCAAAAAAAAAAATTTTTTTTAATTAATATCATTTAATATTTTAGAGTTCCATCATTTAATATTTTGATAATTAGACTTTTGTAATTGCATTTCAGGGCAGTCCAGCTGACTATGAGAAAGCCATTGCAGCAACAAAGGAAGCATGGGAAGTCTGGGCAGAGGTACAGTATAGGTTTTTATCATGTTTATATATAAATGTCTGTACTGGTCAGTATTTAACTTGTACCACTTTAGAATTTTACGGAACTGTAACTAATCAGTCTAGTGTAACTAGTGCGCTATATTTGACAAAAATTACAGGACTTAAATGAAATAGTTTAATTGTATGATAGAAAAAATGTATAGATTTTGAGACCGAAACTGTGGCTTTCCAATTGAAGTAGGTACAAGTCTATAATAGAGTATTATTTTATCAAAATAATTTAAAAAAAATATTCTTCTTCATATTTTCAAGTATAAATGAAAAAATGAAATCTTGGCTGTCAGTCATAAAACTTAACTAAGTATATACTCCATGTACAAAATTGAGATCAAAATACCAAATCCAATATCATGATTGATTGTTTCCTGAGTCTGAGTACATTAATCCTGTTCAATATTTTAATCGCCAAAATGCCAGATATGTTTTGTAGTTTTAATGCATCATTCTGGTTTGAAAAGCTGCTTAGAAATTGTATGACACTATGTTTACCTTTATAGTTATAGTAGTTTTTGGTATTAAACATTATTTTGGTTTTGTTTAGAGGACATAGTTACATAAGTCACTTTATTATGATAGGTGCCAGCTCCACAAAGAGGAGAAATTGTTAGACAAATGGGCGAGGCATTGAGGGAAAAGAAGACCATCTTGGGAAAATTGGTAAGTCATTCTTAATTATGTTTGTCAGAATGAACAAATCAACTTGAGATTCAGGAATATTTTAAAAAGTCATAATGTTTGGTGTAGAAAGGTGAAATGAAAAGAAAGATTTTTTAAATCACCTGGACAATTCTTAAGCTGATACTTCTGCTCCTTGTTATTTAAAAAACATCAATAACCTGTTTTGTATATAGATATACAAGAACATACATGGATTAAAGGAGATTTGGGTTAAAAAGAAATGCAACAGAAATTCAACAAAAAGGCATGTACATTGAAAAAAACATCAAAATAATACAAATAGTCTAAATCTAATGATGAACAAAATAATCTTACAAATACTCACTTTGTGGAATCTATACTAAAAACGAGAAGACCTCATTTTGGGTGTCGCTTCTCTTCTTTCCACAATAAATTAATCAACACGTCTCTGTGACCTATAGGTACAGTGCATAGTCAAATTTGTCATCCATTTATATGATTATTCAGATTGAGTTATTTTGGGAGAAAAACGAGAAAAAAGGCATCCGGATATTGTCCCGTCATTGGACGAAATTTTAAGTCAGATTAGACTTCCGGTTTGCGTTTTTCTGTATACTTTGAACATACATATACTACCACTATACAAATCCTTGATACTACGAATAAAGTGTATTTTAATTCTATCTGCTATCATTTTCAAGTTTACTATCCACGGCGGTCACAGAGTTTATTAAATGGAGAGGGTCTGTATACTACATCAATTGACCACCATGGATCGATTAGTAAACTTGGAATTGAAAGTAAATACACTTTATTTATATAGTAATGAATGTTCACAATATACAGATAAGCGCTAAAATTATTCATGTAAACTTTTGGTACCTTTTCTGAAATTCTCCAGTCATTAAATATTTTACAAAATTAATTTATTACAACAACAAAAAAAGATGTGGTATGATTGCCATGTTGAGACAACTCTCCACAAGAGACCAAAATGACACAGAAATTAACAACTATAGGTCACCTTACGGCCTTCAACAACGAGCAAAGCCCATACCGCATACTCAGCTTTAAAAGGCCCCGAAATGACGATTTGAAACAATTCAAACGAGAAAACTAGCGGCCATAATTTATGTACAAAAAATGAACGAAAAACAAATATGTAACACATAAACAAACGACAAACACTGAATTACAGGTTCTTTAGTTAAATGTTCATAACATACTAAATGTATGTTCATATTGAAATTGATAGAAAACCAAAAATTGGGAATTTTGGAAATGAAGGAGGAGGGGTTAAAAAAACACATTTTACTGTCCCCAATAACCTACGACTTATGATACATTTGCTGAAATTCTCCAGTCATTCAATATTTTACAAAATTCTTCCAACAACACTTTACATACTTTAAACTACGTTCTGAATGCCCGCGATTTCGTGGGTGTGTTCTAGTATACATGTATAATCACTGGAACAGGCATACATGAGACGATGATATACACAATAATACAAATTCACTTTAACCCAATAGAATCACTTGATACGCTAACAAAGCTTCCTTTATAAAAAGAAAAAAGCAAACAAAATACATCCAAATAAGAAGCAAATGTCTAATTTTCAATTTTGATAAAAGGAGATAACCCAAAGTAACACCAAGACGAAAAGGCAAACTACACATTTATACAAACTCTAGTCATTAAATATATATTTTAATAAGAGCTGCATTGTACTAAGTAGGGTCTGGTTAGTTCATTGTTAAACATGCTTGTTTAATATGTGCTTATTGTGATATTTTTTTACTTGTATGCATTTGCATGTACCTGTTTACATTTTCAAATATTAGCCATAGTGTTTACATACTATTTTTTCTTTCACAGCAAATGGGATAAATTACTATTATAAAGATCATCTGTCAGAATTTAGTCAATTCTAGGTGATAAATTCTCTATTACCTTTTATTTCAATTTCTATTTTTTTCCTTAACATAATGTGGATACGTACAAAGAGAGACAACTCTTATCTTCAAAATTTTCCATGTACAACCCTTACATTATCAAACCAAAAATTATTAAGTTGCTTTCATCCTTATTTTCTCATTTAATTATTAAACACAACTGATTTATTGTAACTACATTGTATCTAATAAGAATTATGCCTCTGATATAATAAGGATTAATGGATTTGAAATTTATTCATATAATTTTTCGTACATAAATGACAGTGCATCATAAGGCTGTAAAGGCTGGTTGGTATAAATTTATATGTGAATTGACTGCTTATTTTTAAAATTGTAATATATTGTATTTCATGTATATGTACCAAGTTGTATTTTAAAATAAAAATATCTATCTATCTCACATCATGGGGCAAGAAATACATAGAGAGGACCCTGAGTCTTTATCATGTTAAAGGCTGAATTCAACACAGAAGATTGAAGTTAATAAATAAGCAAGATATTTCTAAACGCACAAACACAAGGGAAAAGAATACAAACCAAGAAGCAACTACAACCACAATTTCTTAACTCAATACTCAAATCTAAATTATTCGTAAAAATTGATTTAGATAAAATACAAAACAAAACAGTTATGAAGAGGTATTGATACACCACTGGGTCGATGCCATTGCTGGTGGTTGTATGTCCCCGATGGTATCACCAGCCCAGTAGTCAGCACTTCAGTGTTGATATGTATATCAATTATATGGTAATTTTTATAAATTTCCTGTTACAAAACTTTGATTTTTTTCTAAAAAAACTAAGGATTTTCTTATACCAATGAAAGATCACCTTAGCTGTATTTGGCACAACTTTTTTGGAATTTTGGGTCCTCAATGCTCTGCAACTTTGTACTTGTTTTTGTTTTAAACTATTTTGATCTGAGTGTCACTGATGAGTCTTATATAGACGAAACGCGTGTCTGGCGTATTTAATTATAATCATGGTACCTTTGATAAAATTGAGAAAGGAAATGGGGAATGTGTCAAAGCGACAACAACCCGACCATAGAGTAGACAACAGCCGAAGGCCACCAATGGGTCTTCAATGTAGCGAGAAACTCCTGCACACGTAGGCGTCCTTCAGCTGGCCCCTTAAAAAATATGTATACTAGTACAGTGATAATGGACATCATACTAAACTCCGAATTATTCACAAGAAACTAAAATTAAAATTCATACAAGACTAACAAAGGCCAGAGGCTCCTGACTTGGGACAGGCGCAAAATTGCGGCGGGGTTAAACATGTTTATGAGATCTCAACCCTCCCCTATACCTCTAACCAATGTAGAAAAGTAAATACATAAAAAATAACTATTATCATTGTTCTTAGTATTACATAACTCACTTTCCATAGTTAAAAATCATGTATTATGAGTATTTACGGAGAGTAAATTGGGATGATATATTTAACTTCTAAAATACCTAATTATTAATAATTATTAAAAATTTTGGTAGGAGTGCCAAAATTTGGTAGAATTTTAATTGAGAGTCAGGTAGAATGTCTCCATTGCAGGTGTCATCATGCCATGATTTACTATTGAACCGGTACTTCATTTTTGCTTTTCTTGTAGGAGTCTTTAGAAATGGGTAAAATTTTAGCAGAGGGCGAGGGAGAAGTACAAGAATATATTGATATTGCTGACTATGCTGTAGGACTGTCCAGAATGTTTTCAGGAAATGTCTTTCCATCAGAGCGTTAGTATTTTATAATATATTATTCTGCAATTTCATGCCTGAACAAAAGATAATTACGAAACTTAATTCCAAGAAACAAAAAACACCAATGTTATAAGAAAAAGAAAAAATCTTGCCTAAACAAAGTGTAAGTAAAAATAAACAGGAAACAATTTGCATTTGTGTACATGATTTTATAGCAGTTTTCGTTGTCCATTGTGTTGTTGGAAATAATTATCTGCTCAATTATATTTTAGTCTTTTATTCAATCAAATATTGTTTACAATTTTTCTGTCTCATTTTAGGACCTGGACATATGTTGATAGAACAGTGGAATCCACTGGGAATTGTGGGTATTATAACAGCTTTTAACTTCCCTGTAGCAGTGTATGGATGGAATTCATCAATATCATTGATCTGTGGAAATTGTTGTTTATGGTAACCCAATTATTTGAAATATTTAAGTTTAAAGTTTTGATGCTACTTTGAGACATAACAACGTTTTTTACGCTATCAGAGTTCATTTCACTACATTTTGAATTCATTCAAAAATTCTATTAGGATACTCATCGTGTTAGGGTTAGCTTTTGCTTTTTTTTTTAATTAAGCTATCCCGATGGTGACATATTTTCAAGTAGTATAGTTATACAGTCGACTCTCGTTATGTCGAAGTCAGACGGACCAGAGAAATATTTCGAGATACACATAGTTCGACTCAAACGAACACCGGAAGTTCGACAATCTAAGGGACACAACTCATGCTTAGCTTGGTAAAGCTAAAATAAATCCGAGTGAATATGGCAAGGGATCGATATTCTAGTATCAGATCGATGTATTTGTATGTCACAATCTATTATTATTATGATGACATTTTTTTTATTTATTCAATTCTTTCAATTAAAAAAAAATCCTATGGCTTTTCCAAGAGAGTAATTTCCAATCGATAGTTTCGTTATTCAGGTCGGTTATAGCTGACAAAATTGTTTATTTTCGGATACAAGAGATTTAAGAAAATTTTGATTTCTATTCATTTTGTTTTATCTCACTCTTTCTTTTCAAAAGAAAATATAACAAGATTAAACACGCCGTTTGAGTAGTTTTTAGGTGATCATCAACGGAAGCCATAGTCCTCACTTTATACACACCCAAGCTCATTAGTGTAAATCACAAATTAATTGTTTTGTAAACATTTTAAATACTTTTTCATGAACATTAACAATGTATCACTAATTATTTGTCAAAATTCTTTAAAAGATAATCTTAGGTAAACACTCATGGAAATTGCATGTCATAAATCAATACAGTGGTCAGTGACCGGAAATTTAATTACACGTGTATTGTCAGATTAACTATTCAATTCATTTAAATCCCGGAGGTCATGTTTTGACATATGTGTATTAGTTCGAGATAAAAAATGAATTTTGAATGCTTTTGTTAACCTTGGGACCGTTACTTTAGTTCGACTAAAACCGAAATTTCGACTCATCCAATTTCGACTCATCAGGAGTCGAATTACATACTTTTGTATGGAATAAAGTTCGGGACCACGTGAAAACTTCGACTCATCTGAAATTTCGAGTCAACCGAGTTCGAGACAACGAGAGTTAACTGTATTTTAATTAAAACTTTCTATAATCATTTTATATATTTCAGGAAAGGAGCACCCACAACCCCACTTGTCAGTGTTGCAATTACAAAGTAAGTCAAAAATATAAAAGCCATTCAACTGTTAACCAACTAATCCTGCAAACAATTTATTTTTTATAGATATAGGAAGATGTGGTATGAGTGCCAATGAGACAACTCTCCATCCTAGTCACAAATTATAAAAGTGAACCAATATATGTAAAGGTACGGTCTTAACACGGAGCCTTGTCTCACACCGAAACAGCCAGCTATAAAGGGCCCAAAAAATACTAGTGTAAAACCATTAAAACAGGAAAATCAATGGTCTAATCTATATAAAACACAAGGAACGAGAAACACTTATGAACGACATCAACAAATAACAACTACTGAACATCAGATTCCTGACATAGGACAGGTGCAAAAATTAAAAGTTTTAATGGTACCAAACCTTCTTCCTTATCTGAAAAAATAGTGTAACATCACAACATACAAAGACACTATAAAGTATCAATTGGAATGACTTTCAAGAAAAAAAAGGGAACATAATTTGTCGCAATTATAGTATGTAAAATTAATCTTCCCTAATATAAATACATCAAGAAAAGTAGAAAATCACAAAAATAAATCGCCCTAAACTAAAAATAACATTTTGAAGTATTTGTTACTGTTTGATTCAATGTTTGTTTGATAAGTCAATGCAGCCTCTATGAAGTATTAGATAAAAAGTAGTAATGACACTGACACTTCAAAGGATCAACACGTTTCAGCGTTCTTTACCCCCCATCATCAGAAACCTGTTTTTTTTTATAGTAGTAAGGAGTTTGATGCTAATTTTTCCAATGGCAAGAAAAGAATGAATAAGCAGTGATCTCAAATAATTATTAATAGAGGGAGCAAACATTAAATCGTTATTTACTCTTAAGTTAGCATTGTGTAAATCGTTTATGTCTTTTATTTTTATACCTCATCTATTTCTTTTCAGAATTTTAGAAGCTGTCTTGAAAGCAAACAATCTTCCAGGTGCCATCTGTTCATTGGTTCAAGGAGGTGCTGATATTGGGTAAAAATGATTTAATATTTATTATACAGTTATACCTGTTTAAACTGAACCTATTCAGGACTTAAGATTTTGTTTGGCTTTGGCCGATGTTCGGTATTATCAGGTTCACAATGCATACAATTTGATATGACAGTGCTTAAGAACATGTTTGGTTTATACAGGTTTTCTGTTTATGCAGGATTCAGTTTAGTCAGGTTTCACTGTATAAAATAAGCTCTTAGTTTGACATTTATTAACTGGTAACTAAACACACAGAAACTGAAAAATTGGTGAAAATAGAAGTTATGGAAAATACTATGTAACATTGTAAACACAATTAGATGAATATCAAAGTTGAAGTAAAATGTTATAACCAATGTATGAAGAAGATATTTTTGAATTCTTAACAAGTGTATAAATAAGATGTAATGAGACAATATGGCTTATGAATGTTTCAAAAATTTTATCACCAGTAAATTGAAAAAAAATGCACAGGATATTATAAACAGTATGCAAATAAGATATTCTAAAATATTACAGCTAATATATAGTACACTGATGATGTGAATACCATATTCTGAATGATAATTGATTTTTTGGGTTGTTTCTTTCTTTCTTTTTTTTTTGGGGGGGGGGGAAGATGTAAAGTAAAACCAAGGGTCCGGAAACGGTCATATTTGCCAGTCATGTCCTAAACTGAAACTATAATGTCCTAAACTTTTAATTGGGATTTAGGTCAAATTTTATTTTTCAACAGTAATAATTTCGGTCATTTCGTTGAGATTGACTTTCAAAATCGCCATTTTGAACATATTTTTGTTTTGTTATCTATCGACTTCCTGTAATTAAACTGCCACTCCAATAAAGTGTTATAATCCTGAGGGCCCTCCTAATAACTATATTAATGCCTCTGGGAGCTATTGGCTAATGATTGCTAATTAATCTCTTTACCTGTGTTTTTTATTCACACCTGGCAATTAATCACAAGCTC
Source organism: Mytilus edulis (assembly GCA_019925275.1). Lineage (NCBI taxonomy): Eukaryota > Metazoa > Mollusca > Bivalvia > Mytilida > Mytilidae > Mytilus > Mytilus edulis. The sequence goes on from CM034355.1 coordinate 41,552,830, forward strand.
CAAACTATTATTATAAAGAAATAAAAATTCCATACCAACTGGCTTCATTATTTAATTACCCAACAGGTCAGACAATAATTGTCAATTATGATTTAAAATTAAATTAAAACTTGGTTTAATTTACGTAGAATTTTTTTTTTTTAACTTCTAACACACGTGCTTTGTTTACTATGTAATACGCATGCTTGAAATTCTCTTCCACAGATTTAGACAATTAATCGTAAATTTAAAATAATTTCATCCTAAATAAAGCTAGTGCAACTATTTTAATTAATATTCTTGCACTATTAAAGGTAAAATATTAAAAAGCCGATGATTTCCTGTGATTTGGGTAAACAAAACTAATCCCGGAAATGAGTCCGGAATTGTTCGTTTTAGTATTGTCGCTTTACATCCGGTTTGAATTTTGACTTCAGGATCGAAAGAAACATAAGTGATAACTGAGAATATTATCGTTTTGAGTCATTAAAATCATTTTATTTTTAAACTGTTGCCTTCCCTTAATTGCTCTTGATCGATTTTCGGAAAATGGTAGGACAAATCATGAAGCAAATGCGATGCAACAGTGAAACAAGTTTGTTGATGCTACGAACATGACGATCGAGTATGAGCATACTCATAATGAGTCTCATGCAGTAATGTGATTTTGACAATCATTTTTTGAAAAGGGGCATCAACTTTTAAGTTGTATGAAAATGACCGAAATTAGATGAAAAAATTTCCGGATCCTTGAGTAAAACACACACAAAAGTGATAGTTTCCATGCTATTTTATGCTTTATGCTTTAATCTATTGATTGATCACCTAATATTGATTGCAACATATATTTTTAGAACATTGATGGCCAAAGATGAAAGAGTAAATCTTCTATCATTTACTGGCAGTACACCTGTAAGTTTGTTCAGTTTATATTTGTTGACTTCAGACTTCTTATTCAATGTATTTTTATGCATTTTTGTTTTTTAACCTGATTTTGAAGGAAAATTCCATTATTGATTTGGGGATGTAGGGTAGGCTATAGGCTGCCAAACAGTGTCTTTGCTTACAAGCATCTAAAACAAAAGCTTTTCAAATTTTGATATGTTGTTTCTGATGACAAAATGGAGGTCTCGTCCAATATTGACTATTTTCACTTTTACTGTTCAGGAGTAATGGTTCTTGAAAGAATGTATTTCTAGTTGTGTCTGTACATTTACTCATGAACCATTCAACCAAAGTTTTTCAAATTTTGATATGTTGTTACTGCTGAAAAAAAGGAGGTCAAGTACCTTATTGATGATTTTCACTTTCACCATTCAGGAGTTTTGGTTCTTGAAAGATTAAGAATGATGTTTCCAGTCATGTACTTGCTTTACCTGGAGAATTGTTGAATATGTTTCCAGTCATGTACTTGCTTTACCTCAAGGATTGTTGAATAGTAGCTTTTCAAATTTTGATACATTGTTACTGATGACAAAATGGAGGTCAAGTTCAATATTGATGTCAGATTAACACTAGGAGTTATAGTCCTTGTGATATTGAAAAATGCAAGGACACAAATTAATGTTTAAAAAACTGGTTTGCTGTCACTCTGACATTCTTTTGTTTAGGATCAGTTTTATAGGTTAATAACCTACAACTATTGATAACCAGAAGCTACCTGTTTAGATGGTTCTGTAAAGGAACAGAGTTTAATCAAAACTTCACTTTGTGTCTGCAAAAAATTTCAACTTGCTATAATTTTTTTGCAATAGAACATTGAATATCTGTTAACACATTATGTATGATTTTTCTTACCTGTTTACTGAATGTTTATAGCAGGGGATCATATTTGATCATTATTTTACAATACATCTTGTTTTTATTCTGTATGATATCAGATCATTCCAATTTCTATTTTAAAAGAATTATACATTTGAAATTTGTATTCCTAAAAAACACATGAAGGTATTGCTTATTTTTTTGTCATTAGCATATAACTTAAGAATTCATATTATTTCTTGGTGTATGATGAAAAATAAAATCTGTTTTTTTCCTGAATTTGTAAAAATACAGCAAAACTTAAGAAATGAGAAGTAAATTAGTTAACTATTTATTTTTTCAGGTTGGACATAAAGTTTCTATGATGGTTCAAGAAAGATTTGGTAATTAATTTAAAAATTTGTGTACTCACTTAACAAATGACATCAGTGCTTTAAGTCCTTTGTCAATATTTTTCATATTTTGATGAAGTGCTACTCGTGTCTACATGTTATTATGTTTTAGTCGGTCATTAGTTTTCATATCTGCTTCCAATCTTTCAAAAGTAAAATATCATGGATGGTTTTCTGACATAAACTGTTCAACAAAAAATAGGAGATGAGTTTGTGACTTGTTAATTGTTTTCTAATCCATGTTTTGTATTTATTAACATATTTATTCATTTGTTCCTAAATGAAATATTGTTCACACTACTGTTCAACAATAATGGCTCTATGGTTATTTTAAATTTTGATAACCTGAAGAAAATATAGAAAATAAAATTGAGAATGGAAATGGAAATGGAAATATGTTAAACAACCCAAGTAAAGAGCAGACAACAGCCAAAGGCCACCATAGGGTCTTCAACACAGCGAGAAAATACTGCACCCGGAGATGGTCCTCAGCTAGCCCCAAAATAAAATTGTGTACTGGTTCAGTGAAAATGGATGTCACACTAAACTCCAAAACACATAAATGAACTAAAATTAAAAAAAACATACAAGACTAACAAAGACCAAAATCTCTTGACTTGAGACAGGCGCAACTATGAGGCATGGTTTAATATGTTTTGTGAGATCTCAACCGTTTCCCTATACCACTAGCAGACATAGAATAAAGAAACATGGCAATGTGCACAGTAAAACTCAGTTTAAAAGAAGTTTCGAGTCCAATGTCAGAATAGGTAACAAAAGAAACTGAGAAAAATGACAATGATACATAAATTAATAAAGTCAGGATGTGTATGGCATCAAAAACACTCCACTCTAGGTTATTTGCAGATGTATTTTTTTTATAAATAATTGGATCATTTATTTTGATATATTTGAGTCTTTAAGATGTACAATCATTCTCTAGTACATGGCATAAAATCAATGTTTATTAAATATGTTACTATGCATAACTTTTTTGTACTGTATTTGTATTTACTTTTATAGGGAAATTTTTGTTAGAGCTTGGAGGAAACAATGCTTTAATAGGTAAGATGTTTTTCAGTTCCTGAGTTGCAAATTAAGTACACACATATGTAGAGTAATCATCGATGAAACAGGTACTCAACAACATAGATTCTAAAAATGGACATCTAGAAGTATTTTTGTAACCAGAAGTTTTTGCCCCCAAAGCATACTTAGATGATTAACATATTTATTAGTTACATTACTTTAAATATTATATTATTATTGTCTTTTCCAAAGAACTAGACCCTTTGTGATTGGGCCAGACAGTGAAAGAGAGCTCACTCCTCCAAGATTTCCATTTTACTCCGATTTCAATTACAAAGTTATTTTGTGTTCAAACTGCACCCTAAATTTGGAGAGCATGACAATAAATTGCCTTAGGTTGGAGATATAACTGCTAAACTTAAAAACAATGGAGAGCCATTGAAAAAATACAAAATAAAAACAGACCAGGTATTAGATATTTAATATTACAGCTAACTGAGCTTGCAGGGTAAGCAAAAATGATACATCAGCAGTATGCAATGAATTATATTTCAGTATGCTAAGGCAGGTAGTGTATGTGCACAAGAAATGATGTACATCTTCTATTTCAGTAAATGATGATGCTGATATTGACATGCTTGTGAGAGCTGCAGTATTTGCTTGTGCTGGAACAGCTGGACAGCGATGTACCACAACTAGACGTCTGGTAAGATTATAGTTTATTGTCAACTTGATTTTAATGTGACATCTGGATATTTTGCTATATCTTTGAATTTTACTCCTAAACTGAAAGTGATTTTTACATGATTCTAAGTGGTTAGTAATAGATTGATGAAAGTTATTTTGAAATTCTAATGATATGAAAATTTGCACCAGTTCAATAGTTTACCATGCAATGGCATACAACATCTTTGTATTTACCACATGCCATTTTATCAGTTGTTCACTGCAAATGCTGAAATAGAGAAATTGACCAACACTTTGCAGGAAGTAGTTTAAAAGGTGGGCTTGGTTAAACATTACTTTTGACAAATTCTTTAAAAAAAATGTCTTTCAGTTTTTTGTATTTAATCTTTTAAAACAAAAAAGTAACAAAGTTATAAATCTCATTAACATAAATGCATCATGCTGTGTTATTGCGAGGATTACAAATTTTAATTTTACATTTTAAGTTTGTTTACATTTTTGTTGCTAGATCCTCCACGAGAAAGTCCATGATGAGGTTGTAGAGAGACTGAAGAAAGCATATGCTCAGATTAAAATTGGGGATCCTTTAGAGCGTAAGTAACGACTTATCGGCAAAGACAAGTGCAAGTATAATCAACATCAAACAACTTTGTTTCACAAAAGAAAATCTGTTGATAATCTATGAGTTAAATCTGATAATTCTGCTTTGTCACCATACATTATGATAGCATTAACTAAGTGAATTACTTAGAATGCATCTCAATAAAATCTAATTTGCCAAGCTTTTTTGAAAATAATAATTTAACTCTGAAGAGTTGTGAGATATTGTATTGAAAAGGTTCGGTGTCAGAACCTGTTTCACTAATGATTTTAAACAATAAATAGAAAAACTGTTATAACAGTCTGCAAGAAGATGTGTTCTTTATATGTGACATCATCAGACATGGTCGACTTTTTCAAGACTTCACAATAGGATTTTAGAGAACAGTATAAAGAACATTTAACATCATAATTGAATTTTGCTCAGTGACGAACTGAGATTATGAAAAATCAACAAGTCAAAAGTAGATATCTTCTAAGAATTATAGAAATGAGGATTCTTTTAGATGAATTATTAAAGAAAAATCAATCGATTACACAGTATTAAGTTACGATAAGATAATTTTATTAACCAATCATGCCCAAAATTTGAGCTATACAATCAAATGAATTACAAAATAAAACACAGAAAATTATTAAAATTATTAGAATAATTAAAGTACATTTAGACTAAAAATATAAACATGAATACACATTCACTCTAATTAACCTGATATAAACCAAGTTATTGACAAAACATAGTTATTATGGTGCCACTGTGACCTGGAGAAATTACATAATCTTTACAGTTCTAGGTCTATGGTAGACAACTCCTGATCGATTTTATTACCTATAGATCTATATATATTTTTCTTCTTCTATTTTTTTCTTATTTTCAGCTGGTACTCTTTATGGTCCAATGCATAGTCAACAAGGTGTAGATCTGTATCTCCAGTCAGTAGAGGAAGCTAAAGCACAAGGTGGAAAAATTGAATGTGGTGGCAAGGTAACAATGTCTTTTTAATTCTGTGGTACATGCTGCTTCCATGATCCTTTATTTTATGATTCTGTGAATACTAAAAAACATATAAAGAATAGAGAATGTCTGTTGCTAAAATATTAAGAATCAAGAATATATGATTTTTATCAATAGTGTGATTTCACCTCCATCTGTTTATTACATGTAAAGGAATAAATCTTAACACCTATTCATCCTTTAGAACAGGTTGTATAACTAAGTAAATGTATTTGTGAAGGTGATATTATTATTCAAATTTATATACAACTAAAGTAATCTAGCTGCAATTTTCAAAAACTATTTATCTTTTTCATTAGAGAAAGATAGGCTTTAAATGTGTAGAGAAATGTGTGCAATGGTCTATATCATCTTATACAGTTTTATATTCCATTGGTTTAATTTTAACAAAATAATACCTGTTATTTGGTCAAAGCAATTGCTTTTGTACAAATAATCAGCTGTTAAGTTGACTAATGGATTTTGTTGATATTGATAGAATCGTTTTCAAATATGCATTTAAGTTTTAGCAAAAATAAAGATAAATGTATGTCATCATTTTAAGGGAGATAATCCATTATTTCTTATTTGTTTAAAATTGTTGGTTAATAAACTGTTTTCTTAGTTATTTATTCCTAATTACATAGACTCTAACCAAATTAGGTATAATGATAGTCATTTCTTAGAAAAACTTGAATGCATCACTTTTTACTCTTTCCCGCCAAGATGCAAATATGAGCTTATTGCCATTTATTCCCTGGGGCTCAGGCCACCCTTAAAAAATTGTTTGTTTGGCATTGCCGACCCACACTATCAGCAGGTGGGTAGGTAGGTAGGGAATTTTTTTTTTTTTTACATTTAAAAACTTTATACATGTACATTTGTAAATCATGAAGTCTCTAGATCAAAGTTGTCTAAAGCATTGCAGCATTGTTGTGTGTACATTCTGGTGGTTTCTTTGAAAGGGGTCAACCGTCAATGTCACATTCTACATCATATGGATAATTTCATGTAAGACAGTCAGTTTTATTGGCAGAGTTAACCAAAGTACCCAGAAAAAAAACCACAGAACTGAGGCAGGAAACTGACAAATTAACTATATAAAATGTATGACGTGAAAATTGAACTTTTATTGTGGGACTGCCCATTGAATAGAGGCCTGATGTCACATCTTGAAGTTGTGGTCACAGTTTGGTAAAATTACCATAAGTTAAATGGCTCAACCACTACGGCTCCTTGTACAAATGGACAAAGATTTAAAACTTTGATTGTTTGCTTTGGTTTTATAAACATCACTTTCTACACCATATGGGTAATTTCATGGCAGTCAGTTTTAGTGGCGTACTAAACCGTAGTACTTGAAGAAAAACGCCAACCTGCTGGAGGAAACTGACTAACCTTATCACATCTGACATGAAAATCAAACCTTAATTTTACAACTGCCCAACTAGGGCTCAAACCAATACCTAAAGGCTAGTAATCATACATGTAAGGTGTGACGAACTACCATATAAACACGCCTACTGCCACTGATAAGTTTTGAGGATGATGGATCTGTACCAAATTAGGATAGCAAAATCTGAGAGCAAAATATTAAAATTTGGAAGGTTGGCAAAAATAGACATGGTGTTTATACTAATATTATCCAAGTGCAAGGTTTTCAGGGCTAGGTTTAAAACGTATGATAAATTCAAAATGGAAATATGCAGCAGGACAGACAATTTTTGCAGATAAATAAATTTTGGGTTGTAATGCTTGTTTGATTAACAGAAATCTGGACATGCATTTAATTTACATGAATACAGATAAATTAATGAACCCTTAGAATTGTGGAAAAGGACGGGTATATTCTTCACTAGTTCACTAGATACATTTATAAATATGTTTCTATCAGCATCTTTTATGGTTTAAGAATTATCTTATTCATGTTAAGGCAAGACAAGGGGGAAGTACTTCAATTGACACGAGATGCTAGTCTTTAAAATATGTATGTTTTGTACCAGGCTAGCATCTACTGGTACAAAACTACTATAAACCTGTAAATCTGGCATGGGACCATTTTCATAGGCGGATCCAGGGAGAGCCCCCCCTTTTGTGGGAATAATTTGGTTGATTATATAGGGAATCATTGAAGCATGACTGGAGCAGGCCTGAGAGCAGACCCCCCTTAGGTCAGTCAGTAGGCCCCCCTTAGGAAAAGTTCTGGATCCGCCACTGAATTTTTGGTCTTTAAGCTTTGGTGCTTACAGCCATAATTATCTTGAATGCATCATTGTGGTTCTGACTATAGTAGATACTTTGTTCTCTGGTTCAAGGGAAAATTTGTCAATGATAAATTTCAAATATTTAATAAGTTCAACAAATGTAAGAGCCACGCATATTTGTTCTGTGACTGATGTCCCGGTGAAAAACTTCTATCTTATGAAGCGACAAAGTCAAGCAGAAATCATCTGTTTCTGCTTTACAAAAGATAAAATTTGAGTCCTCTACAAGGTCTCTCAGAATGTTTCTTTCAAAGAATAGCTGAAAATTTGATTTTTGATAAAATCCATCTCCCTTAACCAATGCATTGCAGCATAGGGAGATGCTTTCCCCTGCCGGCCTCTTTGACATTACTTTTGGCAGACTTTTTCTATTCCATGTCATTTAAATGTTTGCTCCCAATACAGTGTCAGGCAAGCGCTTTTAAGATCGTGATTTGAAACAAGTAAAGCCAGGAACAAACTCGGCGGATACGATCAAATTCCGGCAGAATTTCGATTTTTTTTTTTCAAATAAAAAAAAAATAAATTTTTGAAACGCAAATAAAATTATTTGGGCCGCAAGTTTTCCAGTGGGTCGGGCGGCAATGCCAAACAAATGAAATTTTATTTTAGGCCTCAGCTAGGTATAAAATGCAAATGTAGACACAAAATTAAGTTGTTAAAGGAGGTTTGTGTGCTGCTTAAGACCACCAGCACTTTTAAGACATAACCATAAGGGGTTAAGAAACCCTTTCTCTCAAGGCATTTATGGATGCAAACTTGCAAATTTGGTGAACATGATAACAAAAAATGTTCATTCAAATAATTAGAAATAATATAACAATTACATCTGTTCTACCAGAGACATATAAAACAACTGATGCAGTATAATCCTTCATCTTTAAAATATTTTACATAATCTACATGCATTGCTCATTGTAACCCTTTATTGTCAGTAGTAAATTTCTGTTCAGCATTTTCTAGTTCCTTTCCATTCTGATTGAGGTTGGGGTCAAGGAATAGCAAATGGCCTATTGTCTCAGATTTTGGTAAAAGTTTTCATCCAACTTTTTTTGTCTCATTGCAACAACTGAAAACCCCCCAAAAAGTACATTTAAATCTTATTTTCTGACATAGGAACCTCTAGCCTTTGTTAGTCTTGATGGTTTTTCAAAATTTGGTTCATTTGTATGTTTCTGAGTTTAGTGTGGTGTGCACTTTGCTGAAAAGATATATATTATTGTTAAGGTGCTAGCTGAACGCCACCTCTTGGTTACTGGATTTGCTTGCTGCATTGAGGACCCATTGGTGCCCTTGGGCTTCTCTCTGCCCATTAGTCGGGTTGTTGTCTCTTTGACACCAGTAGAACCAATCTTAGTAGGAATTCTCCACAAGAAACTTATTGGATATTAACACCTGCTTGTCAGGCCTAATAACTGATCATGAATATTTCAAGAAAATTCTATCGTTTTGTAATCTATTAGAACTAATGTAAAATCACTTAATATCATTTAGGGCCATTGTAAAAGAAAGTGTGGTGTGTCATTTTCAACAGCATTTTGTATTTAAATGATAGAAGCTTTCTAACTGTCGGAAACAGGAAAGCAGAATATAACATATTGACTGTGTTATACATATATAAGGCATTCTTAAATTATTCCAGCTAGATGATAATAGCTAGCCATAGTCAAGAAGCTGGATCTCCAAAAACTTATCTCTTACTGTTACGAAGTGAAGAGATAACTCTTACGTGCATGAGGGTGATGAAAAATAATTTGTAATTGCTTTAATAGTTTTGTTTTTTTACTGGTTCAATTAAAACTAATTGGTTGCTGTCAATTGCTGGAAGTTGTTGATTTTATTTGGATAATCATATGTTCAGTTTATTAATGCCTTTTATTTTAATAAGGTGAATAATTTCCAAATAAACTATCTGCTTTTTTGCCAAATTACAAAAATATCTACAGAATGATTCAAAGGGAAATAATCCATCATAAGCCATTGAATGGTGTAGTTACAATATGACTGCTTTAAATTGTTTATTTACAAAGAACCAAGTTAGTTAAAAAGGATGATTTTCATGAAATTATTTTAATAAAGCATTTAATGGTCAACCAGCTCTATGGATCAAATAAGCAATTACAATCTTTTGTCATTGTTGTAAACTTTGTCTATGACTGAACCAATTTCAATAAAACTTGGCCTAACTAATCCTTAAAGTATTTAACATTATTAGATGTTTATCTTTTTGTCCCCTCCAATCATCAAACATGATTACCCCAGCTAAAAATAGAACCTATGGTTACCATTAATGGTTATCTTTGTGATTTAAAATTTCATATAGAAGATAAATAAATCTGATAGAAGTAAAAAAACAAAAAACAGACAGATTTTTAATGTGTTTGCTCAAAACGTAACAGTCTATATAAGACATGTTACCCTACATAGACTCATTATTCAAACTCTGAGCTGAACAATCTTAGCTCTTACTCCTTAATACTGATTTTAAACTCTTTGGTTTGACTTGTCGAGGGTAACTTTAACCCATGACCTCCGCACTTGAAGTGAACAAGCTACCTGAAGACCACAGAAGTTGTATATTTTTGATATACCTTAGATAAACAGCTAGTTATTAGTTTATATAATTTTCAAATGGATCCTGTGTTTCATTTTGGTTAACATTCATTTTTCAGAATATTATGTTTCTCTCTGTCACTCTACAAACAGGGTAGTACAAGTACAATTGTACACCTATATCTAGTTATTTATTTCATTTGATTCTAAGACTGGTCATACTTTTGTAGCATATTTTCAAAAAAATCTTGGTATTCAAGTTTAAAATCTTACAGGAGGGTTTTTTTAAGCAGCTCAGTGAAAACCTCTACTCTTATAATTAGCAGCAATCAGTATAACTATTTTATCCAGGTAGTCTCTGTAGGGTGCTAAAGACAAAACAAAGACTTCTATTGCATATTGATATATGTGTAACTGGAAATGTTATTTCAATCTTTTTTTCTTACATACTATTGTATTGTTTGAATGCATTCACTAAATACATACACTATTTTATTGCAGAAAATTGAAAGAGAGGGACATTTTGTTGAACCAACAATAGTAACTGGCCTAGCCCACGATGCACCAGTGGTTCTGAAAGAAACATTTGCTCCAATTGTTTATGCCATTAAATGTAAAGTAAGTATAAAAAAGAAGATGTGGTATGATTGCCAATGAGACAACTATCCACAAAAGACCAAAATGACACAGACATTAACAACTATAGGTCACCGTACGGCCTTCAACAATGATCAAAGCCCATACCGCATAGTCAGCTATAAAAGGCCCCGATAAGACACTGTAAAACAATTCAAACGAGAAAACTAACGGCCTTATTTATGTAAAAAAAAATGAACGAAAAACAAATATGTAACACATAAACAAATGACAACCACTGAATTACAGGCTCCTGACTAGAAACAGGCACATACATAAATAATGTGGCGGGGTTAAAAGTAGTATCCATTCTTAAATAATTGTTATGAGTGTTTCTGTATACTATCTGTACTGACATTTGGAAATTAACATTAAGAGCTGTTTCAGACTTTATGAAAATCAGAAGATATGATATGATAGCAAATGAGCCAAATAACATAGAAGTCAACAACTATAGTTCAATGTACGGCATTCAACAATGAGCATAACCCATATCACATAGTTAGCTGTAAAAGGCCCCAAAATGATAAATGTAAAATAATTTAAATGGGAAAACTAATTTGTATCTTTACAAGTTTTCCATTAATGTTTAACATCATTTGCATCAGATCTTTATATAAAAAGCTGCTTTAATTTTAATTTATTGTTGTTGTTAATTTATTATAAACAGAACAAAATAATTTGCTGTTTATTCAGCAGAAGAGCAAGGATTTAAAAGGCTGACATTTAGTTTACTTCTGCATCACTTAGATCATGTAACTTGACAGTTATATTACATTGTTATGTAAAAAAAAAAAAACCACAAAATACACAAAATTAAAAAGAAAATCTTAATCATAGATTCAACATGATGACATTGATTAAATGGTTCTGAAACATAAACTATTTAGATAAACCCTATCAATAAAAGGATATGAGAGGTCTGTGTCATTTTGGTCTTTTGTGGATAGTTGTCTCATTGGCAATCATACCACATCTTCTTTTTTATATAAGCCTATAAGATAGAAACCACAAGACAAAAGTAATCAAAATATATAGAGGAGTATCTACAGTCTTTAAAAATATAATGGTAGCTATGCAATATATCAAGCTGTAGATTTTCATTGGTCAATTAAAGTTGTGAATTTGTTTTGATTGATAAGTATAATCTTCCCCCTTCATTAAAAAGTAAACAACACATTTTGCTGATTTGGAAATCCCAAAAAGGATAACAAATGTGATGCTTCAATTTCCAAAACTTTTTTTCAGAATGTGGATGAGGCAATTAAATTTAACAACGAAGTGAAACAAGGTTTGACCAGCAGTCTTTTTACAAAAGATATTAGTAATATATTCAAATGGATTGGGTAAGAAAACTTTACATATTTTATGTATTGTAAAAGGTTAAAATAAAAATGCACTAACAACCATTTTCTTTAAAAAAAAAAAGTAAATGAAAATTCCTTCTTTTTTACTGGAAAGTATTTTATTTCACCAGAAATAATAAATAGGCATACAATACAATGTTTTGACATGTCCTGTTATTGATGTCAAAACTTGGGTTCATTATCAGTAAGAGCCTTATATAATAAGGAGGACTATGTTTTTAGCAATGATCATTCAATATTTGCTTATGATATGATGTGGGAATATGGATTATGTCAGCTTAATTAACAGGACTGATATATGGGAATATAAAAATTTTAATTTGAATTTTTGTAGTCTTTTTACTATGAAATTTACTTGCTTGCTATTTTTCAGTCCTAAAGGTTCAGACTGTGGTATTGTTAATGTGAACATTCCTACCAGTGGAGCAGAAATAGGCGGGGCATTCGGTAAGTATTGGTCTTCAAGAAAACAGACATTGGAAATGTACACAGGATGTACTAATTTTTAACCGGATTTTTGTGACAAAGATGTCGGTTATTGATTTAAGGAATTTACGGCGGGCGGGCGGGCGGGTGGGCGGGCGGCAATCAAATGTTGTTCGTGCATTAACTCATGAACCGTTCAACCAAAGCTTTTAAAATTTTAATATGTTATTACTGACAACTATACGAAGGTCATGTTCAATAATGGCGATTTTGACTTTTACCGTTCAGAAGTTATGGTTCTTGAAAGATTGAAAAATGGAGTTTCCAGTCGTGTCCGTGCATTTAAGCATGAACTGTTCTACCAAAGCTTCCCAAATTTTAATATGTTGTTACTAATGACATAATGGAGGTCAAGTTTAATAATGACGAATTTGAATTTTACCGTTCAGGAGTTATGGTTCTTGAAAGATTGAAAAATGGAGTTTCCAGTCGTGTCCGTGCATTTATGCATGAACTGTTCTACCAAAGCTTCCGAAATTTTAATATGCTGTTACTGATGACAAAATGGTGGTCAAGTTCAATAATGACGATTTTTACTTTTACCGTTCAGGAGTTATGGTTCTTGAAAGATTGAAAAATGGTGTTTCCCGTCGTGTCCATGCATTTTCTCATGAACCATTCAACCAAAGCTTTTGAAATTTTAATATGTTGTTACTGATGACAAAATAGAGATCAAGTTCTATAATGACGATTTTGACTTTTACCGTTCAGGAGTTATGGTTCTTGAAAGATCGTAAAATGGCTTTTCCATTCACGTTGTTGCATTTACTCATGAACCATTCAATCTAAGCTTTTCAAATTTTAATATGTTGATACCGATGACAAAATGGAGGTCAAATTTGATATTGACGATTTTCACTTTCACCATTCATCAGTAATGGTTCTTGTGATATTGCCAGGACACAAATAAATGTTAATAAATCCGGTTTGCTGTCGTTGTGACAGCCTCTTGTTATATTTGTTTCAAACTTTTTTTGCTTAAAAGTCAACTTCTTGATATTAGAAAAAAAACCAATGTAAAACTTCTAATCAACATGATCAATACTGGATTGCATTCATTTAAGGTGGTACCTAACACTACAGGGAGATAACTCTGTAAAATCAGCTGAACGTTTTAATTACGTTGTGTTGTTAAGGGAATGTTAAGCTTCTCAATGATCAAAATTAGTGTTTGTCAAACTGCTATATAACCAGTGTAATTTTTCTGATTAATTGGTTGGTTCAAATTTTTTGAAATTTTTATATTTTTGTCAAAGGGTCAAAGTAAATACTTTGTCAAAATTTTATGAAAATTAAACAAGCCAGATTAATTTTAGTGCAGGTGTTGGGTACCACCTTAAAGTATATCATAAAATTTTTGCAGTGATCTGACTTCCATATCAACATTTTAAATGAAATAAGATTGTAATTATATTTGGTCAACTCTTTCCTTTTTCTTTCTTTTTTTGAAACCCTGATCCTGACACAAATGCAGATGCAGCTGGAAAAAAATCATCATTTGTTTGATTAATTATATTAGAGGTTTCCACAAAAAGTCAATTGTCACAAATGATTATTGTTTACCTATATCTTCCTTTCCATTAACAGTTAATAAAACACTGCTTATTTTAAAAGTCAAACTATTATGTAAGGACTAAGGATATTTTTCAGGTAGGAAGATTTAATTTTCAATTTGATATGACCTTAAAATATCACCTTTAAAACAATAAGATGAATCAAAGTACATGAATAATAATCAAAATAATATACATGATAAAATAGTCGTAACTTTTTTTTTTATAGGTGGAGAAAAACATACAGGAGGTGGCAGGGAATCTGGCAGTGATGCATGGAAACAGTATATGAGAAGGTCTACATGGTATGTATCTAATTTAAAGACGAATATACATTTAACCAGAATATCAAAAATATACCGGTTGGTTATTTATTTAGTTTTTGAAAGCATTGTTTGAATTAATATTTTGATGGAAATATTTAATAAAGTTTGAATAAGATTTTACAATTTGCACTGTTATTGTTTAAGTATTAGTTACACTTATGTGAAGGTGTTAGAGACAAAACTCAAACTATCAGGATTACAAGAAAATCATTAAAAGTTTATGATCATAGAAGAATAAAATAATAAATGTAAATGGGGAATGTGTCAAAGAGACAACAACCCTACTAAAGAGCAGAAAATTGCCAATGGTCACCAATGCTAATGGGTCTACAACAATTAAAAAAAAGAACCGTTTTCTTTATACAGTAGAAAGTTTGGAAATTATTTCATGTTGGAATTAAGTAAATTATTTCAAAATGTGGAATTTATAAATTTGGTCAGTCTGTTATAATGTTTACATGTTTATATTTACAGCACAATAAACTACAGTAAAGAATTGCCGTTAGCTCAGGGTATCAAGTTTGAGTGAAGTTAGCTTAGCCTGATAATTGACAACAGATATATATAACGTGTGAAGAACTCTAAGTTTGTTATAAATTGTGAGAGAGAAATGAATGGTTATATTAAAGAATGTTAATGGTGCTGGTGATAGGAGGGGAAAATATATTGTTCAATTTCAAAAATATCAACATTTGTACTCATTTTTTTCTCATCAGTACAACATATACACATGTGATTTGATATATGTACTAAGCTAAGGACTGATCTGTTCTTAAATATAAACGTTTTGATATCTGTATTTTACAATTTGTATAGCTTTTGATAAGTTATGAAAGTTTTTCTGAAATATTTAATTATTTAATGCATAATATTTTGAATAATCTCCACTGCAGTTGACTTATTGATGCTGAATTTTCTTTTTTTTTTTCATGTATTTTTGCTAAAAATGTATACAACATTGTAAATGACAACCACAAATATTTGGAGTATTTTGAAATAAAACGAATCAAAATATTGTCAACTTATCTTGCTACAACAAAGGTGTAGGTTCATTAAATAATTTAAAAAGACTTGTTGATTTCTTGAGTTGTTTGTTAATGTAGAATGACACATATAAACATTCATTATGACCAATGACAAAATGTTGAAGGGCATATTTATTAACCCCTGTCAGTTCATCTGTTTGTCTGTCTGGATATATTCAATGATATGCCTGACTAACTCCTCCTACAAATTTTGAGCTACAGCTTTATTATTTTGTAAGACATTTCTACACATCATAAAGGTATGAATGGCCACAGGATTTTGTTTCTTTTACAAAATATTCCTAAAATGCCAGATATTTGGACAAAGTTGTTTGTTGGTACTAGCTGCAAAATGAGATCATGGTTTGTCCAGCTATATCCTCCTTCAGTATTAAACTACAGCTTTAGTACTGTGTGGGTTGTTTGCAAACATAAAAAAAGTGTGTATGTCCACAGGAATTTGAAATTTGTAAAATACATGTATTCTCAAAATGCCAGGTATTCGGACTTAATCATTTTTAGCTCACCTGGCCCTTCCATCACTTTGCGTCCGGCGTCCATCGTTGTCCGTCGTCGTTAACGTTTACAAAAATCTTCTCCTCTGAAACTACTGGGCCAAATTAAACCAAACTTGGCCACAATCATCATTGGGGTATCTAGTTTAAAAAATGTGTCCGATGACCTGGCCAACCAACCAAGATGGCCGCCATGGCTAAAAATAGAACATAGCGGTAAAATGCAGTTTTTGGCTTATAACTCAAAAACCAAAGCATTTAAAGCAAATCTGACATGGGGTAAAATTGTTTAACAGGTCAAGATCTATCTGCCCTGAAATTTTCAGATGAATCGGACAACCGGTTGTTGGGTTGCTGCCCCTAAAATGATAATTTTAAGGAAATTTTACTGTTTTTGGTTATTATCTTGAATATTATTATAGATAGAGATAAACTGTAAACAGCAATAATGTTCAGCAAAGAAAGATTTACAAATAAGTCAACATGACCGTAATGGTCAATTGACCCCTTTAGGAGTTATTGCCCTTTATAGTCAATTTTTAACCATTTTTCGTAAATCTTAGTAATCTTTTACAAAAATCTTCTCTGAAACTACTGGGCCAAATTAATCCAAACTTGGCCACAATCATCATTGGGGTATCTAGTTTAAAAAATGTGTGGCGTGACCCTGCCAACCAACCAAGATGGCCGCCACGGCTATAAATAGAACATAGGGGTAAAATGCAGTTTTTGGCTTATAACTCAAAAATCAAAGCATTTAGAGCAAATCTGACATGGGGTAAAATTGTTTATCAGGTCAAGATCTATCTGCCCTGATATTTTCAGATGAATCCGACAACCTGTTGTTGGGTTGCTGCCCCTGAATCCGTAATTTTAAGGAAATTTTACTGTTTTGGGTTATTATCTTGAATATTATTATAGATAGAGATAAACTGTAAACAGTAATAATGTTCAGCAAAGTAAGATTTACAAATAAGTCAACATGACCGAAATGGTCAATTGACCCCCTAAGGACCCCTTATTAACATTTTCCACTGAAACTACTGGGCCAAGGTCATTATAGATAGAGATAATTATAAGCAGCAAGACTGTTTAGTAAAGTAAGATGTACAAACACATCACCATCACCAAAACACAATTTTGTCACGAATCCATCTGCTTCCTTTGTTTAATATTCACATAGACCAAGGTGAGCGACACAGGCTCTTTAGAGCCTCTAGTTGTCGTGTCTTAGACTTTAGTCGAAAAAGCAAGATAGCTAACCTACATTCCGTTTGCGGCAGAGGTGGCGTCTACAAATATTCACTCTGTGGTTAAAGTTTTTAAAAGTTTAATAACTTTCTTAAACTATCCTGAATTTGTACCAAACTGGGACAGCAGCTTGTTTATGATCATAAGATAGTATCCAGAAGTAAATTTTGTAGAAATAAAATTCTATTTTTTCCGTATTTTACTTATAAATGGATTTAGTTTTTCTGCTGGGAAACAATACATTCACTCTGAGGTTAAAGTTTTTAAAATTTTAATAGCTTTCTGATGCTATCCTTGATTTGTACCAAACTTAGATAGAAGCTTGTTTTGATTAATAGCTAGTATCTAGTACCTGTTTATCTGTATTTTACTTATAAATGGGCTTAGTTTTTCTTCCAGTTAACATTACATATAGTCTGAAGTTAAAGTTTTTAAAACATTTATTAGATTCATTAACTATCCTGGATTTTTACCAAACTTGGAAAGAAGCTTCTAAAAATCAAAAGATAGTATCGAGAGGAATTTTTTTTATTGATTTTTTTCCTCATTTTTTTTTTGAGCCAACGATAAACAGCAAAAGTAGGCGAGACTGGAACCCCTACAAATTTTTTGTACTACAAGTCAGAAAAGGGGAATTCTGGGATATTAGATTCTTAAAAACTGGTATTTGGACTTATATTTCCTTCTTACTTGCTATATAATTGAAATCATGGGTTGAAATTTTTTTTTTTAGTATTGTCAAATATTTAATCAATCAGGGAAGTTTAACTTGGTGACCACTGGAAATAGAAAGTTGAAACTTTCTGGCTGGACATTATCTTGCAAGTGTAGACATTCTAAATAAAAATTAAAGATAGGTCGGCATTCATACTGTTAAATTTATAATAAGGGCCCTGCCTAGTGGCAGGTTGCTCTATAGTGAACAATCTGTCTGTCCAACTGTCCAACGGTATGTCCGTAACAAATTGTGTTTGCTCTACATCTAGAGAACTGTAATAATTTCATACTTTATACAGTTTAAATATTTGACATGTATCTCAACCAACACCAGAGGGTGTGTCATAAGGCAGCAACCATTTGATTTTCTGGGGGGGGCTATGGTTTTTTTTTCTGTGCAAACTTTTTTTTTCGCCTGCGGCGAAAAACAATCTATTTTTTTCGCGACAAGTCGAAAACAATTTTTTTCTTTCAATTTTAGCATTACATATAGTGGCAGCTGAGGGTGAAACAAACAATTTTTTTTTCTCAGAATCAAAAACAAATTATTTTTTTCTCCAAAAACTGGAAACAAACTTTTTTTTCCAAAAAAAACCATAGCCCCCCCCAGAAAATCAAATGGTTGTTGCCTAATGTTTGTATGACTTCCTATGTAAAATAAATTGGTTTCAGTTGACAACCCCATGTCCTATTGTAAAGATAGTGTCCACTCTATATCTGGAGAACCGTTACGATTTCAAAGTTTATACTTGACAGGTATATTAACCTACACAAGAGGGTGTGTCATAATGTACGTACAACCTTCAATGTCAAAGGTCAAGGTCAAAAACTGGTTTCAGTTTACAATCTCATGTCCTATTGTAAAAATAGTGTCCGTTCTATATCTGGAGAACTTTATGATTTCAAGATCTTGTCCGTGGTTATATAATCAACCAAATTTTTAAAGGTGGGGCCTTGGCCCCCACCCCCTAAATCCACCTCTGGAAATTTACATACAATCTGGGTAAACTTAGTTACCATCTCTTAATATACTTATTCTAAAAGGTTACTAATTCAACAATGTATTTAAATTTCCGAATATAATTTTTATTTGTATAAATATACTAAAAATAGGACACTGGTTTATAGAGCTGTAGAAAATATAATCTTGTAGTTGAAAGGAAGATAGAGTGAACACAATGCCATATCTAACATTTGGTTTGTATGTTGGATCTGTTACCCAAGGGATTTTATCATTTAAAGTGAAGTCATGTGATGCATATCTTATTTCACTGTGCACCTACAAGCTTTATCGAGCTTTATTCAGGATCTGCTTACCCTTCCGGAGCACCTGAGAACACCCCTAGTTTCTGGTGGGGTTCGTGTTGCTTATTCTTTAGTTTTCTATGTTGTGTCATGTGTACTATTATTTATCTGTTTGTCTTTTTCATTTTCAGCCATGGCGTTGTCAGTTTATTTTCGATTTCGACTGTCCCTCCCATAATTTTCGTTCCTCTGTTATAATATGGTTGAATTTTAATTAATATTTTTGAACTGGCTGTATACTTGAAGAACCCTCCGTTTCTTACAGAGATGGTTTTGTAGCAAACAAAAATAATAATAAACAATTGGCGTCATTCATCCATCGTCGTCTGTTAAATTTTACAAAAAATTCTGAAACTACTGGGCTAAATTTAACCAACATAGTCACAATCATCACTTGGAGTATCTAGTTTACAAAATCTGTCTGATGCCCATTGCTACCAATCAAGATGCCTGACATGACTAAAAGTATAACATAATGGTAATTATTTTGAAAACTGCGGTGAATAAAGAATATCTGACAGTGCAAAAAAATTCAGAATGTTGAGGGTCTGCTTACTGTTCCGGAGCACCTTATTTCACCACTAGATTTTGGTAAGGTCCATGTTGCTTAGTCTTTAGTCTTCTATATTGTGTCTTGTGTACTATTGTGTTTCTGTATGTCTTTTTCTTTTTTAGCCATGGCATTGTCAGTTTATTTTTTATCTATGAGTTTGAATGTGTCTCTCGTGTCTTTCGCCCATTTTTTTAGAACATGTCTTTATAAACACTACAAGAACAAGTCTGCTATTTAAGGGGCACAATTAGTGCAAATAGGACTACACGCAACCGGTCGATAAACTTGACGTACGAAACTTATTAATCAAGGAGACAATTAACAGTTTCAATCATCTAATCACACATCAAGCAAGTATTCAAGTTCTAGCATGGTTATCTTTCTCAACAGAGTTGACGGCTTAAAGTGAGTTGCAGCAAATGTTCAGATTTAGGCTTAGTTTAAACAATTTGTTGATAGTGGATTAGGAAAAAAGTTATTACAACTTATATTAATCTTTTCCACTTTGCTGGTGCGAGTGCTGCCTTGTAGCGGCAATATTAGCCTGCTCTTTTTCGAAAACTACAAGGGTGTCTTTTACGTGCAATAGATATTGTTCTCTCTTAACACGGGTCATCCATTTATTGTCCCCTTCCGACGAACTATCATCGTTCCTTAAGACCACACTCTCAAATGGTGTTATGGGATAGCCGAAAATTCAGTTTCTGAAATTTTCTCCGTGGAACGGGATTGAACAAGGAACCTTTGGGTTTGTAGTCCGATGCGCTCTCAAAGTTAACCAAACGACCATTTAAAAATATGAAAACGTTTGGTTGATAAGATTGTGTAGAACTGTAGTGTGAAGAGTTGAAAAGTCAAAACTGCCAACCAAATCAAAGGGACTACCAAACGCTCGTAATTTATATGTAAAACATCCAAAGTATTTTTTAGACTCAAAAATAATTTATTCTACTATTTACATATGTTTTATTACACAATTTAATGATAGTATTACGTTCTTTGGTAGTTATTAAATGACCAGGTAAAAGCACTGAAAAACCAGTCGAATAACACTTTCAGAGGCCGAAATGAAACGATACATTACTGTTTTTTGTGTAGTTTAGATAACCAATATATAGTAGGGATCTTTAACTGTTCAGAAGATGACATTAAGCTGTGATGTGATGTGGTTATGATATGATTGTTTATATATATATATATATATATATCTGTTGAATCAACATACTTGAATATAAAAGAATTATAAAAAATCATTCCTAAGTAAATCTATGTAGTCGGATTCCAACAGCAGTATACGAGGTCTTGTGTACCCAGTTTAAGTATTGCCGAGTACGAAACTTAAAAATAACAAATACCGAAACAACTGCTGCATTAAATTATTTTGTCAACTTGAGTATATATCCCCTTCTGAAAAAGCATATAGCGGCACCTTAGAAAAACCATTTATGTGGGATAAAGACAAGTATGCAGTTCCTTCCTGGATACGTTCCATGTCACATTGTATTTGGTCACCCTTTTCGATAACTTTCATTTGACATTTTTCCCAACATATTCTGTATTCGATGTTATCGATAAGTACCATTATTCCTATAGTATTCGTCAGTATCAATTAAACTACACATCTAGACTCCCCAAGAGACAAAAACAACGTTCGAAATCAAAAAGGACAATCAAAAGAAAAAAAATCGTGTCGATCCGGCCCCACAGCAAATACGAACGATCAAAAATTATATTTTTGACGCATATTCAAATATATCTTATCAAAGGAGTCTTTACTCGAATATTATTTTTCTGGGTATTTAAATGTTTTTATTAATTTTTCATATCGATATATTTTTCTTTTAATAATGTAAAATAATTTATGTCAAAATCATTTCATCCCCTTTGATGAGTAAGAATGATATGCAGTGTATACTATAGCATTTATGTTGATCACGATATCAAGAATAAACTAGAGGCTCTCAAGAGCCTGTGTCGCTCACCTTGGTGCATATTAAACAATAGACACAGATAAATTCATGACGAAATTGTGTTTTGGTGATCGTGATGTGTTTGTAGATCTTACTTTTCTGTACATTCTTGTTGCTACAATTATCTCTATCTATAATGAACTTGGCCCAGTAATTACAGTGGAAAACATATTCTAAAAATGTACAAAAATTTACAAAAATTTATGAAAATTGTTAAAAAATGACTATAAAGGGCAATAACTCATTAAGGGGTAAACTGACAATTTTGATCATGTTGACTTATTTGTAGATCTTACTTTGCTGAACATTATTGCTATTTACAGTTTATCTCTATCTATTATAATATTCAAGATAATAACCAAAAACTGCAAAATTTCCTTAAAATTACTAATTCTGGGGCAGCAATTCAACAACAGGTTGTCTGTTTTGTCTGAAAATTTCAGGGCAGATAGATCTTGACCTGATTAACACTTTTATTCATGACAGATTTACTCTAAATTATTTGGTTTCAGAGATATAAGCCAAAATCTACATGTACTATTTTTAGCCATTGCGGCCATCTTGGTTGGTTGGCAGGGTCACGCCACACATTTTTAAAACTAGATACCCAAATGATGATTGTGGCTAAGTTTGGTTAAATTAGGCACAGTAGTTTCAGAGGAGAAGATTTTTTAAAAGAATACTGAAATTTTAGAAAGATGGTTAAAAATTGACTATAAAGGGCAATAACTCTTTAATGGGTCAACTGACAATTTTGGTCATGTTGACTTATTTGAAGATCTTACTTTGCTGAACAGTATTGCTTAAACTAGATACCCCAAAGATGATTGTGGCCAAGTTTGGATTAATTTGGCCCAGTAGTTTCAGAGGAGAAAATTTTTGTAAAAGATTACTAAGATTTACGAAAAATGGTTATAAATTGACTATAAAGGTCAATAACTCCTAAAAGGGTCAACTGACCATTTTGGTCATGTCGACTTATTTGTAAATCTTACTTTGCTGAACATTATTGCTGTTTACAGTTTATCTCTATCTATAATATAACCAAAAACAGCAAAAATTCCCTAAGATTACCAATTCAGGGGCAGCAACCCAACAACGGGTTGTCGGATTCATCTGAAAATTTGAAGGCAGATAGAATTTGACCTGATAAACAATTTTACCCCATGTCAGATTTGCTCTTAATGCTTTGGTTTTTGAGTTATATGCCAAAAACTGCATTTTACCCCTATGTTCTATTTTTAGCCATGGCGGTCATTTTGGTTGGTTGGCCGGGTCGGGCAACACATTTTTAAAACTGATACCCCAATGATGATTATGGCCAAGTTTAGTTTAATTTGGCCCAGTAGTTTCAGAGGAGAAGATTTTTGTAAAAGTTAAAGACGACGACGGACGACGGACGACGACGACGGACGCCAAGTGATGGGAAAAGCTCACTTGGCCCTTTGGGCCAGGTGAGCTAAAAACAGGTATAGCAGAAGTTAGTACAATCATGTGAAAATTTAATCATCAATTTATGTTTGACCTAGATCTTGAGAAGTTTGTATGTAGTGCTTTCTTGCACTCAGTGGAGACAGACAATTGACGCTGCCAATAAACGTAGTGATTTCGAGAAACAGTTTAATTCAGGTAAGTCTTTTCTTTGTTTTAATGTTACAACAAATTATATTGAATTATTCAAACCCTTCAATTTCTTGAGAAAAATACATTTTGAAAAGAAATCTTACGTTCATGACTACTATACTGACTTGATATACAAAACAAAAAGTTAAAAAAATAAATAATAAAACTATCATTATAAATCGACGAAACCATTGTTTTATTTTCCAAGTCTTGTTTAACCCACCATTTAAAGGGATTTAAGTGATTTACATGCCCGGTCAACCTTTTTTCGTTCGTCTGTCATTCACAATTTTGGTTTCCGGATGATAATTTCTAAAGAACCGTTTGCCCAAATCCTTTGCAATATCAACACAGTGTCATTAAACATAAAATACTTTATATTATCATTAAAGTATATTTTAGGTATTCGTTGTTATTCTTTTGTTAAAATGTCCAAATGTACTATTATATTATTTTTTTACGTATTTCTCTGTCCTGAGTGTTCTTGCATTTATTTGTACTGTATTCCTGTCATGTAATTTTGCCATTTTAGCGGTATATTTGACATTGCCATAAAGCGCGAGATTTGAATAGCCAGAAAACCAGGTTCTACCCAATCTTTTTTTTCTTGAAATGTCCTCTACCAAGTCAGGAATATGGCAATTGTTATGTAATTGTTCGTTTCTATGTATGTTGCATTCTCGTTTGGTTTTTTTTTTGTTGCACTTCAGTGTGTCTGTTTTTCGTTGTTTTCCTCTTATAGTTGATGTGTTTCACTCGGCTTTTTTTCGTAACTTATTTTCTTCTCTCAATCGAATTATGACTTTTGAACAGCGATTTACTATTGTTGCCTTTATTTATCATCACTTTTATATGATTTTATTACCGCTGCATATTCATTTGAAGATGAACTTACATTGTTTTAACAGTTAAATTTAAAGAAATTTAAACATGATAAAAATAAATTATTATTTTGTTAATTACAGGTCCAAATGGCTACTTTTTATTGTGACTCTTGTCTAAATGAAAAGTCTTCAAAAGCAATAGAATGTGAAGAGTTAATATGTGAACACTGTGTAAAAGTTCACCAATCACGTACTCCGCACCATTTAGTTAACGTTGATATTTTACCTACATCTGTCTTAACTTCAAATCAATATTGTGAAATACACACGGAGAGGATTCTGGACTTGTTTTGCACTCAAGATGACATGTTGATTTGTCGGTCCTGTATGCCGGAAAAACACAGAAACTGCTATTCAGTCATCAAGCTTGAAGACGCTTCTAGAAATATAGATGATTCCTCAATGTTAATTGCAACGAAATCTGAACTTAATGGAATAGCAAATACAATCGGGAATTTAGAACAAGAAAGGAAATCAACATCAACTAAAATAGAGGACGACGCTTCATTTGCAGCTTCAAAAGTCGCAAATTTGAAAGATCGCATGCTCAAAAGAATTGATGAAATGGAGCAAGACCTATTAACTGAAATTAAAGATATCAAAAGAAAACATTTATCTGAGATAAATTCAACCACAGAAGAGATCCAAGAAATGAAAAACAAAATTGACTACCTTAAACAGAACTTAAAAACAACAGGGCAAGTGAGTTCTAAAAGCCAGAAATTCGTAATGATCCATTCGTTAAAACCGAAGATAAGCGAGTTGCAGGATAGACTTCAACATATATTGTCCTCCACCAAATCAGTTGATATCTTATTTTCACCGACAATGAATATTCTACCATCCGAAAAAATGGGCTTGATTCAGGAAAATACAATACCATACACCATTGTTCATCATATTTCTAACCAAATACAAGCCCCGATTATACCTAAAAAGCCACCTTCGTTTATTTTCACAAAGGAGTTTAATCTGATTGATTCAATGATATCTAGTTCTGTTATAATTCAGCAAGACATGCTACTTGTATGCTTTTTTGATATACCTGCATTAGGTGTCGTTAATGAAGATGGAATGATAACAAAAATGCAAAAACTTACAAGTAAACCATGGAATATAGCTATAATACCAAACACAGGTAAAGCCATGGTTAGTTTGGCACGAGAGAAATCGATACAGTATGTCAAAATAAAGAACTTGGAACTGGAGAAAAAAGTGTCTGTTGAGGAAAAGTTTCCTTCTGAAATATGGGGTATTGCTGTGAGAAAAGGCCGAATTGCTCTAGGTTCATTTGGAAAAGTTTACTTATGCAACATGAATTTAGACGTTTTAATAGATCTAACTGTAGGTGCAGGAATGGTATATTATTTAAATTTTGATAAGTCTGATAGATTATATTGTGTAATTAAAGACACAGGAGAAATATATCGTTTTCTAAAGACTGGAAAATTGTCATTTAAATATATTTTGAACGACTATCCTGATATTGGAGGGATAGCATCTGACAAATACGGAAATTTGATGATTACAGATGGTAAAACTAATTCAATCATAGAAATTAGTTCCGAGGGGAAAAAACACAGACAAATTTTGGAAGGCAAAGATGGCATCAAGAATCCAGCTGCCCTTTTCTTTAACAAAACTTTTACAAAACTGTTTGTTTTAAACAGCGATGGCAGTGTAACAATTTTTGAGTGTTGCCAGAATCCACAAAAATCCCAAGAAGAATTTAACTGACAGATTTTGAAACAAAAATGATGTTAAAATATTTCATATGCTGGAATGCTACAATGGCCGAAGTATTTGAATATCAAAGCGAAAAAGGCTTGTCACTTTCAAAAGCACATAATGCATATTTTAAATGTATTTGCTGATATCTGATTCAATAACAGCAGCATATCTTAATCAAAAGTATTTACATCTGATTGCAAAAATGCAAATCTGATATCTTCGAATTTGAAACATCTATATTTGGTCTCTAAAGAATAGTTGTCTCATTCATTCAATCAATTTTTACAAAACCAGATGCGCTTTTCGACAAAAATATTCTTCAGTGATGATCGATGCAACAGTATTTGCTATCCAAAATTCTTATACATTTATTGACAATTGATGTACCCAACATAAGTAGGAAACCTATTTAGTATATGGTTGAGACAAACATTCTAATTGCAAAAGTCCAGTTGAAGATCATTTAGTGCTTGTGGTTGATCTGCACAGTTAAGATTGGAAATAGGGAAAATGTCAAAGAGACTACAACCGACTAAAGAGCAGACACTATCAACTTCCAAGATCGAGTGGAAGATAGAAGTGTTCCACTCTCTTATTTTATTTGAATTAACAAGAGTATTTTGTTATCAAGAAGTTCAACCGATTAAAAGCGGTGAAGCAATTTCATAATTTCTAAGGGAATACATATTAGTAGAAGTTTAATGAACATATCAAAACCAGCTGATATTTTTCCATTGCATTTCTGTCAGTAATAACAAAATGTATACTTAATAGGTACCCCTTAGTATGCTTAGGTATTTGAACATTGTTACTGATGGTGTTTATAGTTAAGTATAGTTACGTTTATCCTAGTTGCTTAAAATCAAAATAATAAAATTATGATTATTTCATACAAGCAATAGTGTATGAAGTAAAACCACTATATATCAAAAATCAAATTATTTCAAATGATTCAGAGACCAGTTTATTCAAAACTGTTTTTAAAAGTTTCCTCTATAGTCAATAATCACAAAGGTAATGGCTTTACTCTGTAATTGCATTCTGGTCCCTTTAAAAGCTAAAATGATAACACAATTAAGAAAAAGGTTTATTTAAATCGAATTATACAGCAAATTTTATGTAAGTCACATTTTTGTTAGAGTCAGCAACAGTAGTATACAGTTCTTCAATATCAGAATTATGTTCTGATCTAAAGTAAATCTATTAGCAATCTCTTTTTTTTCATATCCTTGAAATGGTCGTACTGTCGAGGATAATGATAACATATTGAAATTTCTCCGACTTAGGTTTTTAGTACACTAAACAAAAGAAAGTTAATATAAACAGAGTGGAAATTCCTATGGTTATCAATTACGTAATTTGTTTTTACAAGGAGTACAGCCTGTTTATTATTTAGTGTTGATTCAACCTCGATTAGTGAACGACATTAACATGTGGCGTTATTACGCAATCTAGTTTTTTTACAAATTCTAATTGACTGTGAAATCTAAGATTTTTAAAAATAGATGTTCTGACGTCCCGCAAAGCTGAAAAACAAGCTCATGAATTTATGTCAACAAAATAAACCAATGAAATTTTGTAAAATAATTTTTTTCTTTTTAAGTTTATATGGATATCGAAACAAATGACAACGTAATATAATAACCGTCTGATAATTAACACAGAATATGAATGATTCTTCTGATCATGAAAATTAAAATATTTCCATTGACTTTGCTGCCAAAACGTTGGGAAGACAACAGATACTTTCAATGCGCCCAACAAAGACAACAAATGCCCCTCTTTCATCCTCCCCCCAAAAAAACAACAAAAAAACCCAAAATAACATTTACAACAAAAACAAGCTCTGTTTTACAGTTTGCATTTAAAAGTTCGATTCCTCCTTAATGTAACGATAAAAAGCTGTAAATAAATAAAATAGAGTAAACATGCATAGGATAATATGTCAAGGAAAAAAAATCGAAGTTATGTTGATATCGAAACAATTGACAACGCATTACACAAAACTATAGTATAGTTTACCGAAAATATGATTGGTTCTACTGCTTATGACATTTCAAATATTTTGACTATGCTGCAAAAACGTTTGGGACGAAGACAGTTAATTTCAATGTCGCAATTTTAGAGTCACATAATACCAAAAACAAGCTCTGTTTAAAGTATGTATTCCGAGGTTCAACTCCTTCTAAACGTAACGATGAAAAACATTTAATCATTCAGATAGAATTGCGATTAAGGATGCGACCCATAGAAGAAAGTCTGATTCATATCTGAATCTTTTCCTTGATATTGACACAGGTGCACGACTTCAAACTAGAATCTATAACAATAGTGATGAGTTAACTTTCTTTCCTCCCATTTCTCAGCAGTAAACATGCACACTGCTCTATCGTATTGCGTTCACATATATCTCAATTTTTGATACATAAAGAAAGCATATGACAGTTATGGCTAATTTCAACATAATAGTAAGGTCGCATTCTGTTACCCCATTCGTGGGGGGGGGGTCACTTCAATACTTTATTGATAGGGAGTGCCGCTGGGTTTTCGATTCCCCACCCTTTTCATATAATTTAGGATAAAAAATGTACAGTTTTTTATATATTGCGTAAGTAAAATGTTACCTTTTCACATATTGTTTAGGTTTCGTTTGTTTTTGTAATGTAACAATGAAATACCAAAGTGCTCAAAGAGAGAAAATTGGTTGATAAGACACAGTCAGGAACACGAAAAAAGATGACAGACGAAGTTATGGAAATTTTATTCACCTTATCATATATTTCTGATAGTTTTTCCGACCTATTCACATATTTTCAAGGTTGAAGATGTGACCTATTCAAGCGGCAGGTCCTGTCGCCTTGTATATAGGAAGTGGCCTCTACAAGAGGAATTATTCATAATGAATACTTCTAACAAATGAGTGCACTATACAACAGTTACAACTTTACGTCATAAATTAATACAAAAATCTCAATTTATCATATTCAATAACAATGTATAAATTTGAAACATAACGATACATTTTTTAATCTAGCCAAGTCATAATAATGCTTTAATGATCGACAGGGCAAACAAATATACCAATCCACGAATTTAGAATTGGATAATGGGAATGTGAAAATATCAATTTCAGATGAAATTTAAATATCCCACAAAAGTAACTTAAATAAGGTAAAGGTGAGATATGTCTATATTTACTCAATTCGACTTCCTGTTTACTTCTGCTCTGTTCTAGTTTAAATAGTGGAAAACTTGGGCACACACTATTACTCACTACGACAGGTATTTATTTCTTTTTTTAAAGGAAATTTGACAATTTAAGAATTCAACGTCGAACACATACGATCAAAAGATGATTTCAAAATACGGGAAGGGATATTCAGAACAATATTGTAAAGACAATATTCAAAATAAACTCTAATTGATACAGAAGAAATCACAATTGTCTTTAATCCAGGCCCTTTATTACACAATGGTATCCAATATCATAATATATGTCTACTTATTACAGTATCAAAAGTAAAAATATTAAAATGATGACATGGCCTTATGTATAAATAGCACATATACTGCGGAGCATCCAAGGAGTCCAAGGTTCACAATGACTTTTCGAAGGGTAATAATATGCTCTATTTCCCTGTAAGCTATGTGTTATTCGATTTATTTTAATGAATCTTCTGACAAATTTGACTATTAAATTCAAATTCAAAGTAATTAACAAATAACAACCATCAATATCTAATAAAGGGCACAATTGATTCAGCCATGCAATGTCGACACAATGTTTTTTCAAGGGGTACCAATATGCTTTAAACGTTAAACCCTTGTCCATCTGTATGTATGTCCGTCTGTCCGTCCGTACATCTAAAAGTTGGTTTCCGTTCCCTTACTTTAGTTTGCCGCAACAAAATGTTATAAAACTTATAAACTATGCTTATTACAACAAAACACAGATCAAGTTTGGATTTTGATGTCGTCCCTATAATCCTATAGAGTTATGTCCCTTTACAATAGGAAAAATTGCTGAATTTTTGGTTTCCGTTCTTTTACTTCAGTTAGCCTTATACAAATGTTATGAAACTTATACAGAAGGCTTACTACCACATAATACATATCAACTTTGATATTGGGTGGTGTCACTGTTACTTTTAAGTCATGCCCCTTTATAAACATAAAAAATGATGATTTTTTTTGTTTCCGTTCTCTTTCTTTAGTTTGCCTCAACCAAATGTTGTGCAACTTATACACAATGCTCATACATCATAATATAGATCAAATCTAAAATTAGGTAGAGTCACTTTTACTGCTCTACAGTAATGTGATTTTATAACTTTATATGATATGCAAGCGTGGGTATCATATGTGTCCCATGGACATATTCCCCATTTATTTTTTATTTTGACAGTCAAATAATAAAATCTGAGCCAAATCGTAGAACTTTAGCATTGTCATTAATTGCTTGGTGTAAAGTCAATTCATTTTCCTTTTAATCATCGATTTGTGATTGGTCTGGTTGAGAGGGTTACATTAAAAAAAAGTATCCTGCTCAGACATGGGATGGTGTAATTTATCTACTTCGTATAAGCCAATCAAAATATGGCATTTTTACGTGAAGTATAACGAAGAATAATAAATATGTATGTCTGATCATACATATACAGACTATGTTCTCATTTCAAATAAAAATTAAAAAGAAATATCTTAAAATCCCTTTTTCAGTTGATTTTTTTTGTAGTAATTGTTTTCAGTTATTAATATTCTTTCTTTTGGATAAAAATAAGAGAGTTTTAATCAAAATTATCCATAATTTCTTTTACAATATAAAAAAAAGTGTGTTAATCTTTAATTCTATTATTATTACAGACTTTACAAAGCTTTTGATTTCTTACTACTTTATTATTTCTGCTTTGCTCAATTACAAGATTTAGCAAAGACAGATCTATCAACAATTTGGTCCAATTCACCGACGTAGTATGCATGTTTACCTTTTTTTTATTATAAGACTTAAAAAAGATAGCTTAGAAGATTCGGTTATGCTAGAAATCTGTAACTTCAGTTTGTGATAACTTTTGGAATTTCATATGTTTTGGTCTCAAGCATCACTGAAGAAACATTATTTGTTTCAAAAATAAATCAAGAACAAGAAAATAATTGAATACAATAAGATAATTCAGATATTTTAGCAAGATATATCCACATAAAAGGGTTTGTTGAGTGCATATTTTCAATTGCTTATTTTGTAATTTTTAGTTCTGAATGGCTACATCTGTACATTGTGACCCCTGTTTACGAATTGGACAGAGTTCAAAAGCAGTAAAAGTATGTATAGAATGTGAAGAATCAATGTGTTAAAGCTCATCAATCTTTTAAAGCATTTACCTCGCATCATGTAGTGAATGTTGACGTTCTACCCCAATCTATCTTCACCTCAAAACAATACTGCCAAATACATACTGAGAAGATTCTTGATTTGTTTTGCACTCAACATGACAAGTTATGTTGTCGATCTTGCATGACTGACAAACACAGAAATTGCAATTCAGTTCTACCATTAGAAGACGCTTCTAGAAATGTAAATGAATCAGCCATGTTGGTTGACACAGAATGTGAACTTGATGGAATAGCAGACACACTTAAGATATTTGAAAAGAATAGAAAATCGGCATCAAGAGAGGTAGAAGACTTAAAACTTCTGAAGTTGCAACCAACGCATCGTTGGTTGCAACTTCAGAAGTTTCAAATGTAAAAGATCGCATTCTCAAAAGAATTAATGAAATGGAAGAAAAGATAATAACTGAAATTAAAGAAATAAAATCAAAAAAAATATCCGAGATAACTTCAACTCAAGACGAGATCAAAGGGATGAATGTAATGATTGACTGCTTGAAACAAAATTTGGAGACAACAACAAAATTCGGTTCTAATAACCAGAAGTTTTTGATGATCCATTCGTTTAAAACTAAAATAAAAGAATTACAAGAAAGATTGCAACATATGCTATCAGTAGCGAGGTCCGTTGATATAACATTTTCACCGACTATGGATCTTCTACCATCCACACAATTTGGTTTGATCAGGGAAATTAAAAAACCGTGCACCATTGTACATAATATTTCTACCCAAATGCAAGCCCCAATTGTACCTAGAAGACCATCAACGTTTAAACTCACTAAAGAGTTTAACACGATTAATTCATATATAACTAGTGCAGTTATTACACCAAAAAAACAAGCTACTTGTATGTTTTTTTGATAAAGCTGCCATAGGAGTTATTGATGAAAATGTAAAAATCACTAAAATACAAAATCTGAAATGTAGACCATGGAACATAGCTTTGATACCGGCCTAAGATGAAGCCATTGTAAGTTTGATTCCAGACAGATCAATACAATATGTCAAAATAGAAAACTTGGCACTAGACAGAAACGTGTCAATCAAGGGGAAATTTTCTTCTGAAATACGCGGTATTGCAGTAACAAAGGACCAGATTGCGTTTGGCGGCAATAGAAAAGTTTACTTATGCAACATGCATTTAGACGTTATTACTGAACTTAATGTAATCACTGGTTCACTGTATCATTTACATTTAGATAACTCTGACAGATTATGCTGTCCAGTGAGACTAAAGAAAGAAATATATTGCTTTCTTAAGACTGGAACATTGTCTTTTATGTACAGTTCAAACGACTTTTCAGAAAACATAGGTGGGATAACGTCCGACAAATACGGAATATGTTGATAGCAGATACAGATATAAACTCAATTATACAAGTAGATTGCGATGGACGATATCACAAACAAATTTTAGAAGGCAAAGATGGCGTCAAGAAACCAGTTACACTGTTCTTTAACTCCACTTTTACAAAGTTGTTCGTTGTAAACAAAAATGGAAATATATTTGACTGCTGACATAAAATAAATTAGAATTAAAATTTAAATAATTCTATTTATACTGGTTAACTACTTATTTCGTTTGACCATCCGACTGCAATTCGAATGCTATACAGATAAGTCATTTGTAGACGAAAAACGCGTCTGGTTCACCATCGTAACATCATGGTACGTTTATGTGTTTTGGGGACATAAATGACACCACAAGAGCAATGTCGTGTTATAAAAAGTATTTGAAACTTCTTTTTGTTGATAATTATTGTTTGTTCAAACTAGAATTGCGGAATGATCTGATTTCTGCAAGTATTTAAAATCAATTGATTGCAAATCAATGGGGTAAATCGCGTCTCTTATATATTCCAGCATATATATTATAAATAATTTTAATTGACGATCAGAAAGTGTTCTTCAAAGATAGTATTATGTCAAATTTTAAATCACAGGTGTTGAACAGATGATAAGTCCAATGTATCATTATGAAATATGACGCGTTTCCGCACTTAAACATCCCGTAATCATGTTATTGTGCTATGGTTAAAAATAAATTGTATTCTTGTCTTTCATTTATGTTAATGTGGTATTTCTATATGCCTTTTTGTGTTTCTTTGTTACATATTTTTATGCAGTGATTAAGGATTATGTACCCTTGAGTTGATTCAATGCTAAACATATGGAAATTTTATAGAAAATCCAAAGCCTTTCCCCCTTGTTCTCTCATATTTGGCAATTCAGTACTTGATAGATAGAGGATTATTGCCTGCAATGATTTCCTTAAAACAAGTTTTTAATTAAGTTATTGGTGAAACCAAATGTAGATATGAATCAAATCAAGTACACCTTTTAGGGTGCGCTCGACTTAAGTGACTCAGCACGTGGATTTTGGAATTGAAAGGTTGTTTAGAACTTTTTGTAAACAATAAACGCTAGCACATCATAGAAAAGCAAGTGTGTAATCTATTTTTAAATTTTATAACAAAAATCTCTGTCTTATAGACTGTGGATAGTCTAAAAAAATCTTGGTTTATTTGACAAAAATTCCGCTTTTTCTATTTAATGCAATGAAACAGTAAATAATAATGCTTTGCACGAAGTTTCCCCGTGGTATATGTACAAAATGGCCTGTCCCTATTATGCATTATATTTGTTGTTTTGATACTATTGAAGTTTGAAAAGGTCGTACTTTAATGGCTACAGTAGGGGTCATAAACCTTAAGATTATAATACTATGATGACTGCTGTATCCCTATTGTTGACATTTTTACTTATTATGTCTGTTTGTTTTGTTCAATATAATGAAATTTTATGCGACTGTCATACAAGAGAGAGGTTTAGCTACCTATAAAACCAGGTTCAATCCACTATTTTTGCATAGAAAATGTCTGTACCAAGTCAGGAATATGACAGTTCTAATCTATAATCTATATGTGTTTGAGCTTTTGATTGTACTATTTGAAAACGGACTTTCCGTTTTGGATTTTCCTCGGAGTTCTGTATTTTTTTTTTAATATTTCATGTTTTAAAGGATCAAATCAGTTATTATTTACAAACAACATGCAACTAGAAGAAGGGAATATTTTCATTTAGCTGAGACAAACATTCTATCTTAAAAGACCATATCGTGTCCGTTAGATCTTATTGTGTTATTGCAGTTTCGTGGAAGTGCACGAAACCTTAAATGTTCTGCACCTTTTCCAAGTAGATGCTAGAGAACCATATATAATAATATCACAGCAGCTTTGTTCAAATGTATATTTATCTATCAAATCTTTGCAGCTGCACTCATACTACCAACATTTACCAATAAGTTGGTCCGAGTACACAGTTATCGTCCTTTGATTTTCGCTGTCCACAAATATAGTCCGTGTGTTACTTGCCATATTTTTTATACCCCTTCCAAATTTATTTTTTCATGTTTTATGTCTCAAATAGCAAGCAGGGGGATGAAATTACACTGTACAGAATTTGGGTCATGAATTTGAAAGCCACGTAGTGATATGGATCAGCTGAAAATGGTGAAACATTAGCATTTCGAAAGATTCCAAGACCTCCTTAACATAAAATTGTCCATATTTTGAGTTTTAATTTAATATAATTTGTTCCAAAAATAGAACAACACACTGTTAAAGAATTATTGAGTAAGCGCAGGTGGGATTTTTTTGAATTTTCATTTTATTGTCTAAAGAAATGCACTACGAAATAATTGTGGTCTCGGACCAGTTGATACATTTTTTAAAAGCAAGGACACAACTTTTGTGTCTGTCTTTTATTACACCAATGTCCACATTAGGTATAGAGGGGCCTAGATGACCGAGTGGTCTAAGAAGCTGAACTACTGCATAACTAGCCTATCAATAGTAAAGCTCTAATCCAGCACGTGACATTATGCTCGACTACAATCTTAATTGATAAGGAATTGCAAAAGGTCGTTGGTTCCCTCAGGACAAACCCGCTTCATGCAACAATTACAACTGACCGTCACCAAAGTGCACAAAAGCCCTGAAAGTGGTGTTAATGTAAATACCAATCAATCAATCAATTCACATTATACATAACATACATAAGAATATGCTGAGATAAATACATCATGATGCTGAGGGTTGTCATAACTAGGTAGAACACAATTGATCAAGATTATTATAATAAATCTTAAATGTACTGTTAAAACAATAAAGTTATGAAGTTTGTGTGGACAAGTTCATTTACGAAAGATTAACAAAGTGACTTAACGGTACGAAACAACTATTTTCACATATGCGTTTTCTAATTTGCCGCGTTCTAGAATGTAATATAGTTATCGCTATTCTGAAATTACCTTATAGGATACTTTTCCCATCAGCCTATAGTAATATTAACCCAAAAAAACCAAGAGCCATTTTGAAAAGTTTTTATAAAAGAGGGACGAAATATACCAGAGGGACAGTCAAACTCATAAATCGAAAATATACTGACAACGTCATAACTAATAAAGTGCTGCGCTTTAGCGCATGATACGCCCGTTGCTCTTTTAACTTGTCTTTTATGCTTTAAATGAATTTATATGATCAACTATAAATATATATACAAATCAAAAGGGATGTTACATTAATATATTCACCAAAGTTTCATAAAATCCCCCTTTTTTAAGTATAAAAATTCATTACTTAAGAAAACGTAAAATCTAAAATTTATAAAAATGGAAAGGGAGCTTACATCAATAGATATAAACAATTCACTAAAGTTTCATGGACATTGGTGAAAGCCTTTTTGAGTTATTGTCCGAAGTGTTGAAAATCTCCCTTTTATTTATGAATAAAGCCCCATAAATCCAAAACTTAAAATCTGAAATTTATAAAAATTGAAAGGGAGCTTACATCAATAGATATAAACAATTCACCAAAGTTTCATGGACATTGGTGAAAGCCTTTTTGAGTTATTGTCCGAAGTGTTGAAAATCCCCCATTTTTTTTATGAATAAAGCCCCATAAATCCAAAACTTAAAATCTGAAATTTATAAAAATTGAAAGGGAGCTTACATCAATAGATATAAACAATTCACCAAAGTTTCATGGACATTGGTGAAAGCCTTTTGAGTTATTGTCCGAAGTGTTGAAAATCCCCCTTTTTTTTATAAATAAAGCCCCATAAATCCAAAACTTAAAATCTGAAATTTAAAAAAATTGAAAGGGAGCTTACATCAATAGATATAAACAATTCACCAAAGTTTCATGGACATTGGTGAAAGCCTTTTTGAGTTATTGTCCGAAGTGTTGAAAATCCCCCCTTTTTTATGAATAAAGCCCCATAAATCCAAAACTTAAAATCTGAAATTAAAAAAAAACAAACGGGAGCTTACGTCAATAGATATAAACAATTCACTCAAGTTTCATGGAAATTGGTGAAAGCGTTTTTGAGTTATTGTCCGAAGTGAGGACGACGGACGGACAGACGGACGGACGGACAGACGGACGGACGGACGGACAACGGTATACCATAATACGCCCCGTCTAAAAGACGACGGGCGTATAAAAATGAAAAAGACAAACAGACAAACAATAGTACACATGACACAACATAGAAAACTAAAGAATAAGCAACACGAACCCCACCAAAAACTAGGATGATCTCAGGTGCTCCGGAAGGGTAAGCAGATCCTGCTCCACATTTGGCACCCGTCGTGTTGCTAATGTGATAACACATCCGGTAAATAGTCTTATTCGGTAGGTCACATTCATAAAAGGGAAGGGGATTGTACTTACGACGTAAGGATCATATCCGATATCATTTGTGAAACGGTTATTCCATAAAGGTCAACTAACATTTATAAGTTACTTATATCGAACAAAAAGACAATATGCCAATGAACAGATTAGAATTTGATCAGAATCTGAATGATTCTTTTGATCATAAAGTTTAAAGATTATTACATGTATTTACATTGCGTCAAAAATGTTTGGACGACAGCTGTTTATTTCAATTATCACAACAAATAGTAGCAAATGCTCTGTTTTTATACAGATTGTATCAGACTTTCAATGCCTCCTTAATCGAGTTAATGCTAATAACAAAACAGCGAAAACATGCAGTACAGCCAAGAAAAAATGCTAATAACAAAACAGCGAAAACATGCAGTACAGCCAAGAAAAAAATCATTTGGAAATTTTTTTACAATTGTCAAAGTTATTTTGATATCGAAATAATGACACCGTTTTATTTTACTCAAAACTTTATTTTTGGTTCTACTGCACATGACATTTCAAATACTTTCATTGATTCTACTGCAAAACCCATTAGAGATTAGTACAGTTTATTTCAATGTCGGAAACAAATAGACGCAACATACTTAAAACAAACCCTGTTTAAAGTACGTATTCTGAGGTGCAATCACTTCTTAATTTAACGATGTAAAACTCGTACATTCAAATGGATTTGCGATTAAGGATACGACCGAAATCAGAAAGTATGCATTATATCTTGTTTTCCCCCTCGATACTTGCAAACATGGACTGTTATCTCCAATTTATTAGTAGTTAACATACATACTGCTCCAGCGTATTGCAGTCACATATTTTAT
Source organism: Mytilus edulis (assembly GCA_019925275.1). Lineage (NCBI taxonomy): Eukaryota > Metazoa > Mollusca > Bivalvia > Mytilida > Mytilidae > Mytilus > Mytilus edulis. The sequence goes on from CM034355.1 coordinate 41,590,972, forward strand.
CTAATTTCATTTAATACGTAGTTTTCGTACACAATACAATATTATTATTAACAGGAGTATGTCCCTTACACTTAATCTGCTACAAAAGAGTAAGCAAATTATCCTCCAAATGTTGCACTTGTCGAGTTCCGCAAAAGGGGGAAAACATAATAAAAATACAAAAGCTGTTGCTGTCTGATTATTTCTATTTGTTTAAAATCTTTCAACTTCAATAAATAATGTTCCTTTCACCCTTATGAATCTTTTATAAAAGAAACACGCTTTTTAAGTATAAAATTGGAAGCCTGGTATCATTGATTTGTTTTTAAACAGTTATAATGGCTAACTTTATTTAGAAAATATCATTGTCAATTCATTTACGGTAAGATAAACATATAATTTTAAAGGGACAATTATTGCTTTGTTTAGTGCTATTCTTTTATGTCGTGTATAAACACCATGGTCGATTATTGGAAAAATACTTGAAACATTATTGAAATATTGAAAGAAAGTTTACATTTGAGGTATGATAAGTGCTTCCTACTGGGTACCAACATTGTGCAAGTTATGTGTGTACCATAATTGTTGGTGTGTGATTATATGATTCAAAGCATCAGGTATACTATTTTAAACTACATTTTAATATTGCTGTGTATTAATATTATTCTCAAATAATAAATCCAAATCAGATTAAAAATATATAGATATTTTATCACAATACAACAATAAATTATTTTAATAGATATAAGAAGATGTGGTATGAGTGTCTATGAGACAACTCAGCACCAAAGTCACAATTTGTAAAATTAAACCATTATAGGTCACACCGACAGCAAGCTATAAAGGGCCCCAAAATTACTTGTGTCAACCCATTCAAACAAAACAAACAAAAACAACGGTCTAATCTTTATATAAAAAATAGAAACGAGATAAACTTATGAACCACATCAACAAATGATAACCCCTGAACATCAAGCTCCTGACTCGTGCAAGCAAATGCAGTAGGTTTAAACGTTCAAATAGGCACCAACCTTCACATAACCTGAAACAAAAGCGTAACATCACAACATAAGAAGACATACTATATGATATAACAGATGACGACATTGATAATGTTCTGATATCAATTGAAATGGCTTAACTAACTGAAAGACATATACAAAAACAAGTGAACATACACCGAACGAATAAATTTGATCTATGACACAATGTAAATACATGATTAATAAAAAAAGAGGGTTAGAAACAGTACTACTATCAGAAACACATCCATAACCCTGGACATACCGCCAAATAAAATAACAAACACATTAATATAAGAATAAGGGAGTTCGGAAATATTTTATATGATATAGATAATTTTTCAGTTCATAAAAACCCGGCTTCTTTTCTTTCGATATTACAATTTAGCTTAAGAGCAACACTTCATGCATTAATATTGACATTTTACTCCATAACTTTGCTAAATTATTATGTTTTTACTCGAAGGACACCATGGCTACCAACGGAAACTGCGATCGCTGCCAGCTTAATGAAAAAGCAACACTAGGAATAATGAAATGTACAGAATGTGAAGAAGTGTATTGTGCAGATTGTGTAAAATCACACCAGTCATCGAAAACCTTTGCATCTCATCATATGATATCTATCAGTAAGAAGGATGGATTAACAGATGACGTCACTGATAATGACCAAATCAATGCTGTCACTGATATTCTACTCAGACTTAAACAGATGGGAGAAGAACACGAAACACAAGTGTCTAAACATAAAATAAAAAAACAATGTATCGCTGAAAAAATTTCAAGAACTAAATTTCAACTTCTGAGCCAGTTAAACAACTTGGAGCATAATACGACAGATAGTAATGGCCATGAAGATAGAATTAAACACATGAAAAATGATTTAAAACAATGAAATAGAAGATTGTAAGATATTCTTTTGTAATTTGAACTATATGCTTTGTAAGAATTCATATTATTAAAGAATATTGGTGAAAAATAATTTTTGTACAACATTACTGAATGTGACATAAGCAAGCTCGAACTATCCGGATGCACTTTTTTTGTGAGCGACTAACTTAAGTGCATCAGATTAATTCAGCTATGATAATCGCAATTTTGATACATGTCTTATGACCTACTAAAATTGTACAAGTTTAGATTATTTTCCTTATTGATTTATTATAGGATTAAACGCCTTTTAAAGGAATTTATAGGTGTATAAACTCGATCTATTCTCTTACAAACAAATAAAAGTCCATAGGACTTTTATGATATGTTTGTGAGTGACTTGGTCCAGTTTATACATCAATTAATTTCTTTCAAAAGGCGTTTAATCCTTATAATTCTTTAAAATTGGTGATTAGGAATATATTTTTCCTACTAGTAACCTCTATCACACGTAAATTGTATATTTGTTTCATTGAATAGGCCTGGCGCATTAATATATTTGTTGGTTAACACAAAAATATGAACTCCATTGAATGTCCTATCTGATAAAAAAATAAACTACAAAAACTCGTATCATCATTCCAAGAAATGTTTTGTGTTTATTATTTGATTTAACGATTATCGTGCAAAGAAAATAAATTTTGTTAACATTGATGTTATTATTATCGCCGCCATCTTGTTTACATTGGTTACGAAAAGAAGTTCGGTCAACGTCGTCTATCGAAAAATAAACAACGTCAAGATCAACTACTGGAAGTCCTCTCGACGAATCATATCAACGTATTCCCTAATATGCAAATCATATGAGAATTATTTAGCCATAACATCATCTATTTGGATCTGAATATTTGAAAATGGCTTCATATAAATGTTCTTCTTTAACTTATACGATATTGAAACGACAAACACTATAAAAGTCTGAAACTATTTCAATGTAAATAACATACCATACTAGTTCAATAGTAGTTTTTTTATCTGCTTACAAACTTTTTTCCCACCGGTTATGTATTCTTAACAATCTGTGTAAAACATAGGTACACCATATTAAAGTGGAAACGTATAAGCATTTATAATTGATGTGTTTCTTAAACCATTTGAATTGTCTTCCTTTGACTAGAAAAAAATCAATACTTCACCTAAAGTTTGTTTCACTTGTAAAGATGATTTTTTTATATGGCGTAACTATAAAATTTAATCCTGGTATCTATGATGAGTTTATTTGATTATGATGACGAATGGTTGTTTAGCGCCCAGCGGCAAATTAAATGCACACTTATGATGAGAACATGTAAATGTGATATGAATATGAACCCTGCTTTGTGCAAGATTGACAGACATAGCTAGATTTTGAACGTGCTACTTAACAAGGTGACATACCACTGGAAGGACCTTACGCGGAAACATTATTTTCTGACGCAGGACCGACCAATACTTGCTCTTACTCTTAAGAGAGGAACAAAAGATACCATGGGGAACAGTCAAACTCATAGATTGAAAAAAAACTTCCAATGCCATGGCTAAAAATAAAAAGACAAACAGACAAATAGTAGTACAGAATACACAACATAGAAAACTAAAGACTAAGCAACACGAACCCCACCAAAAACTGGGGGTGAGCTCAGGTGCTACGGAAAGGTAAGGAGATCCTGCTCCTCATATGGCACCCGTCGTGCTGCTAATGTTATTACAGATCTGGTAAATAGTAAATAGTAAATAATTCGGTAGGTCACATTCATGAAAAGGGAATGCTATTGTAGTTACGACATAAGGAACATATCCGATATCATTTGTGAAACGTTATTCCATAACTGTCAACCAACTCGTGATGTCGTCCGTAAATTTACGAGGGATAATTTCAACTTCACCATTTGGAACTTTTTGTTTTATAACTTCCTTGTGAGCAGCAATCCTCTATCAAGGACATCGTCACTGGGCTTCTAAAATGTTGTAAATTACAAAATTTCAAGAAAAAAATATCTCACAAACAGGCTTTGAAAATTTTGGCAAAATGCATGCTTCCAAAATGTCGTATGTGAACTTGAACATTTTTGTAAATAGCAGTGAAATAAAAACTTTGACATTTCTGGATTATCCAAGAACTTAAATTATTTTCACAGAAATAAAGACATGTACAATTATTTTCACAGAAATAAAGACATGTACAATATTTTCACAGAAATAAAGACATGTACAATTATTTTTTTCCCAAAGCCATTCTACAACGATTTTCAAGTTTTCATACAACATTTTGGAAGCAAACTTTAAAAACAATTGACATTGGCAATTTTGTAATATGTCTTATTTCACACATTTTGATTGGTCTAACTGTGTGCTATTTTGTAATACCAAAGATTTCCTCCCGCCCAGACCATTGGTGTCAAAAAGTATTTTTAGCCAAAAAAGTCATATACGACATTTTAGAAGCCCAGCGACGACATCAGATAAGAAATACAAGCGCAGGAATATCGTATCAATTTGGATATATATACTCCGTATGCAGGCGCTGCTGGAATGTTGCTACATTGAAATGGAAAGTCCACAATTGGGAAGCTGCAATCATCTCTTTTGCTGTATCGTAAAGTTTTGTTTTCAACCGACCCTCAGTGTCAATTTGTAGATGTAAGTCAATATATTTAATTGCATAGCCTTTTGTTTGTGTTGTTACATTTTTTCCTCATCCTAATGTTGTTTACACGAGTTGATTACGGTAAACTACTGTCGTCATAATTTGGTTTAATCCTACATAAAAAAGGAGAATTATGGGGATACATAAAGGATACATAAAGGACAAGAAAAACAATCAAGAAACGAATACACCCCAACCAGACCCTCGTCAATAGTAATCAGTTGAAAAACCCACCTACAAAAATTGAAAAGTATTACTCTACGGCATGGATTGCCTTCATCGTTTCTGGCACAACTTTAAGAACTTTTGGTTTTCAGTCCGTGTTCTTCAATTTGTATTTTTATTCATGTTTTACTAAGCGCTAGTAATAAGTCTAATGAAGACAAAACGTGTAGCGTACCAAATAATAAGCCTGGTATCTTCCGTGAGGTCGCTGCCGTTGTGATTTGAGTTTCTACCTAAAAATATTATTCCTCTGATAATGAAATTCTTATCTTTCATCGACTCTGCCGTAAAAACGTTGGGACGAGAACAGTTAATTGCAATGCTTCCAACAAAGAACATTAAATGCAAAAAAAAACAAAAAAAAAACAAACAAGTGTTTTAGCTCAATTACTCCTAAATATAAGAACTAAGTTGTAAAAACTGACAATAGAGCAAACATTTCAAAGAAACTAAGTAAAAAAAAATAGAAAAAAACATTTAAGATTTTTTTTCAAGGTTATCTTTGTTATTTTGAAACAAATGCAAAACTTAAAGTTATGAAGTAGTTTACACAGCACTTTAGAAGCATTTTTAACTTTTTAGACCAAATACTATGATGTGAGGTAAGTTTTTGTTGTCCTTGAATCTAATTTCTATTAAAGATTTTTTTCCTGAGTATATGTTTTCTCATATCTATCTTTGTAAAACGTCTTCCCTCCTTGAATCACTCACTTAACACTACGGAATTTTGAAATTAGTATGACTTTTGTCTAGTGACAATTTTAGGACACTTGAAAAGCAACGAATTACAGTAGGGTAGAAGTGTTCTCATTAGTTCTAAGGTAGTATGATATCCATATGTTTTTACTTAATCAGGTCCTTAAACAAAATCTGGTATCATTATTGCATGATCTGCAATCACAATTATTTCCTTAAATATATTTTTCTTAATCTCAGTAGGTGGAACAATTTAAGGGATAAAAAAGAAAAAGATGGAATTTATACAAGTCAGCTACTTTTCCAGACATCTTGTCTTCATCCTAATCACTCAAGCTATTGATATTGTTACAAAGCACCAATAATTTCCTGTTGTTGTGAAACTAAATCACTAAACCAATCACGACATCTGTAGGATAAGGCTATTGTCATTATCTAATTTTTACATTTCATAACTTCATCATTTGTAAAATTATATTTTGGTAATTGTTGCATAGATGACCACATAAAATAACAATGGTTTGTCATTCAAAAGATTGCATGTCATACAAAACAATAGTCATTTATAAGTATTTGTCAGCTTTTGAAAGCACATCTGTTTGATATTAAAAAAAAATGGAAAAAAAATTAAATATAGCATATCAAAAATTTTTAAGACGTGTGATAGTATACAAGCAATTTTAAAATTAAAAAAAAACAAAACTTTTAGGTCTGATATTTGTAATGCACTCTTTACGACCTTACTTTTGAAATGTGACAAGCCCACCTTATTAAACATTTATCTTTTCAGACTAAATTATTTTTTGAGATCGGAAGTACGGCATTTGTGAAGTTGACTTTATGACCTCATTTGATATGGGATAACACCATCTTCTAAGAATTCTATATTTTTAGGGGGCAGGGGACAGGAATATGATATTTGAAATGTACACATTGTGAAATTTTATTTAATATACGACACTTTATAAGAGAGTGTATTTTTTGCACACAATGCCCCAACTCAAGCCATTTTTGGGGGGCGATAATCTGGTACTAGTACTTGAAATGAACGATTCGTGGACTTTCATTTGATCTGCGACAACCATATCATCTGAGAAATGTAAATTTTTACGCTCAGTGACACAAATCGTCCTCTTTCGGGAGGGAAAAGGTATTTCAAAAGTTTAGTTTTTGAATAGAGCTTATGAGGACACGACCCAATCGTCAAATTCGAAAAAAACTAAATTTACAATATCAATTTTATGAATAGAACTTACAAAGTCAATTTGAAATGGCTCTTTTCGTTGTTTTTCATTGAATGATTTGGTCATAGTTAAAAAAAAACAACCATGTTAAACTCTACAATTTCTAAAAAAAAATTCAAACTGCATTATTTCTAAACCATCAAAAGATATCGCAAATCTAGATCTGCTACGGGAAAAATTATTTGCAGTGAGTTTATTATTGAATAACAACACCGTAATAAAAATTTGGACAATACTGAACTTCAGCAGGGTCACAATTAATTATCAGGTATATGATGCAATACTAAACTTGAGACCAAGAAGTCGTAGAGACCTGTGACTACCACCATCTAATGAAGACAAAATGCACGTTTAGTTTACCAAATTATATGCCTTGAGTTATTGTAACCGCTAAGTCGATGCACGTCTTTTGGACATTTCTTCCAAATGGATTTTAGCAGCACTTTTGTTTTGAATTTAAATATCCTTTATTACATTCATATGCATTGTCTGTATATTTAATGTTTAATTATTTTCATCAGACATAACGTGCACTAGTTGAATAAGAAAAAAAACCCAAACTTTTTCGAACATTTGGGTTTGTAGCCTCCAGAACTTCTTATTTGATTTAGCATTCTAACTGGTTTGATCTTAGTGATAATGATAAGTCTTAAGTAGACGACACCCGCGTCTGGCGTACCAAATTATTACGCTATACGCCGGGTATCCCCCAGCCCATCAACTGGAAAAAGAATTTCAAGTTACTGATGGATGCAATTGAGGACTATGCAAGAAAATGGGTAAAGCGCGAACCAGACGAACCAGAACTGGACACTTTGTTTGAATGGATCAAAGCTATTCGATCATGCATTCAGAGGCGCATACAAAAACTACGATGTAATATGAGTACTAAAGTTTCTTACCCTTTCAAGAATCCGGAGGTTGTGGATGCTTTATCCTCTTTGCATGACAAATATATCGTTGTTCCAGCAGATAAAGCCTCCAATAATATTGTCTTCATATGTAAAAAACATTATTTGCAATGTCTCACTACAGAGCTTGGAATTGATAAAACTACTGGTAATCCTACATATTCTTTAACATCATTTAACAAGGACGAAATTTTACAAAATCATAAATCTGTCCTTCTTTCTTTTGGTATCAACATCAAAGAAAACGAAGAAAACTTGCCTTCATTATACTGGATACCTAAATTACACAAAACTCCATATAAAGAACGATACATAGCTTGGTCTTCAAAATGTTCGACCAAACATCTTTCTAAAGTACTGACTACTATTCTTTCGACAGTTAAAGATGGGCTTCAAAAATATTGTGAGGAGATATATTCTACCAGTGGTGTTAACCAGATGTGGATTCTCAAAAATTCGAAAGATCTACTACTTAACCTTCAATCACAATCTTTGCAATTTTGCAGCAACATAAAAACTTTTGATTTTTCTACGCTATTGTCAATTTGTCAATTTGTCAATTGTGTTCTCCAATTTATTTATATTGTAGTCCTGTGTTGTCATTTTGATGTTATATTTCACATGGCCATAAAAGTGCGAGGTTTGGCATGCCACAAAACCAGGTTCAACCCACCATTTTTTCCTTTAAAAATGCCCTGTACCAAGTCAGGAATATGGTCATTGTTATATTATAGTTCGTTTCTGTGTGTATTACATTATAACGTTGTGTCGTTTGCTTTCTCTTATTTTTGAGTGTAAATTCACATTGCGATAAGACGTGTCACGGTACTTGTCTATCCCAAATTCATGTATTTGGTTTTGATGTTATATATATATGTTATATTTGTTATTCTCGTGGGATTTTGTCTATGTGTGTTACATTTTAGTGTTATGTCGTTGTTCTCCTCTTATATTTAATGCGTTTCCCTCGGTTTTAGTTTGTTATCCCGATTTTGTTTTTTGTCCATGGATTTATGAGTTTTGAACAGCGGTATACTACTGTTGCCTTTATTTATATACTACTATTCCCCATGCTCAGTTGAAAGATCGACTACACCATCTCATAAAACAGAGCTTTTTCTATAAAAATGGAAATCGTAGATACAAATTTCTTGTTTTGGGTTACAATAATTCATATTTTGTGAAAAATCACACTGAATCTCCCAGAAAATATACTGAAGATGATATTATCAAAATGCTGGACTTTTTGATCGACAATATATTTGTTGAGTTTGGAGGATTTATATTTCAACAGACAGTCGGTATTCCAATGGGTACTAATTGTGCACCCCTGCTGGCTGATTTGTTTTTGTACTCGTATGAAGCAGAATTCATTCAGAACCTTCTAAAAGACAAAAAGAAAAAGCATCTTGTGAAATTCTTTAATTTTACTTTCCGATATATTGATGATGTTCTATCATTGAATAACCCATATTTCAGCCAATACTTACATCTCATATATCCAAGTGAACTTGAAATTAAGGATACCACTGATACTAGAAGGACTGCTTCATACCTTGATCTTTTCCTCAATATTGACGTAGATGGACGACTTCACACGAAAATCTATGATAAACGGGACGATTTCAACTTCCCAATTATCAATTTCCCATTTCTCAGCAGTAACATACCCTCTGCCCCTTCGTATGGTGTTTACATATCACAATTGATACGTTATTCTCGTGCTTGTTCACACTATACGGACTTCATATACAGGAGTGTGCTCCTTACGCAGAAACTGCTCCAACAAAGTTATGAGGAGGACAGATTAAAATTGACACTCCGTAAATTTTATGGACACCATCACGATTTGGTGGATCCATTCGATGTGTCGTTAACCAAACTAGCTAAGGACATTTTTACAACATGGTAGATTGTGTTTTGTCATAATGTCGTCTAATCTTTTAATTACCAAACGTGACTTATTCCCGATTGTGACTGTTTTGCCGAGTGTGAACTCGCATTACTATAAGACGTGGTACGGTACTTGTCTATCCCAAATTCATGTATTTAGTTTAAATGTTTAATGTTATATTTGTAATTCTCATCGGATTTTGTCAAATGTGTTGACGTCTTTTCTATTATATTTATGTGTTATGGTAAAGAAAATTAATCACCGCCTTCATTTATTAGATTTGATTTCGTTCAACGTAATCAGTACGATATTTTACGTTTGAAGTTAGATTCAAAACAAACCGGACATAGTTTTATAATATAGTTAATTGCTACCTTAGTTTGATATAAATAAGTATCAAAATGTGCTTTGTTATTAAATGCAATATCAGTATTTAGTTCAAATATATAATCTTAAATCAATCCTAATTCTATCTTATTCATTCTTATGTGACGTCATTTTTCATTTTTTGATGATCTGTTTTACAAATTCAAATGACGTCATTTTTTCGTCATTTTTCAGTTTCAAATAGGACGTCACTTGGCGTAGAGGTTTAAACTTATTCGGATGTGTCTACTTTTGTGTTTCAAATGTCTGGTTATGTAAATGTATTTCAGTTGTTTCCTGTAATTAGTTAATACTTCAGTTTTATCATGTACATCTTTTGAATATTCATTTTATAAAATTTACTGTTGCAAAAGTATAAATTATTCTAAATTATAGGGATTTTCTGGTAACGAACAGAAAACCCTTGCCGTTTTTGGCAAAACCTTTTTTATCTTTTTGGTCCTCGATGCTGTTCAACTTTGTACTCGTTTCGGCTTTCAAACTATTTATATCTGGGCGTCACACGTAGGTCTTGTTTGGACAAAATACACTTCTGGCGTATTAAAATTTTGAACTTGTTGCCTTTTGTTGGCTGTTGTTCGTGTGATTCTTTGTCAATTGTGTTCTCCAATTTATTGATATTGTAGTCCTGTGTTGTCACTTTGATGTTATATTTCACATGGCCATAAAAGTGCGAGGTTTGGCATGCCACAAAACCAAGTTCAACCCACCATTTTTTCCTTTAAAAATGCCCTGTACCAAGTCAGGAATATGGCCATTGTTATATTATAGTTCGTTTCTGTGTGTATTACATTATAACGTTGTGTCGTTTGTTTTCTCTTATTTTTTAGTGTAAATTCACATTGCGATAAGACGTGTCACGGTACTTGTCTATCCCAAATTCATTATTTGGTTTTGATGTTATATATATATGTTATATTTGTTATTCTCGTGGATTTTGTCTATGTGTGTTACATTTTAGTGTTATGTCGTTGTTCTCCTCTTATATTTAATGCGTTTCCCTCGGTTTTAGTTTGTTACCCCGTTTTGTTTTTTGTCCATGGATTTATGAGTTTTGAACAGCGGTATACTACTGTTGCCTTTATTTAATGTGTTTTATAAAAGCGACCGAAACAAACAATTTTACCTTAAAACAAAATATTTTTTTGCGAAAAATGAATTTTAGTATGAACACATAATTTAAGATATATATGGACTACATCGAAACTTATTAATTTTTGTGTGAATGTCAAATATAAAATTTATGCCAAGAAACCAAAATCCAAGTTCGTAATTGGGATGCTTGTAATTCAGCAAGTACAAAAAACATTTGAATGTCAATCTAAATACCACTTTGATATATGGTAACGACTGAACTGTAAGAAAGTAATAATTTTCATTTTAGACGCAATGTACGCTTTAGTAGTGCATGTATCTACTGGAAAATTAAGAAGAGTAATTATCATTACAATGAGTTGACTATGTGTGTTACTGTAAAACTTTACCTAAGTTCAACCTGTTTTTAAAATTGACAATACAATAGGGACATTTAAATTGACCAGTTGGTATTGTTAGATTTAAATCTGCCTTGATTCTACCTGTAGTTTTTTATTTACCAGTTCCAAACTTACAGCATGCTTTTTTCATGAATTTTTTCTTTACCTAAGATTTTTCTTTTTGATAGGGAAGAAAAAAGTTTTGGTTTTCATTGTTTTAAATCCCCAATATATATGATTTATCTATATTTTACCTAAATTTCTAAATCAGTAAAAGATTTGATAAATATTTCTGTGTGATTTAAAAAAAAAAATCACTTTCCATGTTTTTCGTTTGAGAATCCTTAAACAAGTAAAGCAAATAAACAAGAAACAATATTCAAAAGGAAATAGAGATATTTTTATTTTACTGTCATTTAAAATATTAGGAGTGATCAAGTCAAACAAGAATGACTATATGTTATTTTCTTGCAGTGTATTTAAAATTGCATGGCCTAAAATGTACTACACTTCATCTTAATGTTTTCATAGCCAGATACTAGCAGTGTTTAATACCCCGAATAATCCAGTCGTAATATTTCACTCGCTTTAATCACTACATTAATTTATTTGTATCGTTGAAAAAACCTTCTTTTTTATCTTTCTTTGGCCTTTTCTAATGGGAGATAACTCAATATAATTTGCTTTTGCTCTTTTGGAAATCTTAATAAATTTATTATTTCCATAATTTGATGAATATTTATTGACATGTTCCTTTGTACAAATTGTTTATGCATATTGAAATATCAAAATCATAGTTGAATAGGCAATTTATTTATTTATTGACACTGATATTTGACATCTCATCCAGAATTCCAAAGATTTTTTAAAATAATTCCCAATTTTATTCATTTTTCACTACGTCACTAGATTTTTTTCTAAATCCATAGTATATATTCTGATTAACTTCCCATGATATACATCCTAATTAAACAGGTGCAGAATCTTTACAAAATTCAGAATCTTGTAATTTTTTTTATCATTTCCATTACTATATTCCAAATAGTTATCCTCACTTTACTTTACAAAACAATTCCCCCTTTGATCTATAAGTAATAAGCCAGTATAGTAAATAAAACATGAAATATAAAAAGAACAGATAAAGTAAGCTACTCCAGTTATAAAGTATTATAGTAGAGCAAGGGAATCGTACCCAAGACTCGCAGAAGTACAGTAGAACATCGCTCTACAAACTGAGCTTAATGTTTTCGCCTCAAGCATAGATATTATAGAACGGTTATGTATTTAATTGTCATGGGATCCCTTAACCCATGCTAAACTCTTAGTTCTTTTATTCGATGTTTGATTTTTAGTTAGTAAATTGAAATTGAATCCAATGGAAACCAAGTGTGCCCTTCTTCTTGCTGACTTGTTTCTTTATTATTATGACTTCATACAGGAACTTCTAAGAGTGAAAAATAAGAAGTTAGCAATATTTTTAACTTTGCTTTCCGCTATATAGATGATGTTCTCTCACTAAATAATTCAAAATTTGGTGACTATGTTGAACACATTTATCCCATCGGACTAGAGATATTGAATATAACAGATACAGTTAAGTCTGCCTCATATCTTGACTTACATCTAGAAATTGACAACGAGGGTCGGTTGAAAAAAAAAACCATTACGACAGACGGGATGATTTCAGCTTCTCAATTGTGCACTTTCCATTTCTATGCAGCAACATTCCAGCAGCGCCTGCATATGGAGTATATATCTCCCAATTGATACGATATTCCCGCGCCTGTATTTCCTATCATGATTTCCTTGCTAGAGGGATTCTGCTCACAAGGAAGCTATTACACCAAGAGTTCCAAATGAGTTGAAATCATTCCTTTATAAATTTTACGGACGCCATCACGAGTTGTTGACCGTTATGGAATAACCGCTTCACAGATGATATCGGATATGTTTCTTACGTCGTAACTACAACCCCCTTCCCTTTTCATGAATGTGACTTAACGAATTAGAATATTTACCGGGTTTGTAATAACATGAGTAACATGACGGATGCCACATGTGGAGCAGGATCTGATTACCCTTCCGGAGCACCTGAGATCACCCCCAGTTTTTGGTGGGTTCGTGTTGCTTAGTCTTTAGTTTTCTATGTTGTTTCTTGTGTACTAATATTTGTCTGTGTGTCATTTTCATTTTTAGCAATGGCGTTGTCAGTTTATTGTCGATTTATGAGTTTGACTTGTATCTTTTGCCCCTCTTTTCTTTTACAGCAGGCCACGATTATTTTTTTTCCAAAATTACCATTGATCGAACCCATGACTCCTTTCCTAATAAGTCATTGCTTCACCAAAAATATTTAAAATCCATGAAAGGATCACCAGCAATAAATGCATCGGTTGTTTACCCTATGTGCTTTTGCTAATGTAGTGCACAGTCCATTTGGATCCACACAAAATAATACCTAGACTTTTTTTTATTGTTGTAATGTTGTAATTAAATGTTATGATATAGTTCTACATCTTAATTTAATCATATAAACAAAACAAAGTATCAGTGTATTTAAGATGCATTTCTCTAATGCATTTCTCTAAAAAAAAGAAGTCAATTTGAAGAATAACATTTTTATTAAAGCTTGTCGAAGAAAATACCCTAATGACATAATTTGAAAATTGTTAGGTGTAACAATTTATAACATTTATATTTATATATACAGATAACAATTTACATAACATATATAATAAGAATATATACAAAATGATTGATGAAACATTGCAAAAGCCCGGCAGTGATATTCTTCCTCCAATGTTTACTTGGTCAAGAAATGTATCAAGGTCACGTATTACTAGCATCACCATAATAAATTTGATGCAATAATCGTAGGCTATAGTTATCAAAGGTACCAGTCTTATAATATTGTTCCACCCTCATAGTATTTATACTCAGAATTTTTTAGATCTACATCTTTAGGTTCAAAATACATGATAAGTTTGTCTTTGGTTTTTTTTAATTCAAAGAGCAGTGTTATGTTATACAAAATTTTAATGATGGATTTCATGACCTTTAAATTTTTCGAAACAATTGATGGATTAAACTCGATACAGGGAAAATCTTATTATAATATCATCATAAATAAAGGCAACAGTAGTATACCTCTGTTCAAAACTCATAAATCCATGGACATACTTTAGATCTTAACTTTTTATCGAAACACAATTATACAATTTATAATTCATTCAACATCAGACAGGTAAAAAGATTATTTCATGCAGTTTTCTTTATAATGATTCTTCTTAAATAACAATGGGTGGAAAATAGAAACATCATACAAAACATAAGCTTTTCAGTAACCTTAATATAAATTACAATAAGGCATTTCATTTAAATCATCAATGAAAATATCATAAAGGCATCAATGTAAAATTTGAATAAAGTGAAAATGATATAAATCATAAAATTTAAGCTGTCAATAACATTCATCTGATTCAATTGAAAAACTATCGTAAATACAGTTTTCTTGAAGTAAATGTTTACTATCACAAGCCTAGCATAAAAATATATGTAAATTGAACACTGCTATCCTGTAAGGATTTACAGTCAGAAGGTGAGTGTTACACTTTCTCCAAGAGACTTTGATCAGTGAGCTCAACATTCTCTTCAATCTGATTAAATTCAAATCATGTGTTCAAAATGGCTTACGAGGATCTAACAACCATCTGTTCTATTTTCGGTTTTAATAACTTTTGAGATCCTCTGGTTTTTGTCGGATTAATTCGGCCTTCAAAAAATTTGAAGGCTGATATTTCATTGGTTGATGCAATAAATACCAGAACAGAAAGTAGAACGGAGTGTTGTCAGATCATTGTCAGCAAAGATTGGACAAAGGATCTGTATTTTAGTCCGTAAGCATTTTCTAGTGAACAGATTTGCAATTTAAAAGAGATAATACTAGCAACAGACCAATAAAGGTGTGTCTGCTTTGTCTTCCTAACAAAGTGCTCAAAGTGAAAAAACAAAAACCTGCTTTAGAGGAACAAAAGATCACAAGATATTACATGTGAAGTCATTTTCATTAGATTAGGAAAATTAGTAAAATGTCGTTCAGAAAAAAATCTGTAAAATGCGTTATTTGAACGTGCAAATTATTATCTGCATCACCGTTACCTTGACTCACAATCGACTTCAACATCATCTTGGTCCACCTGAATGAAATACAACTAATGAAAAAACGTTGCTACGATTGTGAAATAAACAAATAGTGGGCATGCTTTTACAATTGTACCTCCTTTTTGAAATTGTAAAATGTAATAGAGTTATTTAACTGAACAAGAACAAAGCAGGCTAGTTATTTGAATGATAGTTTTTTTTCTTGTTGTCAGTATTACATTAACTATCTAAACATAACTCATTACAAAAATGTAACAAATAAACAGGAAAAGTCTAACAATTGAAGAGGAATACGACATATAACAATAACCAACAGAGGTGAACTCACGTAACCATATTATGATGCATACAATAGTTCTCAACATGCCTCTATTCTGTACATACTATTCCCTTTCAGATTTTCTTGACCAGTAAACAAATGATTAAGAATTAAACATGTCCGATGTTTGTGGGTAATACACCGTTTCTTTTATAATTATTATTATTTTTATTTTGCGTATCTGAATGATTTGGAGAACTGTGTCCTGTTGAAGGAGTTCTCCCGTTTCTGGAGGAATTTCCAGAAGAAGATATTGAACTTGTCACTGAAAATCTTTGACTTCCCGGAATATCACCGTTTCTCAAAATATGGCCATTTGGCAGATGTCCATTCCCAGTTGGGGTTTTTCCTCCGAAACTTGTTGGAGTTTGCAGTGGAAGAACGTTTCTTACCCGTGGTGAACCTAACTTAGACGCTTGAAGTCTGCTTTTAATTATCTGAATTATTCCAATAACCATCAGTGTTGAAACTACGCCTGTGGCTACACCAACACCCATTCCAAGAGCAAAACCTGTAAGAAAAGTCAAAACAAGGGTAAGTCAGTTATATAAAGAAGAATTTAATACTTTTCCCTGGAAATAATTAAATAAACAATTGTCATTTTCTATCAGAAACAAACAGTTGAGTTACTTATTCTCGTCATTTTCAGTTGGTACAAACTGTTTTAAAGTCTTACTTTAAAGAAGTTAAGATAAAAATACATCATAAAATAGATCAGATTAAGGAGGTTATATGAGATATAACCTCCTTGGTCAAATTAAGGCAATAGTACTTTCAATTAAGAAGATAATTTAAAAGTAGAAAACAAAAACTAAGGGAATCGTATGAACTCCAAGAGGGTAAGTATCTCCTGTTTTGCATGAATAATCCGCAATACAAATTAAGCTGGCACTACACATTTGGATCAAATTGACCTGGCTCGTTTAATTTTCATAAAATTTGGACAAAATATATATACATGGATGCTTTGACAAAAAATTCAAAAAATATTTTAAAAATTGGACCGCACACATTATCGGTTACAATTTCATTGGATATATAGTAGTTTGGCACACACTAATTTTGATCATTGAGAGGTTTAGTTTTTCACATAGAACGTGATAAAAACGCTCAGATTATTACTGAAAAAAAATGATAACAACTCATTGTGACATCTTGCAAAGCTAATTGCTGCTTGAAATTCGCTAGTCTGATTCCGATGGAATTTAGAAAGTTTCAAAGTAAATTCAAAAGTCAAAGTGTTTCAAATATTTTTATATAGTAAACTTACCAACTGCAAATTTGTAGGCATCAATTATCATAACATAATGTTAAAAATCTATGCAAAAAAGTAGTGCTATCATCAGTAAAAATATCAGTGATTTGCTCATGATTACATAAGGGCAACTTATTTTAATTGACAGTTAACTTAACTTGCAAAAAAGGCAGCTAAATTGTTACAAACAAACACCATATTCGTAAACCATCTACTGAACTATTTAATGAATCTGGAAGTATTCACGTTACTAAAAAAAAACTTTATCACTGTCATTATGTTTACTAGTAAATCAAAACATGAACTGGCCCCAAAATATTTATCAAATCTTATTGTGCGTACAACTAGTAACCACTCGACTTTCATCATCAGATATGTTTGTGTAACTAAATCAAATACAAAATTCAAGTTTTTAATCTAGTGGTCCAAAAGTGTGTAATTCACTATCCAGTGAAATTTTCAAAAAATCAAAAATGTTTTCTTACAAGTCATTACATTTTTTGGAAAATTTCTGAAATCGATAAGTTTAACTATAAATGTATACCTTTAAGTGTTATTTTTGTTATACGTTTATATACCCATATATGTATGTATACTGTTTATATTTGTGTATTAGTAGATTGATTATTTTTTTAGTGTAGCTAATATTGTATGTATTGAAATTAAGTTTGATCCAAACGAGTGACTCTCTTTGAATATAGATATAAATATTATTATTATTATTATTATTATTATTATTATCAATATAATTTTATTAATTGTCATTAAACATTAACAATGTTTGTGGCAATACAAGTTTAAACAAACAATAAACAACAAAATAAAAACTAAACAATACACGAAAAATAATATAAAAAAGAGACGCAAAAACATAAGTTATAAATTTACTTATTATTATTATTATTTTATTATTATTATTATTTTTATTATAATTATCATATACTATACAAATCTTTGAATAAATGACAGATACATTAGAGATAATCAAAGGAAAGTCAATGATAAGATGAAATCAGTGACACAAACATTAAAATAAATCAGAAGAAATTAATGATACATGCATTAGAGGAAATCGACGACATAGCATACAATAAAATGCCTAATCAAATGTATACTGAGCATTGACAATTATAGTATTACCTGTGTCTTCGGATGCTGCCGTTTGAGTCGCTACTGTTGTCGTTGCTGATACTGCAGAAAATTTCAATTTGAAACCTTTGTATCCTACTGTAGCATCCGAAACAAACAAGACTAAAACACTGGTACCGTTACTAGTGTATGTCGCCGTGTTTCCATCTGGATATCTGGTACAGGCATCTACTGTTAAAGTGTGTTCACAAACATAGGAACCTATAAGAAGACAATAATTTGGTTTAAACAACACAGTTAGATCTTTGAATACGTTTTTATCGGTAATATTACTTTACATAGTTAACTATTAGTAAATTAAACTAAAGATAGACATGAGCTGTCTACAGGAAAACAAGAATAATTTCTTCAAGTGTAAAAAACAGAATCAGGTGTATGATGGTTCATCGTCTGAAATTGTCATTCTGTTATGCTACGCATTCATTTACTAAACAGTATCGTAATTTTTTTCCCCAAAAAAATACTATTCTGTAACATAAAATCTACTTACTGTCATATATTTTAAGGTAATCAAATCCACAGTTAGGGATGTTTCAATATCACTCAACATTAATTCAAAATACACTGCACCCTCAGTTGCTTCAATCAACCACCGACAATTGGAATTTCTACAATGAGACAGAAAGTTTAAAAAAAAAGTCCTATCAAGAAGATACAGTTGTTGTCCATTCCTTTGATGTGTTTTGTCATTTGATTTTGCCATTTGATTAGGGACTTTCCGTTTTGAATTTTTTAGACTAGAGTCTCATTGTTATTTACAATATATATATCCATTCAATAATAACAACATAATCAGGTCTTTCTGGTATGAAATAAGCACGAATAGCAACAGATGACATTGAATAGTCGTTCGGAGAAAAAAATCCTCATAGACCCCTAAAATATCAAACGGTCATTTTCTGATTATTTGGATTAGTAACATCAGACACCCTGTTTTTATGAGTTTTCTTGTGTGTGTTTGTGCTGAATTTCTGTCAGTTTGTGTTGTCATTTTATTATATTTTTTAAGAATGCCCTATAAGCGGGAAGTTTAGCTAGCCATGAAATCAAGTTCAACCCACTTTGTTTAAACTATGTGCATGGAACTTATACAATTAAAAAAATGGACCCAATTTTTATAAAATTTGGCATGACATGAGCGTATTGTAATATAATTACAAGACTGTTGACCGTGTTTCAGGGCAATAGGAAAAATATCATATAGACAATAGGGTCAATTTAAAAAAAACTTACATATTTTTAACGTTCTAGTCGAACTGTTATTAAAAGGAGTAAGTTCGGTTTGGATTTGGTTGACCACGATTATGAAGTCCATTGTTTAAAGGTAAAAAAAAGGTTTCGCGTGGATAAAAAGACTCGTAAGAAAGTTTACTAGAACATTTTTCGTGTAGCTTTCCTACAAAGCCTTAAAATTCACAACCGAAATAGATAAATAGTGGATTTTGATGAAAATTGAAAACTAGTCTGGATTTCTACCAAGCAAAGATAGGCGGAGGCGTTGGCAAATCAAATATTCTTAACGGAAATATAAAATGTTATAATAAACAATTCGTTGAACGGCTTTTTCTTATTCATGCTTTTAAATATACCGTATGCAGCAAATTCATTACACCTACCCTGTATAGCTGCTAGGGAATGCTGGCGATGTTAAATACTGTTCTGCACTAGTCGCAGTGAGGGTTTGTTCTGCTGTACAACCAGTACCAGCTGAAACAAAGTAGTATCGTATAAATGTGCTATTCATGCATAGAAAATAAAAACTTTTATGATATTCTTCCTTTGAAAATCCTTGCTTTTCATCAAAATACACTTTTAGATTCATAAATAAAGTGGTAAATGCAACTCGAGTAAAACAGCTGCTGTATAACACATATTTGTATTTTCTCGGAATATTTTTTATATTTTATAAAGGTTATATGGAAAACGTATCATTAGTTTTATTTGTTACAGATTTCAAAATTTCTCCACCATTCTTTAGACTTGTTTTATATATACTTGACTCCCTCGTGTGTCCTGTGCAGCCTCAGTAGATAAATGTCTCCATCCTATTCTATTTCATCATTGTTGCCATTAAACTAGGTTCAACCTCCCACTTTTTTTTTTATCAAAATGTCCTGTACCAAGTCAGGAATATGGCAGCTGTTGTCAAATAGTTCCAATGTATGTTGGCGTTTGTTTATGTTGCACTTCGGTGTTCCTGTTGCACCTTTGTTTTCCTCACAAAGTTGATGTGTTTCCCTCGGTTTTGGTTTGTTTTTACCCGGATTTGTTCTCTCTCAATCGATTTATGGCTTTTAAACACCGGTATAGTACTGTTACCTTTATTTATACTTACACAAGTCTGCAGCTTTCACATATTGCAAAGAAAATCCTTGTGCTTGTCCTGATGAGTCGGTAGTTAATACAACTAGAGCATACTGACCCGTCGTCAAAACCTCTTTATCGTTTCCGGTACCAGTAAGACCAGACTTGAGTGATGAATTGCTTGTTAAAAACCCTAAAATACAAATTAGTTTAAATATTTTTAACAGTTTCTAACAACTCTGTCATTAATAAATCTTTATACGATTTTATAACAGCATTTTCTTATCTTTCTCAGAGACAAACATTTACAATAGTGTTATGTGTCTCTGACGTTACCGATAAAAGATGTTGATCTTTGTCGTCTATAATATCGACATAATGAATAACAGAAAGTTTTTAAGTTGGACTTTTTACGTACAATTACATTGCATTATTATGGCACCCTCTACGGAGTTGACATATTGTTATTCTACGTTTCTTTTTTTTTCTTTTGTCCAGCTTATTTTTCGGAATCCAATGGATCAATGTTGATGAAACTCTACTATAATAAGGACCACCATGATAAGTTGTGCAGTTGACTTTGGAATGTGCATGATGGCCACCGTTACCATGGAACCATGGAAACTAAAAAAATGTAAAAAAAAAATCAAAATTCCAAATCTTTCATTGTAAGACCCAACTGGATGAAACTTTGTGGAAATGTTCCTTGGTATGCCCTGATGTACCGACAATATTAGAAATTTCAAAATGGCCGGCATTGTCATGGAAACAGGGCAAAAGTTTAACATTGGGCCTATTGGAAAAACATTAAAGCTGCTCTTTCTTAAAGAATATGATATTAAACCAATAGAAATTTTATGGGTAGGTAACATGTAATGAGCCAAAGTGGAATGTGTCTTTGGAATTTCAAAATGGCTACCGTTGCCATGGAAACTACAAAAAAAATAAAATGCACCAAACTTTCTGAAACATTACAGAAATGTTGACTGGCAAGTGCAGAGTTGAAATGAAGTTTTGGAATTTTCAAAATGGCCGCCGTTACCATGGAAACGGCAAAAAAATCCCAAATTTTCAAAATACTCCAAAATGTCTAAAACTTTACTGTAATGATAATTGGCATGTCTTGATTCGATTTTCGACTTTGAAATGTTCAAAATGGCTGCCGTTATCCTGTCAATAGGGGAAGGGTGCCATCCGCTATTGCTTGCAATGGCAAATCTAGTTTTACTTGCAACCTTAGTGTATTTGGATAATGAAAGCACAGTAAATATATGTAGTTAATTAGACCTTAAATTTATATGGTCAGAAGTCTGCTCGTTGTTTTATGTGTTTTGTATATACATGTTAAGATTTATACTAGATGATGTTCTAATTATTATGTCATGATCCCTGTGTATTTCATGCAAACTAGTACTTGTTTCTAATTGAAGGTCATCAGATATCAACCTCAAAGGATTTGACACTCGGAGATGTTAACCCTTCAACGAAAATAATTTCATGTGACTTTGCAGTCAGCTTGCAGAATAGTTTTAAATATATCCGATATTTGCTATATGTGTGCTGCAAATGAACAATGTTCTGACTGTTTCAAAAATATATTCCACTTGAATGTGTTATTAACTTAAGTTGCACAATATATCGTTCTATCTATAAATTTCTTCTTTTACAGTAAAAGGAATGCTTAAAAAACTCAAAACAAATTCATTTTCATGTGTAAGTCCATCATAGTTAAAGGGTGTGGACTGAAGTCAACTAAATATCCGACGGACTGAATACCCCGACTTTGTTTATCAATCGTATTTCATTGTCAACATCTCTAGGTATACAGAATAATTAACTAACATACTATTCATATTGAATGTTATAATCACAAAAAGAGTAATTAATTAACGTAACCTCGTATTGACTTAGCGCTCTGATAATGATTGTGATGTTAAAACTGATATCAAAATTCTGCTGCAATGAGTATATAAGCCCTTTTGTCATTATTAGAACTATCTTTGACCGACAAAACTTCGTCAAGGTTTTTTATCAGTGATAACAGTCAAATGAGACTTGTATCAAAATCTTTGATGGACTTTGATGGCAAAGAATACTAATATAATATCTTTGGGTGGCCTTTAACTTTAACGGGAATAGATCAATCATAGTTGAAGTAAAAAATAATTCAATTTTATTAAAAAAAAAAGCCAATGGTATAAACTGGGAGATAGACAGAACGACTTCCAGTAAAACCGGGAGGGGGAGGGGGACACAGGACATAGACGTGTAAGACACATCTGCAATACATTCAATTTCTAATATGACTCAGAATTGCACATTAGATAAAGTGCAAAAGCAATGCAATCATTCTGTAAGAATATTTTGGAGCAATTTTACTCTTTGTAAATCCTGAATTTTAAACTTTGAACAATCGTCAAAACAAATTTGATAGATAAAAAAACATGACCAAGGTTTTTTTTTTGGAAAACTTTCATAGTGAGAACAAGGCTTCAAAATATGAACACCACAATAAAATATTTATGAAATTATCAATATTTTAATCAACAGATTAACCATTATAATACATTTATTAATATTGTTTTATAAACAGCAATGTTCTATCAAAATATCGATCTTAAACTGTTCGAAAATATTGTTACTTTTGAGAGTTTCTTTTTTACAATTTGTGTGTTTTGGGCGTTTGGCATTGGAAATGTCTGTCTTTATTTACATTTACATTAGAATTGAGAAAGAAAATTGTGAATGTATCAAATAGAAAACAGATCGATCAAAGAGCAAAAGAAAAATAGCTCAAGGCCACCAAAGGGTTTTCACTAATTAGTTAAATCGGCGTTAGTATATAAAAAAAGTGGTATGATTAACCATGAGATAACTCTCCAAAAGAAACCAAAATGACACAGAAATTTACAACAATAGGTTACCGTAAGGCCTTCAACAACGGACAAATCCCATACCACATAGTCAGCTATAAAATGCCCCGAAATGACAAATATGAAAAAAATCAAACGAGACAACGAACGGCCGAATTTATGTACAAATAATGACCAAAAACAAATATGTAATACATCAACTAACGATAACCACGGAATTAAAGGCTTCGGACTCGGGAGAGGCACATACATACAGAATGTGGCGGGGTTAAACATGTTAGCGGGATCCAGACACTCCCCTGAACATGTGACAGTGGTTTAACAGTAAAACAAAAATACAAACTATCAAAATCAGTTGAAAAAAATGCTTAACTCATCAGTTGGCCGACACAAATAGAATTACATCTAAAAAAACACAGAGTGGACGTGGCTGGGTGCCTGTATATTCCAACAACAAAAAGACAATTAGCACAGATCTGAGAGTACTCGCAGTTACTGACAGCTAATTCAAAGCCACTAACATCTAATAATAACAATCATGGCTCTAAGACCTGTTTTCTCTCATTCACTGGACTATCAGTGCTAGATAAAGTATACACTGCTACATTTACAAAAATGCTTTATTTAAATATATGCAAATCTAAACATACCGTCGTAAATATCAATTGTATCCGATGCGTCGATGTCATAATGGTTGATGAAGACGATAACAGTTTCTGCTGAACTTCCACTGTCTATTAACCATGAACATGATAAATCACTGAAATAAAATTAAAAAAAAACGTGTAACCTCATTTTCGTTTTTTGACATCAACTTTATAAACAAAACTTATTGCTATAATTTGTTAAAAAACATTGTAATTGAATCAAGAAACCACGGTTCGCTGAGCAGACATAAATATTTGTCGTTCTGTCCTCCGACCCACGTGCTCCATTCAAACGAAATATCTCTTAACGTTCTTCACATTGACAGATATTTTATTACCATTATACATATCTTGGGTGACAGAAAAAATGAAATATGTATATAATGCAGATTTGACCTACACGTGTTTATGGGGAGCGTCTTCCTTCTTTATCATTGTTTTGGTAGTTACTGGTTTCCCCGTAGTCAAAATACAGAAAAAAATGACAGTTTATTTGTTATTATTATCTATTAAATTAACAATTAACCGATAAATTGCAGGAGCTTTTACTTGTTGAAAATCAGAATCAAATCTTATTTATTCATCTAAAACTTGAACTTACCTAGCATATGAACCGGAACTATATCCATCAGAGGTCACTGTTGTAAGATCATCTGATGCTGTTAATGTTAGAGCTGAACCAGAACACTGACTTGAAACTGATATAAAAAATACTATAAAGAGTATTTGGTAGCTTATAGTAAAGTTATTATGACAAATAACATCTGATTAAAAACTACTTTGTCGTAATGTTTTCAACATCAGACAAGTCCGTCAGATTCTTACTTTTGTTTAATGATGACACGCACATATAATCAAAAGACAGTTCAATATAATAGTGGTTGTCGTTTCATAAGTGTTTCTCGTTTTCGTTTTTTATATAGATTAGACCGTTGGTTTTCTTGTTTGAATTGTTTTGCACTAGTCATTTTGAGGGCTCTTTATAACTTGCTGACCAGAGTGATCCAAGGCTTCGATTTGAAGACCGTATTTTGACCTATACTGTTTACTTTTTACCAATTGTGACTTGGATGGAGATTTGTCCCATTTGCAAACCTTGGACAATTATATAATAGTCCCATGAAATGAGACTAAACATACCACATCTTCTTATAGCTTATAATAGAAGGCAGGTGTCTATAAAATATTTCAAGTTTTAAATCACCCCGAGACTAAACTGTAGTGAAAATTAGTAAATGACTCTCAATGATCTGTTAAAACTATGATATACTTTACTCAGTAACGACAGTTTCTGGATCACAAAATCAAATATGATAACAGGCAGTAGAAAAAAAATATAGTACTTGTTACACGGAGTTATATATGTGTATGAAATCAATATGCTGTGATGTGTAAAAAAAAATTTTGTTTTTTGTTTACTGTTTGGTTAACCACTTTTTGGTTTGTCTAATTAATGTATTTTTAAATTAAAAGTGCATTTAAAGTGTTCATACATGATGATTGTGTCAAGATCACAAATTGAATGGTTTCAAGGTCAACATATTTTTTGTAGACCCTGTCCTTTGACTTTAAGTTGTCTTTTTTTCTTGTTGTTTGTTATTTGTCGTAATATCGAAAGACGTCATATCTAATTCTTCAAATTTACTTTATACCTTGTGAAATCTATTTTTGTAGGTGCAGTTATGTTTTATCAGGAACATATATATTGTTATATATATTGTTCCTAGGTTTTATTCACATCGATTGGCGTTTAATTCCCTTTTCAATACTATTGGCTATTTTGTGACTGTAAGTTTTTTTTTTTTGTGTGCAGGAATACAATTGAGAATGTAAATGGGGAATATGTCAAATAAAAAACAACCCGATCAAACAGCAGATAGCAGGCGAAAACCACGAATTGGTATTCAACTCAGCACGAAAATCCCACACCCGAAGGTAGGCTTCCGCTGGCCCCAAAATAAAAATGTGTACTTGTTCAGTGAAAAAGAACGTCATTCTAGAATGAAATTCAAAACAGTGTGGCTGTGGCCATTGATTGACACATTAAATTCATCCATTGACTGGGACAATTTAAGTGAACGTTTGTATGTAACGACCACTGCTCACTATGTACTTTTTAAAGACACTTAAACTATGGGGTCACCAAAGGTTCTCAACACCTTAATAAAGTAATTCGAAAAATTAATCAGAAATAACACGATGTTTTGATTTATATCAATTATATAAATCAAAACATAAAGGTTATTCCTGATTAATTTTTCGAATTATTTTATAATTAAAGACGTTAAAAAACCTTTGGTGACCCCACAGTTTAAATGTCTATCGTAGGTACGTCGTGAACAGTGGTCGTTACAGACAAACGTTCACGTAAATTGTCCCAGTCAATGGATGAATTTAATGTGTCAATCAATGGCCACAGCCACACTGTTTTGAATTTCATTCTAAACTCAAAAATATATAAATAAACTAAAATCTAAAAGCATACAAGACTAACAAAGGCCATAGGCCCCTGACGGGACATACAAAAACATTCGGCGGGGTTAAACGTGTTTTGTGAGATCTCAACCCTTCTCTATACCTCTAGCCAATGGAGAATAAAGAAACACGCAGCAATACACACAGTGAGACTCAGAATATGTAACAAAAAAAATCTAAGCAAAATGGCAATGAAAAAAGAAATAACATCAGACTACTAGCAGTTACTGACATGCCAGCTTTAGACCTCAATTTAACTGATTCAAAGATAATGTCTTCATCATGTGATCTGAATATCAAGCACACTCTACGATTCCAGGGTGCTCGGAGAGAGTCACCGACTTTCATCAAAATGAATTTTTACACGTCCTTGCATAGAAATTCTTACCCAAACCACTGGTTTTATATGGAACTAATTGACCCCTTTACATCTATCTATTCTGTAGTGTGTACAATATAAATATTGACAGAGCGAATGTAATATACTAGTATATGCATTTTTAAAAAGAAATGTACTGTGTTTGTTACAGGTTTCATTAAAAATATATTCTTACCTGGTGAAATGAATTTTAGAGTTAAGACACAAATTAAGCACACTATGTTTGGTACTGTTGGCGTGACGGACATTTGCAACCTACAAGCAACAGAAATAAACATTAAATTTTAACATACAACTTTGCAATATTTCATAATTAAAAGTGCATTTTGACATTTGTAATCTATCTCAATTTGTTGACGGTTGTTAAATCATGAATTATTATTTTAAAACCTACATGTTCGATTTTGTAATAACCCGGCAAAACTATGTATAAGATACTTTAAAAAGATGCAGCATATATCGAAAGGAACAACAAAAAGTATAATTCGAATAATATCCGACAATAGAATGGCAATGAACGAAAAAAGACAAACACAACAATGATTAATGACGTAAGACCGGGCATCACGATTACCATAAAAATGCGGGATTAGCTCCGGAAGGGTAAGCATTTCCTGCCTTACATGTGCCACCGTTCGCTTCTTCGGTGAGGTCATTATCGAAAAAAAAACAGAACGGGTTTTTGAATTATCTATTGGAACAAATCAATGGCCTCCTGTGACACAAGAAATCCTTATCAGTCGTACAAATTATGACTGCGTCCATGAGACTTTCGAAGAGACGAATTCATCTTTATCACTTGAAATCCTTGGTTGAAAGGCTTCCTTGTAAGCAGTAATCATCTCTCTAGAAAATCATGATAGAAAGACACAGTCTCTAGAATATCTATTCAACTGGGAAATATAAATACATACAAAGGCGTTTCTGAGTTTTTGCTACATAGAAATGGAAAGTTCACAATAGGAAAGCTGAATTGATATGTTTTGTCGTTAAATTTAGTTCTAAACTTGTCAATTTCTAGTTGTTAGTCAAGATTTATAGATATATTTTGTTTCTGAATATTTTAAGCATAAACATTTTTTAATTGACCTAAAGCTTCATCTTCCTAGGAAAAATAACCTTTCCAAATCTCTTTAAGCCCTGATTGGTGCTCCCAAACATTTAAGAGTTTTGTCATCAACCTCTTTGGTTCAAGCGTACTGGAAGAAAAATCGTTTGCGCTTAAAATGGGGTCATTCTTTGCGTGATATATGACAGAAGATTAAAACAATTAAACAAATCCTTCGCCTTTTTTGTCACGGATTCGTTTGAATGTTTAAACATTTGCACAATTAAAAATTAAAATAAATTGAAAAAGTTTAAGAACATAAAAAAATAATTGCATAGTTTAAACAAAAAACTCAAAACATCAAAAAATGTCAGAACCTTTACTTAAGTAATCACAAATTTAGTTTTTGAAGCACGTTTGATAGAATTACATATGTACTTATGTGTGATTTAAGGCATTATAGGGTCTACAACCTGTTGACCTACAAAAAAATATCGTTTTACCTTCAAAATTAGAAAATGAAACAAAAATGTAATTAAATTTGTCTGAATTATTCTTTATATTCAATTAGATCAATATTAAGTCATCTAACTCAGATTTTTTAAAATTTAAGTATCCACGTGTGCCAGGGGTTTATCACTTAAAATTCATTATGCATACAAAAGAGCATTCGGAAAGTTATTTGTGCATAGTTAACCTTCCAGAGGTTGACAGGAAAGAGTTATTTATTAGGTTTTTAGTAATAAAACCTTTGTTATTGAAAGCATTGTCATGTTTTTTTTTCAATAATTAACAGCATTTACTCTCTCAATTATTTTGCAGATTACATCAAATTATAATATCTTATTGAAAAGATAATTGTTTTGCTACTTGTAATATACAATGTCTATAGATATAAAAAAAATCTTGACCGCTTTATCGCAATTTTTTTTCCTTTTTGCGAATCATTGTTATTTTATCTTATTCCGGAATCTGTTCAATCAATTTGGTCCTCCCTGTAACACCATTTCTGTGGATGATTTAAAAAGGATGCAGAACAAGAATGTGTCCCCAGTGCACTGATGACCCATCCGCACTATCATTGTTTATGTTAAGTGGACCGTGGAAATGAGGGGAAATCTCATTATCATATCATAAGGAACATGTGTTCTCAGTTTCAAGTTGATTGGACTCAACTTCATCAAAAACTACCTAATCCAAAAACTTCAAACGACACGGACGGAAGAACGATACGACGGACGAACGGGCGAACGACCCACAAACCAGAAAACATAATGCCCAGAAATGGGGCATAAATAAAAAAGTAAAATTTCAACAAGAGCATCCGACTGACCACCAAATAAAGGAGTACTGATGTTTTGCCCTTTCTTAAATTTCATTCACAACTTGCGATTAGCAAAGAATCAATTTACATCTTGATATATAGAATGGCCAGTTGCATTTTGATGAATCCTAAATAGATATAAGAAGATGTGCCAATGAGACACTTCTCCATCCAGGTCATAATTTGCAAAAAGTAAACAATAATAGGTCAAAGTACGGCCTTCAACACGGAGCCTTGGCTCACACCGAACAGTAACTATATAAAGAGTCCCAAAAATGACTAGTTTGAAACCATTCAAACAAGAAAATTAACGGTCTAATCTATATAAAAAACGAGAAAAAGAGAAACGCGTACTAGCCACATCAACAAAAGAAAACCACTGTACACCATCATAACATTGGACAAGTTCAGAAAAATGCAGCGAGTTAGAACGTTTTCACAGGCGCCAACCTTCACCCTAACCCGAAGTATGAGTGCAACATCACAATATAGAATATGAATTGAAATGGCTATTTCAATTTTGTCTTTTATTTCTTAATTGTTATGTTAATTCGTTGTTCATCTACGTATACTTAATAATATATACACATGGACAGATATCAAACCAAACGAAAAGCTAACGGGAAAAACAAAATTAAAAAAATTAAAATAAAATAAAATACTTAAAATAAAACTTGCTGTTTAAAGAGACGTCGTTTTATGGCCTGTATCATGAAAGTATCAGGAAAGTTTGATATGATTAATTCAATAGAATTGTCATTTTTAAACTGCATTAAATCAAATTGACAATATAAAAGATGAATTGAACATAATCACGGAGAATACATAATCCACCTTAATATATTCATATCATTAAAAAACATCACATAGTTTTTAAGTTCTAGAGAAACTCTTTGAACAAAATAAGAAGTGGGCCACAACCTTATTTCAAAGGTAATAAAAGAATACGTGGTAGCACTAACCTCATTAGTTTTAAATTATTAATGTAATAAGTATTAGATATATCATCTACCCTTGAAAAAAGTATTTTGATTACATAAAAAAATAATGCGAAAAAATGTGTGCAAATCTTTAACAAGACGACGATCGCATTGCATGATACTGTTAACGTTTATACCGAAACAAGTTCTCATATATATGCTTCTCTTACGCTATCTTTTTCCAATCCAAAGAAGTGAAAAGAAAGTTAAAAGAAGAGAGCACAGCAGAACATTCTTCTTTAATCTTTTAATAACTTAACATTATTAAGAATTTTCGAAAAAAAAACATTAATTGTTTATGAACATTTCGATGTTAAAATTGTATTACTATGAAATATATCACACTTTCATTAAATAATATATCTATGCTTAAAAGACTCCAAAAGCTAAATACCGTTATGGTCAATCAACATAAACTGACACATAGATTTGAGATAAAAATTGTCATTTGTCATAAATAAAATTTTCAACTAATTGAACAGTATCGCGTTGTTATTTTCTGAGTGTTTATCAATTTTCTAACAATTGAACCACTAGTATTATAAATCGTATGTCCAGTAGACCAACAGGCAATTATATGTAGATCTTATATTTTACATTCCTGTTTTTCGTCTTGATAGTTGCTGAAGATGAGAAAAAGTAAAATTACAACAACAAAAATGAACGCCGAGGAAAATTCAAAAAGGAAAGTCCCTAATTACATGACAAAAAGAAAAGTTCAAACACACCAAACGAATGTATAACACCTGTCATATTCCTGGGTTGGTACAGTGGCTTGGTACAGAAATTTTCTTATGTATGGAATAGTTAATTAAACCTGGTTTTAAAATTAGCTAAACCTCCAACTTGTATGACAGCCGCATTAGTTGATTAAGGATTTGTTACTATTTGATAAACACTTCGCATATTCAGTTATAGCTTTAACTTCAAAATGTACCAACACGAATCATAATATATTGGCAATGAACTGAACAGTGGTTATCATCCTCAGTCTATATCTGCCGTTGGTTTATAACATTTTATTTTGCCAATTTTTATGGACTTCCCCCCTTTTTGTGTTAGCTTACTTTAAAATTGCTTTTGAAAAAATTTTAAAAACTGATATCGGCTTCTCTTTTTATCATTATTAAGAATAGAATAGAAGACATTTTTAACAAAAAATTGGGCTCCAGTATGGCATGTAAAACATAAACCATATCATTTCAAACATATTTTAGAATGATAAAACATACAAAAACTAAGTAAATTTTTTATTGGTATTCGAGTTTTCTATTTTTGATGATATTGCTTGTATTTCACACTACAATTTTGGTAGCGTGTTACAGAGACGCATATATCATTTTCTGAAAAAACTGAACAAAACTGAAGTCAATTATATGAAACTTTTGAAAAAAACTGTTTATTTTGGCTTACCTTGAATAAAACAAAAGACTGATATATTATTCCTTGTCATAGTATCTGCCTTTCTCTACATAAAAAAGTCGGATTTTTGTCTGAGTTCGAATAAGTACAAATTCCGTCACATTCGATATTTTTATACTTTATTTTGGAATGTAAATAAAATAATAAATTCAAAATATCCAAATCGTGAGAAATATGTAATATTGTGTTACGAATTTTTACTTCATTTCATTAAACTATATAAATATCAGCTATGTCCACAAAAGAGCGAAAGTATAGGTTTTTGTTTAAAAACTTTTTTCTTTACATTGAGGACACTTGAAGCACTCGTTATAGACCTTCGACAAACATTTATTCTCCTTGTTTTAATGATGTCCCAAGAACGGATTATATTAATACATCTGACCATAGAAAATATTATTATGATACCTTTTCATTCAATGTTTAAATTTCAAAGATTTTAAGTAGCACATTACAGATTTTGGCATTTTTAAATGTATAAAGTTAAAGCAGATACAATCTTAAATATTGCAAATACAAAATGAAAATATTTAAAATAACCGAAATTAATACAAAACTTTAATATCATAATATTAAATCTAAATATGCGTCCTTGCTTTACGTACTATCAAATGTAACTAATATAAATAGTATCTGTGTATGCTACATATCTAAGTAGAATTATAGTCTAATTATGAAAAAAAGGTCAAAGTTTACGAGTATTTGTCCACTTCCTCGTCTTGTTTACGGATACTTTTTTCAAATAAAAAAAATAAAATAATTGAAAGCTTTATTAAGTAAATAATAAATGTAAAAATAAAAGGTATTGTGATAATGATGGAAAGCTTACTCAGATATATGAGTTTATAAGGAAAACAAACTACTAAGATGTATATTATAAACACTCAGAAAAGCAACAAAATTGTGACGGATAAAGAGTGGGACAATTCCGTCCAAAGTCATTATTTCGTGTTTAGGGAAACATTGCATTTTTAGATTTTATAAAATATTTAAAACTTACAAACTCAAAAAGGACGAGAAGTATCAAGAGCGATCACTTGGAATTTGAAAAAAGTGAAGAATAAGTCTATTTATTTCAGGTTTTCTGGTTTGATTTGCTTAACATTTGTCATTTCGGGATATAGTATTCATGTAGGTTGCTATGCGGTATGGGTTTAGTTCATTATTGAAGGCCTTATAATTGCTTACTTCTACGTCATTTGGCCTCTAGTGGAGAGTTGGTTCATTGGCAATCATACCCCATCTTCTTATTTTTAAAATGAAGGCAGAATATTTGGATTATAAAAAAAAACATCGAATTGGAGAAATCAATATTGTCTTGCGGTCATACTATATTTATTTCATACTATCATTTCAAATACTGTAACACTTTTTTTAAAAACTAACTTTAATGGCGCGTACGGCTAAGCTTAAACATATATATTTGGATATAATAACATGGAATCAAAAATGTGTTGGTACGATCTCATAATGCTAAAGCTTCGTTCACGGCAAGAGTAACCCGAACGCCAGACAGACCTTATAAAGAAAACACCTGGAGCTATTGAATATTACATTTGTATATCAATAATTACATCTTTTTAGTCTATAGACCAACAAATCCTTTTCAAGTGTTTAAATGCAACTTAAAGTGCTTCTTTATTGAATGTTATTATTGTATATTAACTTTCATTAATCTTTCAAATATTTTAATGGACATAATTTGTATCATTTTTGCATTTCCAATATTAAAAAACAAATATCGTGACACTTTTACATCGTTTGCCTTTTTCATTTGTTTAAAAAAACATCGAAAGTTGAACTATTTATAATTACTGTAACTACTGGAGTGTTTGTGTTTTAACAAGATCACTGATCTCCCATAATTCGGAGTTTCGTTTCCGTCTTTAAGCTATATACTCCAAAAGGACTTAAAATACACAAAATTTGCAAAGGTTTATACTTGCATGATTGAGATCTGTTCCGATATATTACATAATGTTAAAAAAATTTAAAATGATATATTTATGTAATAATTAAAAAAATGAGGAGTTTATTTTAGAATTAATTCGCGGACGTCTTGAAATTGATCTATCCTAATTAAGTAATTTTCAAGGTAATTTGCTAGATACATTTACAAATTGTGCATTATTGCAGCTCGATTCAATGAGTTTTAAACAAAAACATGCGATGATTACCAATAATTTTTTTGTAAAGTGCAAATTCTTTTATAAGATATAATCTCGTTTTATAAGGCTTTTTCAGAATTTTTTTCTTAACATGTCATTTAAAACTGTATTATTATATAAGTTTAATTTTAAACTTAAAAATTAGCTTGAAAATTGAAGCTTACACGTTATATGCTGCTGTTACACTGTCAGATTGCACGCATTCTTAATTAATAGATAAAGAAAAATAGCTTGCGTCAGCACTTTGCTGTTTTCTTGTTTTCTAGTATTCGCGTACTTGTATTTTTGAGGTCCATGACACCAATATTTCTAATAATGATCTTTCTTTGGAAAAACATTAATGCAGACTTTCTAGAGGTGATTGATCCAAATTAACTAATTTTTCAAGGTTATTTTAATAGTTACATTTATATAAATGAAGCTCCATTCATTACACACAGACGGCAATGGAATAATTACCGATTCGTTTCTTTTTGTAAAAGATCATTTCTTTAATACGATATAATCTATTAAATTAAGTTTTTTTTCATGATCTAGAAGGAAATCTTTTCTTAATTGACTAGTTACCAAAAATTGCAACTCTATATAAGAGCAATATTGAAATTATAAATTAGGTTGAAAAATTCAACCTTCTATCTAATATGATAATGACGCATTTCCCGATGCAATTTTAAAATTAGAGATTAAAGCAGATGGTCCCTTTATTGCAAAGTAGAAATGTCAAACCCGTAGGTGTCATATCTAAAACTAAAGTATCTATGAACACAGTAGGTTTTCTATTTTGACTAAGTACTATTGAAATATGCTACTCCGATAAGTACCACATTTACTGAGTACAATAAGCATTTACGACACTGTTTACGGCGGGAAAATGAAGGATGACTTTTGCGCTTAATTTAGAAACGTGTTTTAATATTTTCCTCAAGTTTCTGTCAGGTAATTTTACTTTAATTACGAAAGCATATTATTTATATTACTTTAAAAGTTCTTTATTTTTGGTAAAAGACTAGTATAAAAGAAAACTCATTGGTGTACATACGAAGACACGCCCATATTCATGGAGACTTTTAACTTTCAAAAACAGTGCATGTCGTAAAAAGTGTCCGTTTTCAATTTTTACATAACAATTACAAAATTTAATTGCCATATCAGATTTCATGTAGATTATAGAGTTGTCTTTGGCAAACATAATCCTGCATTTAACATATCTCACAGGTTATAAGGACAGATACATTTGTAAATTATCAGAGCAATTAGTTTTTGCTCAATCTTTTTTTACGACGGTGTTAGGTACGGCATTGGTACAAAGAGACAAGATCTGAAAGTTTAACCTTATGAAAATAAAATCTTGTTATCTGATTCAAAATAGCAAATAAACCCTTGTATATCTTTCGTCTTTTGAACAATGTAAATACTTTATATTGTAAGTACATACATGTTTAACAACATTGATACGTGGAGTCCGACATCATTTCATGCTTAAATGTTTCAATCAATAGAAAGTACGGCATACAGTTTTTGAAAGAAAAAAATCAGTGTTGTAGATCTCAAAAATAAATATCGGAATCTTGAGTTTTCATACTAAAAGTTGTCTTTTGTGTACAGTTATTTAGTTGTCTTTTGGTCTTTACATTTGTTTTGCCTGTCAGTTTATTTTCAACTTATGAGTTTTGTTCCATTGAAATATTTCGCCTCACTTCTACAAATTAGAAATATTTTGTAAAGAGGATATTAATTTCTCTAAAAAATAACATTTAAAAAAAAACAAAAAACAACACTATTTGGCTTACATTTTTTATTTTTTTCTTACAACCTTATCCCCAAATAATTGTACTTTTAAGATCAAATCAAACAAAGTCTAATTTTGGACCGCAATTTGGACCAATTTGAAAAACAACAAAAACCACATAATATTACCCGAAGAAGATGATAAAAAATAGAAAATGCTTGATAGCAATATATGCCAGATGTAGAGGAGTAACTACTTTCTTATATTATAGTAGAGATGAGTCGCGCTAAAATCTGATACTTTTTCATATAAGGATTCAAATAAAGGCAACAGTAGAATACCTCTGTTCAATAGATTGATTAAGCAACAACGATTCCGGTTTACAAACCAAACCTAGTGAAACAAAGCAACAGAAGAAACATTAAAACTACCCCAAAAACAAACACCAACATGTATAAAGACGGACTATTTGATAATAACTACATGTACCATATCCCTAACATTTACTGGTCACTCTTAAACATTTAGAACTTCTACACTCGTTATATGACGTCAGTGCAAAATTAAGGTTCAGGAAATATCGTTTGATTTAACACTTGCTGATAACGTAATAGAGTCTGTGCAGTAAACAAAAACACAGATCATATAATAAACGATACAAAAACCTTCTTCATAGAGAGTTCAAATACACTCTTTTAACATTTGACCTATTCAAATTAAATCAATATATAAGTGATGATTTAATTCAAAAAAGAAAAGTTATTACTTATACAATATAGTTTTTTTTAATCGCTGCTTAATTAATATAGTTTCAAAACGAGTGAACGGTACACGGACAGACGAAATATGTATCATTTGTATCATTTTTGCATTTCCAATATTAAAAAACAAATATCGTGACACTTTTACATCGTTTGCCTTTTTCATTTGTTTAAAAAGACATCGAAAGTTGAACTGTTTATAATTACTGTAACTACTGGAGTGTTTGTGTTTTAACAAGATCACTGATCTCCCATAATTCGGAGTTTCGTTTCCGTCTTTAAGCTATATACTCCAAAAGGACTTAAAATACACAAAATTTGCAAAGGTTTATACTTGCATGATTGAGATCTGTTCCGATACATTACATAATGTTAAAAATTTTAAAAATGATATATTTATGTAATAAATGAGGAGTTAATTTTAGAATTAATTCGCGGACGTCTTGAAATTGATCTATCCTAATTAAGTAATTTTCAAGGTAATTTGCTAGATACATTTACAAATTGTGCATTATTGCAGCTCGATTCAATGAGTTTTAACACAAAAAACATGCGATGATTACCAATAATTTTTTTGTAAAGTGCAAATTCTTTTATAAGATATAATCTCGTTTTATAAGGCTTTTTTTCAGAATTTTTTTCTTAACATGTCATTTAAAACTGTATTATTATATAAGTTTAATTTTAAACTTAAAAATTAGCTTGAAAATTGAAGCTTACACGTTATATGCTGCTGTTACACTGTCAGATTGCACGCATTCTTAATTAATAGATAAAGAAAAATAGCTTGCGTCAGCACTTTGCTGTTTTTGTTGTTTTGTTGTATTCGCGTACTTGTATTTTTGAGGTCCATGACACCAATATTTCTAATAATGATCTTTCTTTGGAAAAACATTAATGCAGACTTCCTAGAAGTGATTGATCCAAATTAACTAATTTTTCAAGGTTATTTTAATAGTTACATTTATATAAATGAAGCTCCATTCATTACACACAGACGGCATGGAATAATTACCGATTCGTTTCTTTTTGTAAAAGATCATTTCTTTAATACGATATAATCTATTAAATTAAGTTTTTTTTCATGATCTAGAAGGAAATCTTTTCTTAATTGACTAGTTACCAAAAATTGCAACTCTATATAAGAGCAATATTGAAATTATAAATTAGGTTGAAAAATTCAACCTTCTATCTAATATGATAATGACGCATTTCCCGATGCAATTTTAAAATTAGAGATTAAAGCAGATGGTCCCTTTATTGCAAAGTAGAAATGTCAAACCCGTAGGTGTCATATCTAAAACTAAAGTATCTATGAACACAGTAGGTTTTCTATTTTGACTAAGTACTATTGAAATATGCTACTCCGATAAGTACCACATTTACTGAGTACAATAAGCTTTTACGACACCGTTTACGGCGGGAAAATGAAGGATGACTTTTGCGCTTAATTTAGAAACGTGTGTAATATTTTCCTCAAGTTTCTGTCAGGTAATTTTACTTTAATTACGAAAGCATATTATTCATATTACTTTAAAAGTTCTTTATTTTTGGTAAAAGACTAGTATAAAAGAAAACTCATTGGTGTACATACGAAGACACGCCCATATTCATGGAGACTTTTAACTTTCAAAAACAGTGCATGTCGTAAAAAGTGTCCGTTTTCAATTTTTACATAACAATTACAAAATTTAATTGCTATATCAGATTTCATGTAGATTATAGAGTTGTCTTTGGCAAACATAATCCTGCATTTAACATATCTCACAGGTTATAAGGACAGATACATTTGTAAATTATCAGAGCAATTAGTTTTTGCTCAATCTTTTTTACGACGGTGTTAGGTACGGCATTGGTACAAAGAGACAAGATCTGAAAGTTTAACCTTATGAAAATAAAATCTTGTTATCTGATTCAAAATAGCAAATAAACCCTTGTATATCTTTTGTCTTTTGAACAATGTAAATACTTTATATTGTAAGTACATACATGTTTAACAACATTGATACGTGGAGTCCGACATCATTTCATGCTTAAATGTTTCAATCAAAAGAAAGTACGGCATAAAGTTTTTGAAAGAAACAAATCAGTGTTGTAGATCTCAAAAATAAATATCGGAATCTTGAGTTTTCATACTAAAAGTTGTCTTTTGTGTACAGTTATTTAGTTGTCTTTTGGTCTTTACATTTGTTTTGCCTGTCAGTTTATTTTCAACTTATGTGTTTTGTTCCATTGAAATACATTGTATATCGCCTCACTTCTACAAATTAGAAATATTTTGTAAAGATGATATTAATTTCTCTTACATTTTTTATGTTTTCTTACAACCTTATCCCCAAATAATTGTACTTTTAAGATCAAATCAAACAAAGTTTAATTTTGGACCGCAATTTGGACCAACTTGAAAAACAACAAAAACCATATAATATTACCCGAAGAAGATGATAAAAAATAGAAAATTTTTAATACCATTATATGCCAGATGTAGAAAAGTAACTACTTTCTTATATTATAGTAGAGATGAGTCGCGCTAGAATCTGATACTTTTTCATATAAGATTCAAATAAAGGCAACAGTAGAATACCGCTGTTCAATAGACGATTAAGCAACAACGATTCCGGTTTACAAACCAAACCGAGTGAAACAAAGCAATAGAAGAACATTAAAACTACTACATAAAACAAACACCAACATGCATAAAGACGGACTATTTGATAATAACAACTACCATATCCCTAACATTAACTGGTCACTCTTAACATTTAGAACTCTTACACTCGATATATGACGTCAGTACAAAATTAAGGTTCAGGAAATATCGTTTGATTTAACACTTGCTGATAACATAATAGAGTCTCTGCAGAAAACAAAAACCACAGATCATATACTAAACATTACAAAAACCTTCTTCATAGAGAGTTGAAATACACTCTTTTAACATTTGACCTATTCAAATTAAATCAATATATATAAGCGATGATTTAATTAAAAAAAAAAAGTTATTACTTATGCAATATAGTT
The DNA here is from genome assembly GCA_019925275.1 of Mytilus edulis. Taxonomy (NCBI): domain Eukaryota; kingdom Metazoa; phylum Mollusca; class Bivalvia; order Mytilida; family Mytilidae; genus Mytilus; species Mytilus edulis. Next base: position 41,630,376 of record CM034355.1, read on the forward strand.
TTTTTTTTTATCGCTGCTTAATTAATATAGTTTAAAAACGGGTGAACGGTAAACGGACAGACGAAATATGCTTTTTGAATAAAAGTAATAAAATACATAAACTGACCAATTCAGTACTTGATTTTGCATGTTATTTTTTTGTTGTTGTTAGAATTCTTCATTTTACTATTTCAAACAGGGATATTAGATTTTGAAACGTCTTGATTTTACGTATCTTTCTCATTGACCTGTTTACTCCATGTTGCATTTTTCTTTTCTTTCTAGATATGATATCAGTTTTGTGCATCTGATATAGTAACTTTTTTTTCTCATCATGTATTGAATGTACAGTAGAAATTCGTTAAAAGTTCAACAATTGGGATTTAACTAGGTGACGATGAGAAAAACAATATCAACCTACACCATTTCAAATAATTCTTCATTGCATGACACATATCAATTATGAAAAAGAAGCTCACATTTGTACTGGTAAAGTATTTTACCAAGTTTCGCAATTTCAAGATATTTTTTTCTCATTTAATTTTCTTCAGTTGAATTGGTAGCATCTTTGTCAATGTAGAAACTAGAAGAACTTATCCCTTTCAATACAAACTATCATCCAAAACATATTCCGTTAATGCAATAAAAATAAATCATTAAAAACTTTAAAAGAAAATCTTTTCTTTGCACAAAATTATACTTACCTCTTATTTTTGAAAATAAAAGCCATCAAATCCCAATAGAGGAAAAGATTTGTGTTTTAAAGATAACTTTTGGTACATTCCTTATCCAATAGAAATTTTATTTCACCATAAAAAAAATCATCACTTTGTCTCATCGAATATCATATTACAAAAAAAGTAGATAGCCTCACTGCAGAAAGGGTTGCACCAGAGAAGTTACTATACAATTATTTGCATAATTATACACCTTGAGTTCTATTTTACAGACTAAGCCTTTACAAGCTTTGCTCTATTCTAAAGGAGATTAACGCATGGCTAATACACCGAATTACTTTAATCTTTATAGAATATAAAATTGTGTAGACATTCAAAACTAACACGATCAAATAAACCTCTAACGACCCAACAAAATAATTTTAAGATTGTATCTGTAAGATACTTGATATACAGTTAAACATAAAAATATTAAACGCACGAAAAGCCCTTCTTATCATTTAATTGTCTCTAGAATTGTTAGCTAAAACTATATAAAAAAAAAAATGCTTTTGTTTTCTTTTTTTTTTAGAAATTTATCTTTTCCGTATGAAATTCAACATTAGAAGGAACAGATACAATAGATATTTTAATCTTTTGAAACGCACTGGTTTACGCCCATAGTTAGATGATCTGTCATTATTATGTTAAAGCGTTGATCATGTGCAATTAAATGGAAGTACAGTAATGATAAGACGGACAAGGAGGTCTATGGACAGAATTTTATTTGGCTTCTTTTTCTTTTGGTCACAAGCCCACGCGACGAAGGTTATTCATGATACAATAGTCGTCTACAGGGACATTGGCATCGTACCTAATTAGTGCATTATTTGTCTCACAATATTTCCATAACTGCAAATAATGTGTCTGTTATAGACAAGAAATATAAGTCTGTTTAGTAAAATAGAATTAAATATATCAAATATAGTTGTTATTTTTTTAATATTTTGACTATAGTTAACATATATTTTCACTCTGTGTTGAATACCCATTTGAACGTTGGGCTGTTTTCTGCTTTTTGGTCAGATTGTTGTTTTTTTACTATTCTTCGTTTCCATCTCAATTATTACATGAACTGTGAATAAAAGAAGATGTGTGTTGTGAAATTAAACAGCGTATTAACCAAAAAATAAATCTTCAAATAAAACCATAAGTTAATTGGAAAATCTACAAAGTAAGGCAACATCAATCAAATTAAAAAAATTCCATCATAAAATCTAGTTTTTCTACATGGAAGTATCTCCGACAGATCCAATAAGACCACATGGGCAAACCTTTGAAGAATGCAGAAAGAACACATGGAAGAATCTCCATAGACAGCAGTAAGACCAAAAGAGATAATCTCCATTACAAAATACAGAAAGATTACGTGAGCGAATTTCCAAAGAATGTAGTAAGACCACACTGAAAGAATCTCCACAGAATGCAGAGAGAACACATGGAAGAATCTCCATAGACAGCAGTAAGACCAAAAGGATAATCTTCTTATAAAATACAAGTAGACCACATGGGTGAATCTCTATAGAATGTAGTAAGACCAAATGAAAGAATCTTCAAAGACAGCAGTAAGACTACATTATAAAATTTCATTGGACAGCAGCAAGACACAATGAGACAATCTTCATTATGAAATGCAGCAAATCCACATTGGAGAGTATAAAAAAAGTGCTGCAAGACCATGCAGGAAACGCTTCCTTCAAAGAATGCAATAATATATGAAATAATAACAACTACTTCTAGACACAATTCCTGACGAGTCCATTAAACTGCAGTATTAAAATTTCTACACAAAAGAAAAATCTCTATAGTATCCACTACTAAGAAAACACTTACCCTACAAAACAGTATCAGCGAAGAATCAATTTACATTGTAACCGAAAATCCATATATACTTACACGACCGAATTTATATAAAATATCATTAATACTACAAGACAGAATCTCAAAAGAAAACACTTACACTACAATACGGAATCTTCGAAGAATCATTTGCATTGTGAGAGATAATCCATGTTTACTGCAAGACAGAATCTATATGAAATAGTTATCAAAGGTACCAGGATTAAAATTTAGTACACCAGACGCGCGTTTCGTCTACATAAGACTCATCAGTAACGCTCATATCAAAATATTTAAAGCCAAAAAAGTACAAAGTTGAAGAGCATTGAGGATCCAAAATTCCAAAAAGTAAATATCATAAATACTTCAAGACAGAATCTCTATGGAATCCATTTAATTCTACAATACAGAATTTCCATAGAATCAATCAAGAATATATGATAACATTTTCTTTACTGATCTGAAGACATAATTTATATACAATTCAGTAGGACAAGAAGCGATAATGTCTATCAAAATTGGGATTGAATCAGACAACTTGATATATTCCCGTAGTTTCACAGAGAGTACACTATCTTTGAATATTTTTTTCTTTTATGTTAGAATGTATCGACTAATATGAATCTTGAAAATGTGATATGTTGTATTTAATTTTCCGTTTATTTGGTTAGCGAAAGATCAACCAATTTGTATCAAAAAGCAATATAACTATCTATAATACTAAAATTACGAGGTCCAATTTGTCAGCCGTCATCACGTAAAAACGACGAATCACAGAATTCAACTTTATATATAACTAATATAGTACAAAGGTGTAGATTAAAAATTACACCACTCCAGGCTCTTTTGTTTTCCACGTTATTAATATTGCCAATAATTAAGAAGTTCCGGGTCGAGTCCGCTACCGACACCAATAGTATATTCACCTGTTACCTATTACCTTATCTGTACGTTCCGCATCTGACAGGCGCACCACCAAACGTTGTATTCAGGATTAATATGCTATATACACGGGTCATAACCACAGGGTTGATACTACTAAATTGTCAAGTTGTTACCTATTGTAGTATTTTAATCAGTAAGACTTTCTAAGATAACAATACGAATACTAAAAATCTGGACTAAAAATAAGGTGTATAGGTACAGTTTTCAATTTGTTAGTGAGCATGACGTAAAACAGCGAAGCAAAGAATTCAACTTTATTTATAACTTATATAGGACAATGCTGTTGATTAAAAAATACTCCATTCCAGGACCTTTTGTTTTCCAAATAATTAATATTATTGTTTCAGTTCGACGGGTTCAAACAGAAAGACTTGAAAGCAGAGAAAAACTGTGTATCTTATAATCGGCATGACTTTATCAGATGACAATACTATTACTAAAATAAGGCTTGCGCATAGTTATATACTTTAATTCAGTCACGGACCCGTTATATCACGGGTGTGTTCTAGTGTTAGATATAAATACGGCACCTAGGACACAACTTTATAAGACATACTATGATGCCAAGTTTATCGACAGCTACTGTTCTTGTGAAAATATATTAGATTAATAAAGGCAGCAGTAGTATACCGGTGTTTACAAGTCATTATCGCCAACATACAACGTAGAACGAAATATTTGGTAACAACTGCAATATGCCTGAATTGGTATAGTACATTTTAGGAAAAATGGCGTTTTTAAAAATGAGCAGATTCATGTGAAAAGTATTCAATAATTACAAAAAAGAGCAAATTCTTTTCCATTTAATTTCATATACTTTTTTAAAAACAGATATGGAGTGCATTATTCAATCTTAGTTAAATTTCTTTTTTCATCAAACAATTTTCAACAGAGGTCAATATTAACAACCTTCTCATTCTTCCTTTGTAATGTAATAATTAAACAGTCAGAGAAAAATAATCATAATCCTGTTACATATTATATTCTTCGTGCCGTTTACTTACTTGTAAAATATTAAGGAAAGATACAATGCTAATACGTGTTTTATTATGTGGTCAGTGAGTACAATCATTAGGTGCATTAAGTTAATCTTAATCTTATTTTAAATGCTATTAAATGCACAATAGAAATTAGTTTAAAATGTTCTTTGAACATTTAACCCACCTTGTATTTAAAATGTTGTAAACAAGTTCATGATTTTTAGAACGAAGGAAAATAAATATGTCAATCACTTTAGCCGTTGTTTTAAGTTTTGTTTGATGTTTTTAACAAATCTTACGTCAAAAAATGTATCGTATTTGTTTTGTGAACATGGCTACTAAAATGTTATACTTCTGCCAGTTACTCGCGGAATATTTATGAATACAAAATCTTCAGTGATCTATTTGAATGCATTCTCGTTTATTTGACTTGATAAAGGTTTATGTGTTACAAAGAAGGGGATAGGATAGTCTCTTCTGTGTAAAATTTTTAGATGACACACTGACGTCATAAACATGGCATAACAAAAATATTTGACTAAAATCGTGCAAGGGCTGTAAAGCTTGACCACCTTCCTTATTTGTTACGTGCTGTAAATAACAGTGATCATAGCCAGAAAGTATGAAAACCATGAAAACATGACGCTATTTTTTAAAGAAAATACCACTATTGATACTTTGTCGATACCCACTATGTCGTGATGAACTTCCACTCGGATTCAACATTAAGAAAATAGAAAAGAAGAAAGTCAAAAGATACTAAAGGATTTTAAAATTCATAGGTAAAAAAAACCAAAAATAAACTGACAACGCCATGACTAAAATGAAAGACAATCAGATAAACAAAAGTACATAAAACACAACATAGAAAACTAAGGACTGAGCAAGACGAATCCAACCAAAAACTTGGGGGAATTGGAGTCTCAGAGGCTCCGGAAGGGTATGGAGATCATGCTCTATAGCTTTATGTGGCACCCGTCGTGTTGTTCATGTAAGTACAAACCCGGTGATAATCTAATTCGGTAGGTAACAGTCGGGGGGGGGGGGGGGGGGGGGGGGAAGGAGACAGATTTATAGCTACAGCAATTGGAATATATTCGTCGTCATCTGTGGAACACAATAGAACATCAACATTTGTAGGATGGATCTAGACTTCTACCTTTTTGTAATTATCTTGGAGTTTGTTTTTTTTTTATATAATTTTGTAATGCTTATATAATTTCATATTTGATTGAATTATATGTTTCTTTTTTGAATTTTATTATTTTCAAGAATTACAACAAATACAACGCACCAAACATGCATACAGTTATAAAAGCTATATAGTTGAATATCTATTTATCTATAACAATAAACATTGTTGTAAATTCAGTTTAATGTATACAATGTATATGAAATGAGAATTAAAGTATACTTATGAAATATGAACAATACATATTTCAATGAATAGTTAACCAACACATATTTATACCTGTTGATTTAGTATCAATGTTTATGAATGAACCGGAGATGCTAGAAGCAATATCGCTCATTAATGCTTAAGAAAATGTTATGAACAATGTGTTTAATTTTGATTAGTTGAATGTTGTTAAAATGACATTCCAGATCATTGCGTGCAGAAAAATGAAACTATAATGAAGCATAGAAAGTTGATCTGATTTTAAATATTATTCGATTCTAGATGATTAACTTCTCAATAGAGTGTTCAGTCTTACACGCTCATGAACTGTTATCATTCAGAAAAAGATTAAAGATATGATAGTAAATTGTTGTATAGGTGTCTATTGTTGAGCTGCATAATACATAGTTGCAACATCAAATTATGTCAGTTCCTATTAAGCCACCCATATTAACACTGTTATGTCAAGAAAAGTAAAAAATGCACTTTTTGCATGCATTGAGATCTGTAAAGAATGTACTTAATGCACCATGGACTCTGATAATGTGTTGATTAAAGAGTTTCTGTAGACTTATGTCTCCTCCAAAACCTCATTGAGGATATCAAGGGAAACAAATGGGAGACGTAATAGTAAATATGTGTTATCTTGAATACAAATGTGTACTGCGGCGAAAATGAAATTCTCTTTGTGCATTTAAATATTCAAAAGTGTCAATTATTCACGAGGACTGATATGGCACAATGTTTTTGAGAGATAAATCAGAAAAACATAGATAATAAGAATCTGGAAACAACGAAAAAGCGTCATGCAATCCAAGAAAAAAATGATGACGGAATTTAATTATCCATTACTAGAGGGGCGAAAGATACCAGAGGCACAGTCAAACACATAGATCGAAAATGAATTGACAATGCCATGCCTAAAAAAGAAAAGGACAAACAGACAAACAATAGTACACGGACACAACTTAGAAAACTAAAAACTAAGCAACACGAACTACACCAAAAACTGGTGATGATCTCAGTTGCTTTGGAAGTGTAAGCAGATCCTGCTCCACAAGTACATTAGATAAGAACATACATCAGCGTTTCGGTTTTCTAAAAGATCACTACTCAGAATATTACGATAGAACACACAAGCTAATAAATTCATAATAGATAAACATTTTTCAGTCATCTATATTTATCTTGCAATAGTTTTGTGTATAATTTGCACTGATCTGTCTCAAGAAAAAAAAGATGATGGAAGATTTTTCTAACAGTAGATGTTTCATGCAATATATGACTACAGTTGTTTGACTGTATAAAATATATGTGAGGGTAAATTAAATAGAAATAAAATGTATTAAACATTAGATCGATAGATGAAATTACAATGCTCGATGAATAATTACTAAGAAGAAACAGGCTGGGTGGTTTCAAGTGGACATCCAAACCTCATATGACGAAAGGAAACTGATAGCGCTATGACAAAATAACGAAATACGTAAAAAGAATAATCCAGAAAACAGTACGTAATAAGCAAAAGACTTCGCCAAAATTATCTTAGATGCTCCAGAAAGTATAATTAAGTGTCATTTTCTGGGTCAGACGTCGTAAGCTAAACACACAATATGAAATCTTAGCACAGTGTAGCTACAAATATGACGACCATTAACTTGAAAACGAAATAAAAAGAGCCGGCAAATAATTTGGAAAGCAGGGTTTATATATGCTCCTAACTACAGGAATCTAGCTGAGTTATCTGCATATGTCGATTGAGTAATGCCACAGAAGAAGAAAACAATCAGTACCCCCTTTTTCAAATATCGAATGTTTATCTTGATCATACGAATAGTTAGCTATTAGTTGTTTTCACTTCCCCGATTTTCCACCTATAGTCATAACATTTCGACTTGGATTGACAAAAAATAATGCACATAATAGCATTAACAAGTGAAGAGTGTCTGTACCATATTAAAGGTTAAACAATCGCTTGACATAAAATAAATAGTCTTCCATAATCTGCTGCATCTCTCTATGGTCGGGTTGTTGTCTCTTTGACACATTCCCCATTTCCGTTCTCACTTGCATTCGTCTCTTAACTATGATGAAACAATTATCGATATCAAACAAGACATAAAAGAATAGAACTGATGATTATTTTGAATTTTTTAAACTATTCTAACTCAAGCTTTCAACTTGAAGGTGAAGACAACTTCTAAATCCACGTTCTACCTGTTTGTTTGTTGTGGTGAATATTTTGTTTTTAGATAAGATGCACATTCAAGTTTACAGTAACATCCTCAATAACTGAATTTATTTCATAAAACAAAAAACCACAAAAAAAACTGTTTTATTTGTTGCGTAAATAAATTTGGTAGATACATGTATACTAAATGTATATACTGACTATGTTAATGAGACAAAGATCTATTCCCACGATGTTACCCCAAGCAAACATTAAGCATGAAAGATCCATATCTTTGTGGTTATTTTAAAACTTTATCTTATTTGTCTTTATTTTATTTATAAATAATCTCAATGTCTTCATAAACAAAAACTAGTGTTGCATCAAAGATACACGTTTGATATAAAATAATTTCAACAGTCATGTTAAATAGTTGTTTAGAAACATAAGCTAAGGTTGTTTTTGTTTACCGTTTTGAATTTGCTATCTTATGATGTGTGTTTCTGTTTGTCATCATGGCATTAATTTAATTTTGAAATTTAACATTATCGTCGAACCTTTTCCGAACCTGAATATATGAATAAAATATCCTTAAATTTAGCATATTCTTTTAAAGCAATTTAGAATGAAATTCATAACAGTGTAGCTATGGCCATTCATTGACTGGGGAAAATTAGGTGAACGTTCGTCTGTAATGCCCACTGCTCACGACGTACTTATCATAGAAATTTAAACTGTGAGGTCACCAAAGGTTCTAAACGCCTAAATAAAATAATTAAAAATACTAATCAGGAATAACCTTTGTAATTTGAAAATAAATAAAAATGGCCTTCAACACGGAGTCTTGGCTCACACCGAACAGCAAGCTATAAAGGTTGAATACTTAAAATTCTTTACTTGATTTTTTGTTATGGTTTGACCATCAATTTTCCTAATATGATATCGCACGTTCTTTCAGATTATTTTTTTTACTTAATTGGCTTTAAAAGTTACAATGCATGATGTCGTCTGTTTATGTAGTTCATATGTGTTTTTCGTTTCTCGTTGGTTTTCCCGTTTGAATGGTTTTACACTAGTAGTTTTGGGGCCCTCTATAACTTGCTGTTCGGTGTGAGGCAAGGCTCCGTGTTGCAGGTCGACCTTGACCTATAATGGTTTACTTTTATGAATTATTACTTGGGAGGAGAGTTGTCTCATTGGCACTCCTACCACATCTTCCTATATCTATCTATATCTATACTTTTTTTTCAACAAAAGAATACATCACAAGAATATAAGTTTTGTAAGAAACGTGAGAAATTGTGTTGGACTTGAAGATAAGACAAAGTGACAAATATCTGAAAGAATGAATCGTTTTATGGTATTAAACAAAGAAATCAAATGATTTTTTAATTATCCAGAACTCTTCACAAACAAAACCCACATGTATACGCATTGAACAAATAGTAGGCCATTCTTAAATGATCACACCGTAGAAGTAGTTGTGCTCTTAATCAATGAGATATTTTGTGAATTAACCCCATGAACTTAATAGTTTTTTTTACAATGGATAAACCTATTTTTTTTATTATTATTAAATAATATCATCTCTGAACATTATTATTCTTATAAATGACACGGTTGTATGTGATGATTATAATAAATTATTATTATTAGGTCTTTCCACTTTTCTGTGGAAAGACCTATTGTTTTTCTTCTGATTATTTTTTTTTTTTTTTCTTCCGCCTAATTTTGTTCTTGCGATAAACATTTGTTTCGCAATATGTCGCTTAGATATTTGGTATATGATATCGAACAGTTTATGCGCTTTTGAAATTTACCCTGCGTAAACGAATACTTTTCTTTGTAGGAGTTATCTCCCCAAACACTGTTTTCCTTGTTAGCGCATCTCCTTCGCAACCGTAAAAGATTATGACAAATTTATTTTACAAAATTGCTCGTTATATCCTTCGCATGATTTGTCCTATTTTGACCGAAGCGATATGACCGCTCCATATGAGAGTTATTTCCCCTTATGCATCTGATATAAGTGATATGAATTTCTATCTTATAAATCATAAGTGATAGAGACCTAGGATCTTTTGATTTGAGGTCCTTGGTCCCAAAAAATGAAAATTAGGTCAAGGTCAAAGGTCAAGGTCATATTCTAATATTTGAATTTGGCTTATTTTCACTTATATCCAAAGACTGTATAAGATATCAACAAATTATTTTTACTAAATTGTTAGTTGCGACATGTCGTAAGATGTAAATTTTGATTGCAAGCGTACGTTGAATGTAAAAGGGAGTTTTCTCCCCTCTTGTATTTAAAAAGACGCGTTTTGTGATATAACTCATTAACTAAATATAATAAAGACCTATGGTCTTTTGATTTGAGGTCCTTGGTTTATGACCTTGAAATTGATCTCAAGGTCCTAGCTTAATTTGACGTTCTAGATTTTGACCTTTGCTTTTATTCCATATGTATACATGATAAAGATATACAACTTTTAGAAAAAGGTATCAAACCATTTAACCTTGTAAAAAACAACCGGAAGTGACCTTTTGTAAACCGGAAATAGCTATTTTTTTGTACTTTATTAATATAAAAGTATATAGAACCAGATATTTTTGGAATCAGTGTCAAGTAAATATTCAAATATAATCGGAAGTAACATTTTTCAAACCGGAAGTAACAAATTATCTCCCTTATTTAAAAAAAATGTATGGAAACAATATATTTTTGGAATCAGCTTACTAGGAGCTATCATTTGACGATTGAAATGACATTTTAAACTTAGTTTCACAACTTTTCATATCAAAATACATTGTTTTGATGGAAAGACCTTCAATTGTTCTCTGAACAATTGGTTTTTAATTATTATTATTATTATTATACAATATTTATATAGCGCATTATATAATTTGAAAAATTACCCGAAGCGCTTAACATGAATAAACAAAAAATAAGATACATAAGGTAAAAGCAAAATATACAATCACATAAATACAATTTCTGAGCAGTGGCGTGTAAAATGAAAACATTGATTGTCGGTTAAATAGAATAATATAAAAGAATGTACAACCCACACAAAAAATATCAAAAATTTAAAATTAATCAAAATGAAAGAAAAGTAAAAAAAGTTTCAAAAAATAAAAATGAGTTAAGAAAAATTTAAAATTTCCTCTGTATAAATTTAAAATAATGATTATCATTAAACCACAGTGACTTAAGTATTAAAAATTATTAAGTAAAAGTTCACAATACAATCAACTGGTAAAACAAATTGTTCATAAATTTCAAAATTTACAAAAAATCAATGAAAGCACTTCGGAAAAAATATGTCTTAAGATCCTTTTTAAAAACGTCAGGAGATTGTTCATTTCGTACGGATGAAGGTAAGCTGTTCCAAAGAGTTGGTGCGGCAATATCGAACCGTCGTTCACCATAGCGTTTTGTCCTAACATCGTTTGGTAGTCGTAACAGCATGTTTTTCTCCGATCGCAAGGCTCTACCAGGTTTGTAATGTTCAACTAATTCCTGTAGGTATGATGGTGCCTTGCCATGAATAGCTTTAAAAATGTACAGCAGGAGTTTGTACTGACAACGAAAATGAACCGGTAACCAGTGCAATGAAATGAGAACAGGTGTTATTGAATCGTATTTTCTCTTGCGCGTTATTAGCCGTGCTGCTGTATTTTGCACACGCTGTAGTTTTGTTATTACACAGCTATTTGTTCCGTATAACAGCGCATTACCATAATCTAGTCGTGATGTAACGAGTGAGCACACTAGAGTCTTACATGCCTCATCTGTAATCAGGGATCTAATGCGACCAATATTTCGTATCTGATGAAAACATGTTTTTGTAGTTGCACTAGCTTGTTGTTCCATGCTGAGTGTTTTGTCAAAATAAAATCCAAGATTTTTCACACAAGAAGCATCAGTCAATATAGTTCCATCGTATGTTAGTTGGAAACTGGATAGTTGCTTTAGTTGTTGTTTTGGTGCAAACACAATTAATTCGGTTTTGTCTTGGTTTAATTTAAGCATGTTGATACTCATCCATGCACTGATATCCGACAAACAGTTCTCAAGACGATTGGAGAGGTCCGACCAGTCTCCAAGAGGTTTAATGACTTGATTCACTTGCTTGTCGTCAGCGTATGAATGGTAAGACATCCCATGTCGCCTGCAAATTTCTCCGACTGGTTTGGCAAACATACAGAAAAGTTTTGGTCCCAACACAGAGCCTTGTGGTACACCAAAGCCGAGTCTGATATCATCCGATTGTACCGATCCGATAGAAACACGCTGAGTTCTATCTGTCAAATATGATTTCAACCACAACAGTGCCTCATCAGTTATCCCAAATGAAAACTCTAAACGATTGAGAAGTATTGTATGGTCGATAGTGTCAAATGCAGCAGATAAGTCAAGCATAAGCAAGACGACACCACAGTTATTATCAAGTGCGCACACAATATCATTATGGACGCGCAAGAGAGCGGTTTCCGTAGAATGGTAGGCAATAAATATTTAAAACAAATTTCTTTCAAGCTTTGTAAAAAGAAAGTTTCATTTTATGTATCGGAATGTGTAACAAGTGAATATTTCAATCGCCACTGGAAGGCCTCTGACAGACTGGGTGAGCATAAAATCATAGCCGTTGACAAACAAGTTACAACCTACAAACGTTTTACTGTCGACCACACTGTTATGCAATTAATTCTATAGAATAATCAGACATTTTTGAAACTTTTGGATTATAGCTCTTCATCTTTTATATAAGCTTTGGATTTCAAATATTTTGGCCACGAGCATCACTGAAGAGACATGTAATGTCGAAATGCGGATCTGATGCAGGAACATTTGTACCGTTAATGTTATTAAAGTTGTTTTATGAACTACTTCATAAAAAGTAAAATCACAAAAATACTGAATTCAGTGGAAAATCAATACGGAAAGTCCATAATCACATGGCAAAATCAAATAACAAAACGCATAAAAAACGAATGGACAAGATCTGTCATATTCCTGACTTGGTACAGGCATTTTCAAATGTAAAAAACTAATCAGATGCCTGACATTGGATACAACAATATCGTACATGACCATATGATGTATGACAGTTCTTTGTAAGAGTAAATAATACATGATGCGAATAGTGTTGTATGGTAAGACCTAGATTTATACTTTTCATATGATTTTCAGTACATGTGTAAAACAAAAAGACGATAAAAATCTTACTAAAAAGAACTTACAATACCCAGGCAAAAGAAAAAGACAGATAGAATAATAGTCTACGATACATAACTTATTGACAAAACTATAATAAGAAACAGAAATCCTATTTTAAACTTTGATTTAAACATAAAAAATGAAAACGGAATTGTGCCTCCAACACAGGAATCGTACAATTTGTCCTTTAGGATCAATATATTCCATATGATATGACAACATCATGATGCCGTTCATAAAACGTTTGATGAGATAATTCAGTTTAGAAAAAAAAATAATTTAGTAACTGCTTTGTAAGCTGAAACCTTTTATCAAATTTTATATACTACTTCTAAAGATATATAAGGATATGAGGAAATGTGATATGATTGCCAATAAGATCTTGGTTTTGGCATTACTTATCAGTCATTCATCAGATTGTACAGATTTTAAACATTATTCAAATATTGTTATTGGAGAATCCGACGATAACGAGTTTTCTGACACGTGAATTGATGTATAATTTGAAATAAAGGCAACAGTAGTATACCACTGGTCGAACTAGTTTTGGTCTTTATTAAACGTTTTATTCATTAATGTTAATTCGAGAATTATCTTTAAAAAGAAAATGTTCCTAAATATCTTTATGTATATATACATCACGTAAATGTGAATTAAAAGAGAACAAAATACTTCTGAAGTTTTTTTCTTCATTATGTTGAATTATGTCTGGGCCATAAAAAAGAATAGGTTTGTTTGCCCAAACGCTACCTACCCAGAAAAAAAGCTGCCTACTCAAATTCTTTTATTGTCCTGATTTAAAGAATATTTTTTTTAATCAGATAGGCATGAAGACTAATAAACACCCGATACTTCAATTCCTTTTAGAAAAAAAGAAAGAAAATGCCTACCTACCTACCCACTGTCTCAACCTTTGGGTAGGGTTTGGGCAAACCAAAATATTTTTAATTGTGGCCCTGTTTAAGAACAAGAGTTCATGTCTATATGGATATCTGTTTACGCATATATATCGGGATCTCACAATGTACCAATGTTCATAAATAAACAAGGTAATAGTTTCTGCCGTGGTTAAGGTAGGCAAAAACAAAGCATATTAGATGGATTCACAATTAAGCATGGGTATAAATTCTGCTAACCGACTAAAATAATTTTTCTAACTGAATTAGTGAGTATTTAATTACTAATTAATCAGACCATAAAAGTAATTAATTCCAAAGAGTGATATGTGAAACTGCAGATTATAATATCTCGACCAATACCGAAAAAAAGCCTTCGGTTACAGACTGATAAATTCTTTATTTGATATGTTTGTTTGAAACTTTACATTAATCTATGTCTCTTGCAGATCCAAATAGCTATACATAGTAGATAACAAAATGCCAGAGGCTCCATTGACAAACTTGGACCAGGTGGGTATATGCTAGGAGTGTATGTGATAAGCAAAAACATTAAGATGGTTATCAATTAAACAGGCATCTCAAAGGAAATTTAATATGCATGAAATATTATATTTGATATCATATTTAAAAGTTATAAATTGAGGTGGTATAAAATTACCAAAGCGATTATATAATTGGTTTACTTGGCAAAAATATGAATATCAAATTGCAATGTCATTAAATGATATCGGTGATAAAGTGTCAGAATATTTAATTTCACATATAGATAGAACTGTGTACTAATTGTTTAGGTATGTTTTACCATTGGTTTCAGAGGAACATAACTATTGCATACTTCATCACCAAAAAAAGCAAATATGGTCCTGTAATAGCACATTATATTAGTTTGAAAGTAGTTGTCAGTCGATTGTCATTGAATATCTCAGTAAAGCCCAAAAGTTGCATTTCTGTAAATATAGACAATGCAATTTCCCAAATGAGCTCCTTTTGCTGCCAAAACTGTACCACTTTTACGCTGAAGTTTGGAAAAAAATATATCTTTGAATGGAAGGCTGATATGAACTACTATTTTTTCAAAGGTCTATATAAGGCTGTGCGGAATATTTTCAACATTTATATGCCTGAACTTCTAAGAGTTCTTAAATTCTGTACCTACCACTACATTAACTATTAACATTCCTAAGTTATGTTGTATGTGACGATACATAGAGATCATGTCTTGGAATCCGTACGAATTAAAAACAAACTATATATGCATAATATATATTTCCCCCAAAAAGGCGTGGTTTGTGAAACAGTGCAACATAAAAAAAGTTTTGAATGGGAATATATATCACAAGTTGGTCCAGAAAACGTCATTATTCTTTTGTAAGGAATATGCTTACAAATAGCTTTGACTATGCATAAACACGATATATAGAAGATGCTACTCAGACAATAACAAAACACCATACATTTTTTCACCAAAAAGATTTACTTAGGGTTCTCACTGTCAGAAAGAGTAAAAAAAGTATAGGACCGAGTAAAACTTTAAAAGATATACCAAATTGCTAATGACAACTTGATGATACAATCCTGGTACCTGGAACTAATTAAGAATGTTCTCACCTCTGTTTCAAAATAACAAGATTTTTGAAAGACTATTAAAAAGCCATTGTTAATAAATATAGGAACTGAAAAGCAGAAACAAATAAAGGTCTGTGTGCTGTTTTTTGAGTTATAAGACATTGAAAATTTTGCAGGAAATCTAGTTTTTTCATACATATAACACTGACACCTTTTTTCTTCTTTTTTTTCAAACACTATGAAACAATAATAAGGTTATTAAATGATTTTTAAGTATGCATGACTAGGAAGAGGTTGAAAAAAAGTAAGGGTAAGTAGGCAAAAATTTTAATGGCACTACATGTATAACACAAAGGATTCCAAATATCTGGCAAATTTAGAAAAACAAGAGGAGCGAAAATATAAGACAAACAATGAAAAAGTTCCTAACTTGGGACTGTGAAAAAAAATAATTACGGGGACAAAATAGTTTCTTAAATTTCAACTGTCTATCTTTCATATTGATCGATTGCATTGCAGAGATTGAAGGTACATAAAAGAAAGTACACTAAATCATTGAAAAAATATCTCCCAATATAATACCGGTAAATTAACAACCAGACATAAGTAAAAACAAAACATTGAAACAAAAAAAAATGCCATCATAGAACGCTTGCAGTTGCTGACGCAAGCTCAAAGTACGACCCTTTTGAAGTAGCAACCTTTATCTTATATCCCACGTCATGGTAATGTTATCATATAAGACACTACTATGAAAATAAAGTTCATATTCCCTCAGCGTTCCTAATGAGGTAAATCTAGATAACCGCGTCGGACATTCGGAAAGTGGTGTTGTTTTTATTTACCCAACGTGTCGACAACACTTCTGGTGAACTTTAAGACCCTGAGGGTATCATCGTCTCAGAAGTCAATTCTTCGGTACTGACATAATACCTTATATGAGCGTCACTGATGAGTCTTATGTAGACGAAACGCGCGTCTGGGGTACTAAATTATAATTCTGGTACCTTTGATAACTAAAATTCCAAGTTGATAAAATAATAAATTAAAGTTCCAACTATATCAGACAAAGTTGACTTGAGATGAATTTGGCTATTCTTTTTTTTTATCATTAAGCTTGTAAATTTGCTACATTTTTTTCTTTTTAAATAATTGGGTTTCAAACGATCAGTTTTGAGCGTGCCTTATAAATTAAAAAAAAACCGCTTCGAATGCATGACATTTATGATGTATTGTTTTCATTTATTAAATATGCTTGTTAGGATAATTTATATTTGTTATTTATTTTCAAAGATGTGAAATTCTTGTTTTACCCACCTTAAGTTTGGATATCAGTTCTAACTAGATACAACATTCAAATGTATATCTTAAACTGTAAATCATCATATTTCAACACATGTTTATTTTATTGTGGATAACAATAGGTTCCGTGAACAATACCTTGTTGACAGAACCCGATAAGAAGACAATGTTCAGTTAAGATCATAAATTACCCACACTGGTACATTGTAATTAAACAATTAATAGTTTATAAGTCAAATCAAGACTTTAAACATGAAATCTTTTGTTTGAGGTGGAAGCGAAAGAGCTATTGTCAAGGGAGACAATACCCATAAATTGATGATATATCATGATTAGGCAGGTATTTGTGCTATTGTTATGGTATATCAGGTGTTACTCTATCGAATTATTGGTGTTGCTTCATTTAACAATTACACATGCTTCAGAAAGAAGTGATTATTTTATGTATTGGCAAGCAATTTGTAATGATATGTAAAGTTGGCATTTCATCAAATTTGCGTTATGTATACGTAATTATCACGTTTATGCAATGAATAAATAAATTTGTGATGCAGATTCGTAGCGAGCATATTATTTGAACATTTACTTATTGTAATTCTTTGAAAAGAATAATGCACAACATTAAATGATGACCGATTTTTAACCGTAACTATTTGCACAGTATTGCATAAGTAAAGTACACTTTTTGAGGTTTTATATACCATGTATACTATCTTCAAAAAGTCAATATTTGTATGCTTAAATCCAGTACAACTTTCATAATTGTTTATTTGGATCATACTGAATTATTATTTTGCAGTATAAACTCAAATCAAGATTTTCGAATGTTTATATAAAAATAACATGTAATATAATTGCCAAGTCAGTAATAGATCCGTTATGCTTGCTAGTAAAGAGGTCGGGCCGATTTTCCCTGTAATTGATGGATTCACATTGTCAAAATTAAAAAAAGTTGTTAAAATATATTATATTCGGGTATCTAATCGTTTATATAATTTTGTTATACACATTTTAAACTATTTTACATATCTCAATGAAGCAAAAATGTTTTTTCAACATGGGCAATTGCTGTTAATGACCATATGACAAATTTTACATGTTCAGTGGCATTTGGCAACGAAAGACGACTGTTACCATTATGAATTAGTTTTTATTGGGATGTCGGTCTGTACCAATCGCGAATTTGAGGTTTGAAGAAGGAATACGTTATGGTCGCCTAAAGTTCTATCCAGAATTTGAACCTTCAATTTATTCTGTAGAACATTGTGAAGTATATAAGCAAAATTTCTTGACGTATTTATTTAGCTGTTTATTTGTGCATATGTGTTTTCTGTCAAAGCAATGAGAACTATAATCCAAATGAAATCACTAAAAAATTATAGAAAACTTGATTTTATTTAAATGTTAATATAGCTGCTTGCATAGAACGTAAACAGAAAAAAAATTTCAGTGTTTTAATCAATTTCCCAGTCAATCTTTTTATTTTCCTAAACCAGAAAAACGAAACAAAGACGGAAGGAATGATTTATTTGGAAATGTGGAAATAGGAAACACACAATAAACAACAATATTAAACAATCATTATTCATTTAAAATCTTATAAACTGGAAGTGTCCATGGTAGTATTAAATAACAAAATGCCTTGGAAATGGAAATTTGACCACGTATGATGATGTCGTTCTGTCTACAACCGGAAGTTGTTTATTTTGTTAGTAAATACAAATCATGGCGGTAAAATTTCAATGTATTGATATATGCATCAAAAAGAATATCAAACAAAAGATTAAAAACACAATACATCTATTAAAGTGTCACACTGTTACTTGCCTTAAAAAGAAGGAATGGAAATTTCTGAAAAATATACGAGTAAATAAATACTCCTTCGTCTCACTTCACACATTACAATCATTAACTCATGAAGTTATCTACAGCGCCTTGTTTTTTTAATTTGTTTCGTCAATATATACAAATGTATCTCTTTAAAGACAATCAACTATTAAATGCTCAGTCAAAAACTTAAACGACCGTTTCAGATCAAATCTTTTAACACAGTAGCCTTTAAGTTTGATTTAACAGGAATGTAATATTTTAACACATGGACAGTCACATGGAGGTCGTTTTAGGAAGAATAGAAATAATGATATTGCATTTTAATTAGTTCAACAATTTGTTGATCTTGAAGATGTCACATACACAACACATTAAACCAGGTGTAAACTGTAAAAAGGCGTTACTAAACTGACTCAAAGAAAATATTTTTTTTCAAATGAACACAATTTATACCTGATTTACTTGCTAATTAATTGTATGAAAGATAATATGAATAAAACTAGTTTTGGTCTAATTGCTGATGACAGTATTTTGATTGGTAATCGGTGAAACATTTATAATACATTAAATACGGTGACCGACATCGGTATAAAGACATTATGAAGAAAGCTTTTTTTCCCACAATATTTATCCAATTTTGCAATATAAAAACTTTTGATATCCCTACGCTTTTTACTACTTTACACCAAGCTCAATTGAAATATCTGGTTTATTGTCTTATCAAACAGAGCCAGTTCAGGACATTTGAACTCATGTTAAAAATAAACTAACAACACCATTATGAAGAAAAAAAGAAAAGCAACAACATACAAAAAACACTATTGAAAACTAAACGATTCCGACAACCTTGAATACAATTAACAATGTCACCGAAGATGTTAACATCGAAAAGCTAGACTTTTTTTATCATCATCATATTTGTTGAGTATGATGGGTAGAAATTGTGAATCCCTACTGAGAGACTTGTTTATTATATCTAGATGAAACATAATTCAAACAGAACATTCATTGACAAAAATGAAAAATAATAAATAAAAAGCATCTTGCAATGTTCTTTAATTTAGATTGTATATACTGAATAATCTCAACTTCTCAATTATCCCAGTGGACAGGCGATTAAGTAACTACCATAATTAAAGAATCTGTTAAATTGTTTTTTGTTTCTTTGATATTAGCATAGATATACGACTTTAAACTAGAATATATGTGAAACACGTGATTATACAAGTCTCCAATAGTCAACTTCCCTTTTCCTAGCAAACATATTTCCTCTCCCCAATCACGTGGTGTTTACGTATCTCTTTATAAGAACGTTACACTCGTGCATGTTTACACCAAACAGAACTTCTTAACAGTGATGTACCCCTTACAAAAAACTGTTTCAAAAGAGTCATAGTGAAGAACGACTGAAATCAATGCTTCATAACAGCTACGGTCACCATCACGAAATAGTATACCGATACGATGAGTGAATGTAAGATATTTGATTCTAAGCAAGAAATGCTTACCAGGTCAAAAATCTTAGTCTTGCACCTTTTGGAGTTACATCTCTTTATTATTTGAATTCCCTTTGGTGTGGGCTTTTGAAAATATGAAAAAGAATGTATTACATTCTGATACGACGAACTAGAATGACCACCATGCCAATTCATCTTGGTAGTGTTGGTTTAGTATATTTCTGTATAAACTGTACTCATGAACAACGTTAGAGACGACAAACACATTAACATTGAATCAAAAAAACGAAAAAAAACGGAATAAGCAGATCGCTGTAGTCATTTATGTCTAAAAGTGTGGCAACCTATCCGGTTGTTTTCTGTAATTAGTTAGTACTTCAGTTTTATCATGTATATCTTTTATATAGTCATTTTATAAAATTTACTGTTTGTCAAAGTATAAATTATTCTAAATAATAGGGTTGTTCTGGTCCAAGACAGAAAACCCTGGTCGTTTTTGGCAAAACTTTGTTGAACTTTTGGTCCTCGATTCTGTTCAAATTTGTACTTGGCTTTCAATCTTTGCATCTGGGCGTCACTAGTAAGTCTTGTGTGGACAAAACGCACTTCTGGAGTATTAAATTTTAAACCTGGTGCCTTTTGTTAGTTGTCATTCGTATGTTTCTTTGTCAAATATGTTCACTTATTTATTTGTCTTGTAATTCTGTAATGTTGTGTTGTCATTTTAATGTTATATTTAACATGGCAATTAAAGAGGGAGCTTTGGCATGCCACAAAACCAGGTTCAACCCACCATTTTTTCATAAAATGCCCTGTACCAAGTCAGGAAAATGGCCATTGTTACATTATAGTTAGTTTCTGTGTGCGTTACATTTCGCTGTTGTGTCGTAGTTCTCTTATATTTGATACGTTTCTCTTAGTTTTAGTTTGTAACCCGGATTTGTTTTTTATCTATCGATTTATGAATTTTGAACAGCGGTATACTACTGTTGCCTTTATTTATAACATTTGCGTTACTCGGAGCTTGGAAACAAAAAAAACCATAATTACTTTATTTCGGATCTAAACATTTAGTACTAGTGTCAAGAGAATCACAAGGAAATGGTTAGACGGCAGCAATGAACCGATAATTATGTATCAGTTACATTTTGTTTTCTAAAATAGATTAGGGCTTTTGAATTAAAAGAGTTGCATATTGGAGTAGAACACAAGAATAGACAAAAATCACATAAACTTTGTCATAGGCAAATACACGAACTGTCAAATAAGGTATGATATATGTCTTGTGGTTTTTAAACCACAATCATTAAAGACAATAAATTAAATTATAAGTCGTTTAATTTAATGGATAAATAATCCATTCAGGGGGAGCTGTTAACTATATAGACCAATGTACATAGAGGTCAAATAGCTTGACTTCAACACCTGTAATTGTGATGAACATGGAAACTAACAGCATAAAATATTATATTCAATAGGCAGATAGCTCGTGAACAAAGTTTCAAATAACCCCCGGTGCAATCTGTTATCGTATATCTTAGTCTATTGTGAAACTGGATAGAGGTGATATAGTGTGTGGTGATCTTTTACCAACATCAGGAGATAAATACATATTCATTTAATAACGTAGCATTTGTTTAATCTGCCTTTGTTCCAAATCTGATAGACATTGACACATTAAACTGCATTAACATTTTAATATTTGGCCTATAAAGATAAATATAAAAGACATCAATTTTGTTTGAAGTATTCTTTTATATAATTTTTATTTCATTGGTTAACTTATACCACTTTGTTCTCTTCTGCTTATCTTCTATAGCAGCATTGATGATTTCCTTGCTTCTTATAAATGACACAAAATCAAAACCAAGACAAAAAAACGGATTCAAGATCCAAAAATAATACGATACACTACGAAAAAAATCCCAACAAGACAAGTGAACGGTATGTACCCGAACATAGGAAAACAGTCAATATAACAATGAGTTGGGGTCGGTCAGAGGATACCACATAGTAATCACTCGCTCAGTTGTTATCCATTCGTTTTTTATGTATTTGAACTTTTGATTTTGCCATTTGATTGGGGACTTTCATATTTGAATTTTCCTAGGAGTTCAGTATTTTTGTGATTTTAATTTCGCTGATGAGAAGCGAGGTATAGCACAATCCTTGTTGAAACAACTATAATAGTATTATTTTCTATTGCAATTTTCATATTCGTCAGCATGGTGTTTAAATAGTTTTTCTATCTTAAATACTGTTGATATGCTGGACTTCTTATACATTGTAACGATTGCAACATTTATAAAACTCAAACCTTTTTATTTAATCATTTTCATAACATGACTTGGCTAAATCATACCTTTATGAACAAAAACATATCGCTATATTTGTCTATTATGTTTAATTTTATATACACGTGTCAGCTGAATGTAATTATTCAGTGCTATCAATTCAAACAATTTTGAAGATCAAATGAACCATAATCGTGTGAAAAAAATAAACAGGTCATATGTATTTCATAAGCAGCTTAAAATGTTTATCTAGTTTTGATCTATTTTTTTTTATTTCAAGAACTTTATACACGTAACAAAAGAATTAGGTAATTCGTGTTAATACCGACATACCGAATTGACTTCTACTACCAACTTCAACAGGAAAGGTATCGCTTAATTTTTTATTTTTTTTTATTTTTATGTTGTGTGTGTGTGTGTGTGTGTGTGAAAAGAGAGAGAGAGAGAGAGAGAGAGAGAGAGAGAGAGAGAGAGAGAGAGAGAGAGAAGCAATCATAGCTCTTTCTATTTGGCTTAATATAACAACCTTACCCCTTTTCCATGATGGTGACCTTATCGAATGAGACTTATCACCAAATCTGTACTTACTGTGAACATATTGGCTGGTGTCACATGTGGAGCACGATGTGCTCATCCTACCAGAACCCGTTGTATTTTATTTTATAGAGGATTCATATGGCTAAGTTTGTTTTAGTATATAACGTTTTATGGTCTTGTTTGTCTCTTCTTTGTCTTTCTTATCTTGCCATGGTATTGACAAATTTTCTTTGCCCACTAAGTATCTTCTGCCATATTTTTCACTCATATTTACTGAGAAGATTTTGAATTCTTCGGATTTCTGTGATAAAAATGTCGTTTAAAGAATGACGAACACCATTGAAAAGCTGAATTAATTTAGAAGTTAAATATTTAAAGGTCTTGTTTGATCCTTTTCCCGTTCTAAATCGTCCAAAAACAATCAGATCAGAAACTTAAGATGTACAAATACATGAAAGGCATTAAACTAATAGAGGTCTTTTCAAAAAAAAAAGCAAAACCGTTGAATGTGTATCTACAACTAAAAATTTTCTCAACATTTCAAAATTACAAAATAAGTTTTTGTCAAGGAAATAAGACTAATTTTGAGGCAGAGGATAAAGAATGGCTCATAGCTTAGTGACAGCAATTAATAAGATAAAGTTATGTCTGATTTGTTTGATAAATGTTATTTTCTTGATTGTTCTTTTGTAAATGCATATTGACAATAAACAATACAGACACATTGGAGCCCGAGACTGTTTAACGATGAATACGCTATAGCCGTATTTGGAACAACTTTTTGGAATGTTGGGACCTCAATGCTCTTCAACTTTGTACTTGTTTGGCTTTATAACTTTTTAGATCTGGGCGTCACTGATGAGTCTTATGTAGACGAAACGCGGTTCTGTCGTAATAAATTATAATCCTGGTACATTTGATATCTATAATAAGATATATATACTTGAGCATCATTTTCAAGAAAAAGGAAAATAAACAGACCGAAAATTAAATCACTTTAAAGTTTGTAATGTTCCGATAAATGAATCTGTTTTCGGCATCAAATTATTATAGTTTATGTTTTCGTTGTACTGTTGTAAAATTGCGCTTTAATGACGTTAATGACATAAACAATTTTTAAAGACAATTTGTGCATACTATTTACACACAACAATAAAGCGTTGGTTATTTTGGACTCTATCTTACATAAATTAAGTATCAAATAAACGAAAGGTTGTCCACATCTACCTAAAAGGTATATAGGGCATTTGGCATATAAATTAAACCTCTTACTTTGCACACATTAAATGACTTATCACATAATGGTCTGTTGCTAAACAAAATTTGGCAAGATCTATGAGACTATGAACTATAGCCATAGGCAAATGAACAGATGTAAACATATGTTTTGGTCTTTGATGTTACCGATTTTAATTACTCTGGTTTTAATTAAAAGTTTTTCACTGGTGTTTTTAAGTGATCTTAATCTGCACAATAATCCAATTACAGATATGCATGAATTAAAATTATAAGTTCTGAAATGTATATATTATATGTGCTCGGTTGTAAAGAACGAATGACTTAAGAATTATGATAATACTGTAACCAGATATGACACTTGATAAAGTTCCAAATGACACTTTGACAATATGTATGCATATATTTATTTTTTTAACAATAACAATTTTTATCAAAAGTGTTTAAGCATGTAAATTGAGAGTTAATGAACCTTTTGACTTTATTTACAAAATATCTGATACTGTTGAGACTTCGGATATATATGATAATATATAATTACATAATATGTGGAACAAATGATTTCAAAACTCTAGAACAAGTTAGTAGCAATGTGTTGATACATCTTGCTGATTATAGTATATCATCCCTGTAATTGCTGGTAAATTAGTAAAAAAAAACCTTCAAAAAAGTGGGAGAATGAAATGACAGTAAAAGAAATAATTAAACAGAAAAAGTTCAACGTAAGACATAATAAGAGACAGCACAAGTCTAAATAAAGGAACCCCCCTACTTCAAATGAAAACAAAAACAATCAAAACCGTGACAAACGGTGCTTAGGTTTGAAATAAATAATGCCCAAATTGTTTTGCTTACTATCAAAATCTACCAAAGAATAACTCTTTCTACCAAAAGTTAACCAACTTTGAACTGAATCGGATATTTTGATTTAAACAGCTCTTAAAGATAATAAACACGTAATTGTCAAACATTCCATTTACAAAACTGGTCGACTGTGGTAAATACACCTTATCGCTATTTGTCAACCATTACTGGATATCACACAGGTTCCCGTAAAATTTTGACGTCACAAAACTAAACATCTGACACCACAATGGAAAAGTGATTGTTGAATGCGTCAAAAGTTCAAGCGCCCGGGTCAGCCGGGATTAGCGATAAGGTGTATTCATTATTGATTATACTTTCGCTTGCAGACAATTTAGATAGTTTCAATTCATGTTACTACTGTTCAGTTGGAGGGTTCTAAAAAGACTTATTCAAGATACCAGGCATATTATTTTTGTATGAATCTCGCTTTTCGTCTACATTGACGCTCGAATAAAAAAAGTTAAAAGGCCAAATAAAGTACGAAGTTGAAGAGCATGGCGAACCAAAAGCGATAAGGCTAAGGGAAGATGTTATTATCAAAAATTGCAAACAAGTTTTAGCAACTTCCCTTTTATAAGATTTTGACTCATTTATTGGTTGTCCTCCTAAAAAAAAATTATAGATATATTTTCTGATTTCTTTAAAAATCCTTTTTTTTTACATTTGTCTATGCCCGCGTCACACTGTCCCGATTTTTACGCAGATGGCAACACGATAATGGAAATTTTCAAAATCGGGACTGATCGTATCCAGATCGGGCTATTCGTAGTGCCATCTTTAACCATCGTAGAACCATCGGCCACTTTTTCTAGCCTTCCAGGACAACTTCGGGAAGGGTTCTAAATTTTTTAACATGTTAAAAAATCCCCGAAGGTGCGTCCGATGTTGAGGGATCGTATTGAGTTCGTATTACCATCCTCACCATCGTAATGTCACCGGGAATGCATCTTTGCACATCGCATTGCATTCGTGTTTCCATCGTTTCCATCGGGCAGTTTTGACATTACGATGTCTACACGAATGAATCACGAAGCTACCAGAAGGTCTTACGATGGCAACACGACTTCGTGAAGACCTCGTAATCCCGTCGTGTTGCCATCGAATAAAAGTACGAAGGCGACAAAATGGAACTACAACGGCAATAAATCCAGCTAAATGTAAGTTAATTTTCGCGCTAAAATACATTTAAAATGCCATGCGCGATATGCACTGGTCAGTCTAATACGACAGTAAAGAAAGACGTTCACAAAACATGGAGCTCATATCATATGATTCTATGAGAACAAGAAAGGCGACAGCGTTGTTTCTATTATAATTCGAATGGAATAAGAAGAGCATCTATTACCGGCTCAGGATTTACTTTTACAAGTAAAATATTATTTTTTGTCAATTTTTCATATCAAGTAACATAACGAAAATCATAAACGCGCCTCGTACACCAACACTGCAGGTACACGTATATAGGGAAACCAACTTTTCTTCATTATTCGGATTATTTTGTATCGTTTGAGTTGTTGTCATACGAATGTTTACTCCATAACCATTTTGTTTTCTATATGTTGTATTTTGCCGCATTTGTTGCTTTCCCCACATCCTTCCTTTTGTCTATATTATTTTGATATTCTCCTGAAAAGAGCTCTTTTTGAATAAAAGGGATCAACGAACCCATTACCTAACCTTTAAGATAGATCAGTAAACATGGGCATAATTATGGGTGATTATTCAGACTAGTGCACACATTTTACAGTTCAAACAAGGCAATGCCGAGCGTGGCATCCCCTCGTATGTAACATATTGGGGACAAATATGGACACTATATTTGTATATGACACATGCAGAAAATGGTAAATTGAATATGCATATTTGACATCAACCAAAACATTCAGTAACTGGAAATACCTTTAATATTGTCTTTAGAACCAGCAGGTAAAAAATGAGCAACCAATTTCCTGTGCATTATGCTATTTCAAGGAGAAAAAAACAAGTCCATCTGCATGACCTTGACCTTTGGCCTTGAACGTAAAAAATGTCAGATCATTACAAGGAGGAACAATATACCAAATGTGGTTAAAATCTTTTGAAACATATTGGTTTTAGAGTGTCCAAAAGGGTGATATTGCCTTGTATTAAAACTGCCATTGTGACCTTGACCTTTGAACTTTAAAGTCAATAGCGCTTAAGATATTCTTAACGAGTAACACCAAGTTTTGAGCATTTTGGTTCTAGAGTGTCCATTACAATTTTATCTACACGCAACTTACATGTAGTAGGCGAGGGGATAATAATCTAAGTTTTATAAGAATTAGACAAAAAGATCGATTTCCCGCCATGCATGACAGACTTGTACAGAAACGATATGTTGTCGAAATTCTGTTCGTATATTTTAGACATCGTATGGCCATCGCGCCATCATCATAATCCATCGTGTAGCCTTCGTGATCCATTGTGTAGGCTTCGGCTGAGATATGAAGCTAAAATACCCGTCTTCGGTTAACCTTCGTATGTCCATTTTTTGCTGTCGTATATAATTTCGGCACCATCGTATAGACTTCGTTATTCATCGTACTTGCTTCGGTCACTTTTTGGTATTTTAACGGGACCAACTTCGTACGAACTTACAATTTTCGCATTCGGGTGTCCATCGTATATAAAAATCGGAACAGTGTGACGCGGGTATTAAAACTACAAATAAGTTTTCCCTTACGATATATTGGTACATCTTTCAAAAGGATCTAAAAAAAAAAAAAACAGTAGTTGCAATATTAAGGAATTTGCTTTCCTTTGTTTTTGTATCTACTTTCTCTTATATACAGGACATTTTATGTGTAGACAGTGATTATCTGTTGGTCATTTTTCTATTAGAAACGAATTTAGAGTTAAAGGAACAGTACAAGGTAATTGAACTTTTATTGAGGAATATTGTCCAAAGCAGTTTATCATATTACACGAGCTTGTCAGTGCACTATGATGTACTTCAATGAACAACATTCCTCAATATATGGGCAATAACTCTTTTATAATATAAAAATAAATATTTTGTCCAATTCCTGCACTCTGATTCCCCTGGATAGGCCGCAATATGCATTTCACCATGTTCTTCCTCTCTCATATGCCTTCGTGCAAATATTAATTTACCTAGAACCTCTTAAGAGTGTACCAAACTTGAGGGAGAAACCATCGAATGCAATTTTAGTAGCACCTGAGGTTTAGAAAATGTAAAAATGTCCTCACAATTTTGTAGCTATTATAAATGAATGGTTCTATCTGGCTTAAATAATCACAGTAAATGTTTGATTTTGCGTTTTAAATAATAAGCCTGACATCTTTTAAGAATATTTTAAATAACAACTTGGTGGATTTCACTGCTGGTGGACGTTTCTTTCCTAAAGGAATCATGACAATTGTATTCAGTATTCCACTGGCGACATTAAATACCATTGATTCGACATTTTCTAAAATGTTCTGTTCAAAGTAACCACATTTGTACTCCCCATCCCGTTAAAGCCTTAGCCAGATTCAGCACACTGTTTAGGAGTTTTTAGATTTTATATGCTCTTTTAACTTCGCAATTGATACGGCATTCCAAATCTGATTTATTAGGAGCGCTGATGCTGGCTGTATTATGGTTGACAAAACCGTGTCCGGCGAATGAGATATAAGCCTGGTATCTTTGAAAATGTTTTATATGCCTCTTAACCGAAAAAGTATAAGCTATTGGACAGTTAAAGCATTACAACGTTAGATCATTAGACACAAATTGAATTTCCAATATTTCATGTATCGTTTTATTCGGATACACAGGAAGAACATTTAAAACGTTTTTTAGCATGCTGTTGTCGGAATTTAATGTATGAACTAAACTGTAAAAAGAAAGAGAACTTGATAATTCTCAAAATAATATTTTTAACAGAAATAATATTCCAGTCTACAAATAGAGAATAAATTTAATATTTTAAAACCTTTGATTTGACTTCTTTCTTTAATAACCAGCTAAGTTGTCATTTTGTTTCATGCTAAAGCCATGTGTAGGCCTGGGGTCAAACTTGGTAAGGTTCTTTGATTTTGTAGTTTGTTGAGTGCCAGAACTTTTAATCTAGATAATTTTTGTTTTTGAATTTTAGGTATTTTGATAATCAAGTTTCAAATGTTCTTTTTAGTGTTTTTCCTTTAAATAGAAGTATGTTTTATTACTGACTCAGAAAACATAAAACAGTTGCATCCAACATTTCTTCCTTAAGGAATAATATTACAAATGTGTTTCTCTGTGCAGTGTAATAAACAGTATAGTTAATGTTTTGAGTTGTTCAATATCGAAAACCAATGACTTCATAAATAAAAATAATTCAAGGTACAAAAATTGTATGAATTGTTATTCGAAAAAAGGTGGTTTTTCTGGTGTTTCCTTTCTTGTAATATAATAGAATGACTTTGTCTATAAGCGGTATGAAAGAGATCTTTGCTATAAGACAAGTTGAAACCAATTTAATTGTTATAGTTCATACATTGCTGTATATAAAGCTTACTTGTATCGTAAGCTAACATATTAATGGCTTGTGCAAGTTCACAGCAAATTTATATCGTCTGCAGGTGCAATTTCACGAGTTCTTTTCATTTTTGTTATAACCTGATCAAGAAACCTATAAAAAGCATTATTTTCGTTCTGATCAGTTCTATTTGTTGTATTTCGAATGTTTTCGGAAATTGTGATAATTTCGGAGCTATCTTTTGTTATAGTTGAAACTGATGACGGAATTCGACTGGTACGTCTAGACGAAAATATGATGTTGGAATCATTTCTGTTGTTGCTGTCTATATTGTGTTCCACGAAATCTGCACCTAATTCTTCTTCTTCTAGAGACAGTCGAATACCAACAGTCTTCTTCAATGGCTAAAATATAAGGATATGCAGTCTTAAGTAAGAACTGGAATCGGCTAGAATCATGTATCAAAGTAGTATGAACTTCTTTTGTGACCGCTGTACCCCTAATTTTGACATTTTTACCTATTGTGTCTGTTTGTTTTGTTCACGCATCGTTGACAATGTAATGGAATTTGATGCGACTGTCATACAAGTGAGAGGTTTAGCTAGCTATAAAACCAGGTTCAATCCACCATTTTTTACATAAGAAAATGCCTGTACCAAGTCAGAAATATGACAGTTGTTATCCATTCGTTTAATGTGTTTAAACTTTTGAATTTGCCATTTGATTTGGGACTTTCCTTTTTGAATTTTCCTCGGAGTTCAGTATTTTTGTGGTTTTACTTTTTTCAGTGCGTACTTGTAGTTGATTCTCTTATAATCAGACAGCCAGTGTTACTTATGTTAGTATATTGTGCTTGTCATAAACTAATAAAACTATTTCAGATAAAAAATAAAGACACATTTGGATAGTTTTAATCTTCTTTTTTGTTTTGTTTTGCATGTGTCTTAATTTTAATTTCCAAATGTTGACCATTTGTCATTTCCACTTAATTAAAGGATAATGGAATATGTTCTTCCACTTACTAACTGATTGTAAAACTTTATAGATAAAGTTATAAAGAAAATTGTATACTTTAATGTAACATAGGGAATGTGTGATTTGAAATTCAGATGAATGATACTGATGTTCAGTTACTTCATTTTTATTCCTTAAGATGTTCTTAGTTTATAACAGAATATGATGATTGTTTTTTTTTTTCAATTAATTTTCTTATACACGTTAATGTATAGCATTTCGTATGACTTATTACTGACCCGTGAGTTCTTCTTGTTAGAAAACGATTTGTTAGTTTCGGATTACTTTCTACTAAGATATTTGATTACTTACCCATAATATAAGAAAAGTTCCAAATATCGACCATGTCATAATGGAAACGCATGAAAATACCTGTACACCTAATAAATAGAACCCTCCACCGTGAAATAGACCGTTTCTTCCCATTGTCAAATTTTGAAATGTATCCTTCTGTGCAAATATACCAACAGCTAACATACCCTGTCAAAAAGATAAATGTAAATTCTGGTAAAGAGTACGATTTCAATGTTTATTCAAAAGTAAATGATTATGATAGAAATCTATCATAACATATCTAAGATATCAATACATGAATCTGATGTGAAACCTGGTTGATGAATAAACCAACTGTTTTCTTATATTGCAGGTCACTAAAAATAGATTATCCTTAAAGAGACCGTATAGGTCACTGTTTGCCCCGAATAAGAAAATGAAAAAGTTATATATATTTATTAACTTATTTTCTTCTGTTGTTCACATGACATTAGTCTGTCTGTAGAAATGCTATACTTAATATCGCAACTCTATGGTCTGTCGGATATTTATTAGTCTTTACATTTTTTGAATCTTTTCAAACTTGTCTAGCCTAGCCTTAAAATGTATTGCCATTTACGAAAACACTAAAATGCTTATTTAATTGGGATAACATATGACTAAACATGTTGTATCACAATTTTTTATTCAGTTTTTCGAATCATCCTTTGGATGTCACTTCTTATGCTACAAATAACATGCTCACTTTTCGAGATACAGATGTATGTTATAAGACTTCTTCGTCACTGGATCTAAGGGAGGTAAATAATGTTTTAAACCTATCCATTGACTTTGCAGGTTGATTTTGATTTTCAGTGTCCTATATCTAATACCTAATGTCATTTTTTTCCATTGGATCAGTGAAAGTCTTAGATGAATAAATCAAATAGAAATAGGGTAATTATAATTCTTTTCGGTTTTGATTTAATTGTAGACAGAGATATTTAATGTTCTAAAAGTTCATTTAAGCAAAAAACTGAATTTAATACCAACCCACAATCCACATACGCCATGGACAGAAATTGCACCAACTGGGTCGTCAAGTTTCATCTTGTCAAGTAGTTTTGCTCCAAATACACTTAAAATACCACCAATAGCACCCGTTATCACAGCTTCCCACGGTCGTATAACTGCACAACTTGCTGTAACACCAACCATCCCACCTAAGACACTGTTAACTATTGTTGAAACATCATATTTACCCTTGTATAAAATTACACTAAAAATAAAAAATAAATTATTACATTTTTTTTATAAATGACATTGAAAAATTAATAAAAAAAACTAGAAGATTATACTTTCGTCACGTTTAGATTAAGTAGTAAAAATGCTCTGAATGAATATAATATTAAATGAATACAAGAGCACGTGGGATAATACAGTTCTCAAATTTTGTTTTTCTGTACTTTTGATGCCCTTCAACTTCGTAATTGAGGCACAGATGATGCATTTTAATATATAAAAAAGCATTTTGTGTACCTAAGTATTAGCCCGGTATCTTTTAAGAGTTTTTAAAATGAAAAAATAAGACAAAAAAGGTAAATTACCTTAAAACAATACCAGCAAATCCTGCGCCCACAGATCCATTCATGGTTATAACAGCTGATCTAAAATGCAAAATTTATATTATAGGCCACACGTAAAAAAGTACATAAAATATGCCACACAACAAAACTCTTCATAAAAGTCACCATGTGTGAAAGTTAACAATTATAGGTCAAAGTACGCCTTCAACACGGAGCATTGTCTCATTCCGAACAGCAAGCTTTCAAGGGTGCCAAAATGCTTAGTGTAAAACATTTCAAATAGGAAAACCGACGGCTGTTTTTATTGCAAACTTATTGAGACGATCAAGGAAAATATAACCACTTTTTCAAGATAATTTAGGAAATTAATTTTTGATGAAGGACAACATAATAATAAGTATTATAATGAATTAAATATGAGAAATTACACTTTTGTTGCATGTTTTGTGTCTCAAGACCTTTTTGATTTTAAAATATGTAGATATAAATCACGAAACTGCAACCAAATCTGGTTGCTGCCGCCATTATCTCCAGTAGAAAGTTATTTCTTTGACGTTCAAAATGCGCTTATTAGTATTTGGGCCAATTTCACTACGCGCATATGTCCAAACACTTACCATCTCACAAATTTCCGGGGAAAAGACCGTTAGTTTTGTTGAAAGAAAATATTTCAAAATATTTACTTCTTTTTTATATTAGATGATATTAATCGAAATGTATACGTACTTGGCAGCTAGCTTCCATTTACCTCCTGATATTCCAAAAGTACTTCCACAATTAAACCCAAGCCATCCCCACCTGTAAAATAAATTAGTCATAATAGAACTATGGGGAAATTATGCAATTATTGTATTTGCACCCTAGTGATTTCATATACATTGAATTCATATGTTCATCAAATTTCCATAATAAACTGAACACCAACAAGAAATGATTAAGTTAACCATAGCATGACCGTTAAAAATTTCCATAATACCAGATGCGTATTTCGATAATTAATGTCCCTTCAGTGATGCTCGAGGCACAACAAAAGTAATTCAAAACTATAGTTCAAACGTTGAAGAGCCGATATATTCAAACAAAGCAGGCCTTGCGGTCATTAAACTTTCGAGTCAGTTTTTTGTACTCGTACTCGAAAATCAACCAATCAAAATATTGGATTTCATGTTTCGAGCATGATTTTTGTGCTCCGAGCACTGAGCAAAGTTTTATGACTTCAAACCCAGTAATTACAAACGATGACAACAAATCAGAGCTATGCATGAGGGAAATATATTTCTTAATTTAAAATGATTTCGAAATTTTATACCAATCTTAATTGTAATTAATAATATCTGCATTACATCGTTTTCCTCGCGGATTAACATTCAACCAGCAAAGGTATGGACCCATTGGATAAAAAATAATATTAAGGGTACCAATGTTATTGCATCATATACGAATCTTTGAATTAAGGTCCTTCAGTGATGCTCGATTCCAAAATACTTGGGAGCACAAAATATTACTCAAACGCTGAATACAGTTCTAAAAGGGCTCAAAAATAAAGCCGAACTCGTAATTATTAGTATCAAAACCAATAGTTGTTCAAAAAACAAAATCCGAAGATAAACATTATTATTACCAAAAGATAAAACTAACAAATACGTAGCACAATTAAAAAAATGAATCTGACAATCTTTTACATGGTAACAGGTTTTAAAAAAAAGCATAAAATTATTCCATAATACAGCAGTTAAGTCTATGCAACGAAAGTTAAGGACATGGAGATACTTTCTAAAAGACTGGGTTTTTTTTATAAAATTTCAGAATTTGCTTTGCGTAAAATGAAAGAGATATGATTTAGATTGTACAGGTTATCTGCTTAAATGTTATGTGTGCACTTTTGAATTTCAAACTAATT
The DNA here is from genome assembly GCA_019925275.1 of Mytilus edulis. Classification (NCBI taxonomy): domain Eukaryota; kingdom Metazoa; phylum Mollusca; class Bivalvia; order Mytilida; family Mytilidae; genus Mytilus; species Mytilus edulis. Next base: position 41,664,849 of record CM034355.1, read on the forward strand.
TGCTTGCTGCATTATGGATAAATACGTAGAATAAAAAAATGTTCATGACAAAACGCCAATCCTAAATTTGCCGTGGGCTCCTTTAAGCAATGGTTCCATAGCATGGATTTCGAGTCGTTTTGAGCAATTGTTTCTCAACATGAGTTTGGGGCTCCTTTTGATAATTTATTTTGGACTGCGGGTGCCAATATTTAAGGAAACATGACTTTGTTTCAGAAAGTTAATTCATAGAATATTTATATTTAGGTAACTATCCATGACTAGCACTCATTTTTTATGTCAGAAATTAGATGATCGTTTGTAAAAGATAATCAGATATCATTTGAATATTAAATTCTAATTGAAAGCAAAATGAGGATAAAGTCGGACAACGATAAAAACATTTTAAATATCATTATATATATATAAAGGACTTTTTTACAACCCTCTAATTTATGTGCATGTATGTGATATTAGTTCTTTAACCTTTTCATGTTTTCGCCTTTTTTTCAATTAGTCTTTGATCATTTTGTCGACGACTTTAGAAGCATACATTAAGGAATTTCCGATATGTAGAGTCCTAATTGATTTCCTATCAAGTCATTCTTTGATATAGGCAATAGAGTACATATCCTTCCCATTTTGAATGACAATTAATAGAGCATTGACATGATATCACTTAATGAAAGTGTTCGTTTATTTCTATATCACTTTTCTAAAATATGGGTTTTTCATATTGCAGCTTGCGTCGCTAGATCTATGCGGGGCTTAAAGGGGGTTATCTGCATGGAAGAACGCGAAATAAAATTTTCATTTCACGATGAACGAACAATTAAAAACGTCTTGCACGTTAACCTTTTTACCGATTTCACGAAACACGGTGAATAACGAACCATATTCACGGCTTCACGTCAAAGAAAAATGGCAAAACACGTTGCAAGAAAATAACCCTTTACCACCCTCATCTATATGTATATGATACAAAAATGCATTTGAATTCTTATAAAAAGTTTCAATAAGACGGTATAAAAACTCATTAAAATTTTGTAGTTCTTTTGTCTGTTAAATTTGAAGTATCTATGATGCATTTACTTAACTTTCGGTTTGTATTAACCATCTCGATAAAAAAATATAATTTAAATGAGAAAATAATATAAAAGAGGTATTATTCGATGTTTTTTGCGACAAATTATTTTCTTAAAGGATCATCACACACAACACAATATGAAGCGTCTGTATAAGCAACTCAAATCTCAAAAAAGTTTCATGCATAACTTTTTGATTGTGAGTTCAATTCATATATGTTAAATAGCATTAAAGTAAATTAAAAGATAGCATTCATGAGTACGTGTATGTTATACTTTTAGTGAAGTAGCATTCATGAGTACGTGTATATTATTACTTTTAGTGAAGCAAATTATCTTTACACTGGAAATCATTTTTTTACTTGTAGGTTTTCACAAAATTGGGTGTAAAACAAAACTCACCATAACATAAATAATCCAAGTATTGTATTGACTGGGTTTCCTAATATAGGTCGTTGTTCTTCATTCTCGTATCTTCCTGTACGAGGTTTTAACAAAAACGTAGCTACCAATGCAGCCGTTCCTCCACATAGATGTACAACTCCTGACCCTGCAATATCTACGCATCCTAATTTGTTCAAGAATCCATTTTTATCCCACACCCAATGCGCTGGTATACAGTAAACATAAGTGTTAAAGAAACTGTATACCATGTAGGATGTTAATTTAGTTCGTTCAGCCATTGCACCGGACACTATAGTTGTTGCTGTGGTTGCAAATGATAACTGAAAGACAAATGTTGCAAATAACTGACCCATATCCGGGCCATTAGAGTCAACGAAAAAATATCCTACTCCAATAAATCCATTTGATCCTTCGTCTTTTCCAAAACTTATTCCAAATCCTACCATCCAGTAACTAATGCCACCAAATATAACATCGGCAGCATTTTTAATCATTATGTTTACCTCATTTTTCCTGGTCACGGCACCGGATTCTAAGAGCCCAAAACCTGTGAAAAGATCAAATGTTTTTATGGCAAAATCTAAATGAGGTGATATTGATGTATCTTCTCAGTTTTAAACTTAATATCTAACAATCAACACAATGATATATATAAAAGTGACAATAGTTTCGTTAAATCAAATACAGAAAAAGCTATGTAATTTTTTGATTTCTTCCACATATTTATTATATAAGGTACCAGGATTATAAACGTGTTGTTTTCAAATTTTTTTTTATTATTTTATCAAAATGAACACAACCAGATTTAATGAAAACAAGCCAATTGTCGGACAGGAATCTCGAGCAGACACAAAGATCTATTAAAGTAATAGGTTTATAACAGATAACCTACTTGTATCTGACTTTAGTTTGTCGATATAAAAAAGAAGATGTAGTATGACTGCCAATGAGACAACTCTCCACAAGAGACCAAATGACACAGAAATTAGCAACTGTAGATCACCGTTCGGCATTCAATAATGCAAAGCCCATACCGCATAGCCAGCTATAAGGCCCCGAAATGACAAATGTTAAATAATTCAAACGAGAAACCAAACAGCCTAATTTATGTTATTTGTCGAGTCCATTTATCACGTTCCTGGCCTAAATATAAGCAAAAGTAGTTTGTCAATGTTCAAATGTCATAAACGATTAAGAAAACATGTAGGTAAAAAACGAAGGGAATTGCAGTAAATCCTATAGAAGCGAGACAGGATGTGTCGACAGGGAAAACGTCTCCTGCTATGCATCATTCGCCCACAATGCGATTCCTAAGTCACCCAGGCAAACCGCGAACAGGACACAATCAGTAAAATTACAGATTAGACGATTATGCTGGTGTCTAATGACATAAGAATGAGAACTTATGTCGATGGTGAGTTGAGACACCGAGATATATAGTATCGGTCAACCACTTCATGATGGTGGGGTTAGACTTATAAATAGTTTCTGCCATTGTTATCCTTCTTTTTCAAATTATGTTTGAACAGTGCATGTGCGGTTGTTGTTGTCGGGTAAATGTAATACAAGAGGGGCGAAAGATACCAGAGGAACAGTCAAATTCATACATCGAAAACAAACTGACAATGTCATGACAAAAATGAAAAAGACAAACAGACAAACAATTATATCACACAAGAAACAATAGAGAAAACTAAAGACTGAGTAACACGAACCCCACAAAAACTGGGGGTGATCTCATGTGCTCCGGCAGATCCTGTTTCACATGTGGCACCCGTCGTGCTGCTCATGTTATTACAAACCCGGTAAATAGTCTAATTCGGTAGGTCACATTCATGAAAAGGGAAGGGGATTGTAGTTACGACGTAAGAAACATGTTCCCTTTGATTTTGTTAAGCTTCACTTTGATGTACACAGTCATCAAAGATATAAGGCTACCACTGAGTACATGTCTATCTACTTCATGTACCATAGAGAAGGGGACAATAAAAATGTGGTAGTAGTAGGAGGGTTGGGATTCCGCTAACATGTTTAACCCCGTCACATTCTGTATGTATGTGCCTGTCTCAAGTCAGGAGCCTGTAATTCAGTGGTTCTTGCTTGTTTAAGTGTTACATATTTGTTTTTCGTTCATTTTTTGTACATAAATTAGGCCGTTAGTTGTCTAATTTGATTTTTTATACATTTTTCATTTCGAGGCCTTTTATAGCTGATTATGCGGTATGGGATATGTTCATTATTGAAGGCCGTATGGTGACCTATAGTTGTTAATTTCTGTGTCATTTGGTTTCTTGTGGAGAGTTATCTCATAGGCAGTCATACGATATATTCCCTTTTATATTAAAAATAGCTATCACACCAAACTTATTATACCTGACATGGTAGGTTGAACGGTAGGTAGCATTTTCCCTCATTTCCAGATGATTACGTTACATGTATATGTTATAGTCCAATTGATAGTTATTTACTAAACAATTGAACAACGAAAATACTACAATACAACAATGAAATAAACTGTTATAAAGGTAAAATTGTCCAACAAAAACCTACCTGATTGCATAGTGAAAATAATGAAAGAACTGGTTAATATCCACGTTGCATCGTCCCATGTTAAGTTATTTACAATAGCTACGGCACCATCAGAGTCTAAAGCTGTAGTTGAATTATTCATGAAGATCATGATTCAAATTTGTAGAATTTTTCCTAATTTTAAAATTCAATCTTTCAAAATCCATAGTGTACTGTTTATAGATCCGTGTCTATTTTGAATAGAATTATTTGCCATATTCATGTAGCGTAAAGAACATGATTCGAATTTGTTGAATTTTTTATAATTTTCAAATTCAATATTTCAAAATCCATAATGTACTGTTTATATATCTGTCTCTATTGAATTAGATTTATACTACCCATCATTCATTTTCAAATTCAATCTTTCAAAATCTATAGTGTACTGTTCAAAGATCGGTATCTATTGAATTCAATTTAGACTACACATCATTTATTCAAACTACGGTTGATTATCGATCATTTATCCTTTAAGTATCTTGGAGACAGATCAGTAACTAAAGGCCTCCAGTACTCAATTTCAGAAGCATCTCTTTAATATAGAAATTACGATATATCTAAATCAAATTTAGAGAATAAAGATAATAGCAATGAATATAACACTGATACCATTTTTGATGATAATAATAAAAAAAAAAAGGAAACTGACAAAGAAATGTTTCGTAAAACCAAAAACAGGAATAAACTATGTCAATCAACTTTGCCAAACAACAACAACAGAAATAATTTATTAGAGTTTCACCTCTTTAAAACATTTGATATACATTCACTGTGCTTTTCCATAACAAGTTGATTCTGTTTGTCTTTAAAAGTGACATTAGAAAAATAAATCGTCCGTTAAACTTAAATAAATTTGAAATGCAAGAACAAATATTGAAACTTATAGCATATATAAAAAAGAAGATGTGGTATGATTGCCAATGAGACAACTATCCACAAAAGACCAAAATGACACAGACATTATCAACTATAGGTCACCGTACGGCCTCCAACAATTAGCAAAGCCTATACCTCATAGTCAGCTATAAGAGGCCCCGATAAGACAATGTAAAACAATTCAAACGAGAAAACTAATATATGGTGATGACTACAAACACTCAATATCAGAATTTTTCTAAAACTCTGTACGAGACAACGATTTGAATTGAAGGTTTGGTGTGTTTTATTTAAGACTACTGTGTGTTTTTCTTTAGGTAAAATTTCATCCTATTGTATTTTTATCTAAACTAAAACCTATGTTCTGTCTGTACTTGTTTTGTTTCATAACTATTTTGATATGAGCGTCACTGATGAGTCTTATGTAAACAAAACGCGCGTCTGGTGTACAAAATTATGATCCTGGTACCTTTGATAACTATTCGCATGTTCATACATTTTTTTGTACATTAGTAGTTTCATAACAATTCTCATCTTTTTACGTTTTTCTCTTTTTTTGTCTTTTCTCTTTTCTTGAAGATAGCATTTATGATTCATTTTATAAAGTATTGAATTTCGTAGTTGATTAATACATATACAATGCCATTAAAAACAAACGGACACCACTAGAAGAAATTTGTATATTAAGTAGACCGTAGCTATATGTATATCTAAGAGATAGATCGTTCATCATACATTAAAAATTCACCATGTACTGTACCCATGAAGTGGCGCATGTCAACTGACCTTTAAAATGATGGTTTGATAGTTTTTTTTTTTTTTTATTAAGATCTGTTAATTCAATATTTTGCATCTTTGAATTCAAAGTAGTTCATGGGACACTTTAGTAGAATTGGTTGCATTTATTTTATCAAAATACTGGTTAAGACGAAATACTGTTTAATATGAAATACAGTTTAAGAGAAAATACAATTTAAGACGGAATATTGTTTAAGACAAAATAGTATATAATAGAAGTATGATGAATGTTCGTCCCTTCGGTCGATATTCGTGAAAAATACACGGAGAAGTCGATAACAACCAACACCATTTCATGCAATGCGCACAGTATTTAAGCTTTTATAAATGAAATTACATTTCACGGGTATATTTCCGGTTGAATTTCCCAAATTCAAGTTTCAAACGGAATTCGATGCGACTGCCATACAAGAAAGAGGTTTAGCTAGCTATAAAACCAGGTTCAATCCACCATTTTTTACATACGAAAATGTCTCACCGGTACCAAGTCATGAATAAGACAGTTGCTATCCATTCGTTTGATGTGTTTGAGCTTTTGATTTTGCCATTTGATTAGGGACTTTCCGTTATGAATTTTCTACGGAGTTCAGTATTTTTGTGATTTAACTTTTGTCACAATTTGTAAAAGTAAACCATTATAGGTGAAAGTACGGTCTTCAAAGCGGAGCCTTGGTTCACACCAAACAACAAGCTATATAGGCCCCAAAAATGACAAGTGTAACCATTCAAACGGGAAAACCAACGGTCTACCCTATTATGATATACAACAGTAGAAATGATAGCGTGTGTGTATGGCAAGTTACGTCTTTTATTATAGCAAATGTCATCTTCTCTAGCCAAGGGTTACGATCCACTTTCCTCCTTTCCACCCTTGGCAGATTAAGCCAACATTTGTTATAACAATGCTGCGCCATCTATCGGAAGATTAAAGTCACGCCCATTCCGAATACATTATTCTTGACCAATGGTAGCACTTGAACTCTTCAATTTCGAGGTAAAACACGGTAGCGTCTAGATTCTACACACTTGTTAAAGCAGGAAACGAAAATATACGTTGACATTCATGCATTTGTGAAAGAAACATACATAGGAACTTCTATTAGTCGATTTAAAAAAAACCCATTCAAATTGTAACTAAATGTAGTCGTATGTTTAAGATGTTAATAGTGGAGCGGCGGAGAGGACAATGTTAGAAACTTAGATTACCTAAATACCTCACGGGATTTGAATAGCTCATTGGAAAGCTGAAATCGTGTAGTTTTTGAAAATATGTGTCGTAAAAATAAAACCTGGTACAATTATACTGCCCGCGTCACACTGTCCCGATTTTTATATACGATGGACACCCGAATGCGAAAATTGTAAGTTCGTACGAAGTTGGTCCCGATCTCGTTAAAATACCAATAAGTGACCGAAGCAAGTACGATGAATAACGAAGTTTATACGATGGTGCCGAAATTATATACGATAGCAAAAGATGGACATACGAAGGTTAAGGGTGCAATCAACAGTTTTTTTCTATGACGTCATATTTTGAGGGACCATGTATAAGTGACCCTTAGTGGTGGACTGATTAATAAAGATACCTGTATAAAACTAGATATCACTGGAATCAGAATGTTCTCTAGTTTATAATGGAATAAAAAAAAGTGTACTTTTAATAGTATAAAAAAGTTTTATCCAGAGAAACTGGGAAAAACATTGCCTAATTTAAGCTTAAAAAACCTGAAATCAGGTCATGTGCACACCCCTGAAGACATGATACCTGCACATTTTTCATAATCAAAGTTGTATGAATTTCATAGATTTTTACCTGGTCTTTCAAAAAATTCATGCTTCAGGCTACGTTCGCCTGCTCCGAAAAGAGCTACAGTGGCTGCAAATAACTAAAGTTTTGAATTTTCACTGCCAAAAAAACAGACTGTTTACAGTGTTGTCTCCCCTCAAAACATGAATATTTAATCCAATTTTTTAAATTATTTTAATCATTCAACCTATTTTAATTGAAGTTAATTAACATATCTTTACAACCAAATACAAAAAACATGATACTTTTTCACCAATTATGTTGATAAAAAGGGACTTCCCTCCATGTCTATTTTTAGTTGGGGAATAACCCCTAGTTTTTTATACGAAACTGTTTATAATATAGCACCCTAACCGAAGACGGGTATTTAAGCTTCATATCCCAGCCGAAGCCTACACGATGGATCACGAAGGCTACACGATGGATTACGAAGGCTACACGATGGATTACGATGATGGCGCGATGGCCATACGTTGTCTAAAAGATACGAACAGAATTTCGATAACATATCGTTTCTGTACAAGTATGCCATGCATGGCGCGAAATCGATTCTTTTGTCTAATTCTTATAAAACTTAGTTTATTATCCCCTCGCCTACTACATGTAAGTTGCGTGTAGATAAAATTGTTATGGACACTCTAGAACCAAAATGCTCAAAACTTGGTATGGTGTTACTCGTTAAGAATATCTTAAGCGCTATTGACTTTAAAGTTCAAAGGTCAAGGTCACAGTGGCAGTTGTAATACAAGGCAATATCACCCTTGTGGACTATCTAAAACCAATATGCTTCAAAAGATTTTAACTACATTTGGTATATTGTTCCTCCTTGTAATGATCTGACATTGTTTACGTTTAAGGCCAAAGGACAAGGTCATGCACATGGACTTGTTTTTTCTCCTTGAAATAGCATAATACACAGGAAATTGGTTGCTCATTTTCTTACCTGCTGGTTCTAAAGACAATATTAAAGGTATTTCCAGTTACTGAATGTTTTGGTTGATTTCTAAAAAAATAGTTTATGTATCAAATATGCATATTCAATTTACCATTTTCTACATGTGTCATATACAAATATTGTGTCCATATTGTCCCCAATATGTTACATACGAGGGGATGCCACGCTCGGCATTGCCTTGTTTGAACTGTAAAATGTGTGCACTAGTCTGAATAATCACCCATAATTATGCCCATGTTTACTGATCTATCTTAAAGGTAAGGTAATGGGTTCGTTGATTTATTTTCCTTTTATTCAAAAAGAGCTCTTTCCAGGAGAATATCATAATAATATAGACAAAACGAAGGATGTGAGGAAAGCAACAAATGCGGCAAAATATGACATATAGAAAACCAAATGGTTATGGAGTAAACATTCGAGTGACAACAACTCAGACGATACATAAAAAATCAGAATAATGAGGGAAACGTTGGTTTTCCTATATACGTGTACCTGTAGTGTTGGTGTACGACGCGCGTTTATGATTTTCATTATGTTACTTGATATGAAAAATTGACAAAAAATAATATTTTACTTGTAAAAGTAAATCCTGAGCCTGTAATAGCTGCTCTTCTTGTTCCATTTGAATTATTAGAAACAACGCTGTCGCCTTTCTTTTTCTCATAGAATCATATAATATGAGCTCCATGTTTTGTGAACGTCTTTCTTAACTGTCGTATTAGACTGACCAGTGCATATCGCGCATGGCACTTTAAATGTATTTTAGCGCGAAAATTAACTTACATTTAGCTGGATTTATTGCCGTCGTAGTTCCATCTTGTCGCCTTCGTACTTTTATTCGATGGCAACACGACGGGATTATGAGGTCTTCACGAAGTCGTGTTGCCATCGTAAGACCTTCGGGTATCTTCGTGATTCATTCGTGTAGACATCGTAATGTCAAAACTGCCCGATGGAAACGATGGAAACACGAATGCAATACGATGTGCAAAGATGCATTCCCGGTGACATTACGATGTTGAGGATGGTGATACGAACTCAATACGAACCCTCAACATCGGACGCACCTTCGGGGATTTTTTAACATGTTAAAAAATTTAGAACCCTTCCCGAAGTTGTCCCCGAAGGCTAGAAAAAGTGGCCGATGGTTCTACGATGGTTAAAGATGGCACTACGAATAGCCCGATCTAGATACGATCAGTCCCGATTTTGAAAATTTCCATTATCGTGTTGCCATCGGCGTAAAAATCGGGACAGTGTGACGCGGGCAGTATGCCCGAAAATCAAGGTCAAAGGTCATCACTTAAAAAATTCCTATTTTCATCTGGAGAACTAATACCATTGATATTTTTTTCAAAATTAATAACCTATTCAATAAATTATATAAGTAGTATTGTGTAGAAATGCGTTAGTTCATACAAAATCTTTTTCATATTTGCACATGACGTCAGAACAACGTTTTATTTAACTTTTTTTTTAAGGTAATCCGTGGTAGTCCGTGGTATACAAATTATAAAGCCTATTACAAAACAGTAACAGAAGAACCTTGATATCTGACCTCGACAAATAGCATTTCTTGAATACTTTAGGATAAAAGTTTTTCAAAGAGTATCCGAAATGCACATTTGATAAATCATACAAAATGTGCATCAAAATTGCTTATAAAATAGACAATCACTAATAATCTTTTTATTCATGAGGCTGATACAGCAAATAAAAGGCTTATTCAAATCGGGTAATTAAGAATTGAAAAAATTACATTTATTTAATTGATTATTGATTGCAAATTATTATTTACAGAAGAGCATTGACTTAAGGTCTTGTATACTTATATAATCGTTATAACTGTTATAATTTTACTCGAGATTGCATTCAAATTTCCTTTTGGAACTTTAGATAAACTTGTAGAAACACATTCAAGAACCAAGAAATGATTCAAAAAAATTATCTATTACTTATTAGCATATTATTTAAGATTTTTAAATCATTTCTACTTTTTTCTGTTCTTTAAGTGAAAAATTGCTGATCTAAGCAGTAATTGTATTGTATTTTTAAATATTTGTTTTTAATTTTGAAACTGAATGTTTTAAATTGTGTATGCATTTAATGAGCATGAGGTAAAAGTGTCTCATATGTGACACTCTTTTAAGGCAGGAATCTAATATATTTTTATGCTGATTTTATCTGATGTATAATATAATGTTAGATTGTGACACTGTAATAAACTAATTACTTACTTACTATAAATAAACAGAGATACGTAGGAATACGTCAATGAAATAGCATTCCAACGGCATACATTTATATATATAAACCATAAAACATTCTTAAGGGCATACGATACAGTTTTGAACCTGTATTTACAAGTTGATGAAAATTTGCATATTGGCTATTCTTTACCTGATTAAATCAAATATGTCATAAAAAATATACCTTCATGTGCTACTTTTTGAGTAAAATGAGGAGGAAAAAACGTCATTTTTTGCTGCATGTTTATCAAAATTAAAAAAATTGCGCTATTTACAGTTTTATAAAATTTGGGTCACATAATCTCCTTGCAAAATGAAACAAATTGCTGTTTTAAAAAATAGGGGTCCATGCACTCGTTTTCAAATTAAATCAGTTTGAATGATAAAAATCAGTCGAAAAATGCATCTTTTCCCGATATGTCATAGTTTGACGTCGCGAAAATAACATTTTACGTTAGCAACGTCATTACCTTCCCTGTAACTGTATCGTATGCCCTTAAGGGCAATAACCAAGTTGACAAGACTACAAAATTTTACAGGTGTATGTAATTGTATGAACAAAGCTCTTGCCTGAAAAAAAGATACTTAGGAACAATGTTATATTGTATCTAAGAAGGCGCACAATTATTTATAGCAAAAACAAATTGGTAATTTGCTGACAGTAACGTCCTAAACTTTATTTGTGTGTGTTGCTGTTGCAATGAAGTAATCCTCCAACATTTGAACCTATTTATATTATAAGATTTCACAGGTTCTGTGCATATTTGTAAGGACTTCTGACCGATATTTACACTACTATTTAGAAGATACGACATTGTGCAATACCCGAATAATCAATTAAAACAAAACAAAAGAAACATTTTATTAGACATGTATTGCAATGAAAAACAAGACGCAGTAACCGTGGTACAACAATGGTATAATTATAATCTGTGTCGGCCAACTTATTTAACAAAGACAAAAATTTGAAGGACACGTTCGAACCTTGTTAGCTTTGTAAACGAATCGAACAAAAAAGCTGAGTTAAGATATTCGTAAATTTCAGCCAAGTTTTAATGACGACTGTCAAATGTCAAATAAATCACTCCAATTTGCTATTAAGATTCATTGCTTTCGACGCTAAATTGTTTGCCACAATGCTCTATAACAAAAATCTAAAAAAAACTTTAAAAAAACCATGTTTGAACATAGACATGCAGAGTAAATATATTTATCAGCTGTTAAAATATACAGGAATTTAATGAATCGTGATATTTCCTATCAAATTAATTTCAACTTCTTTTTCTCACAAATTTTGATAGTGTGTGTGAAGGTCATTCCTTAATTGTGAAGAAAACAGTGTTAAAAATACAATTGAAAGTTTGTTACATGTATCTGAAATCGTTGACCGTGTTGACCAACTAAATATTTACGACTGGAACTAACCTACTATTGTCTGTTATTATGTGCAAGACGTTCTATAAAATTAAACAACATCTGTTTTCAATGAGAGACTAAAGACACTCAGTCAATCCTTCAAAAGAATCAAGTAAACAACATATGACTCTGTTATACATAAGAGACTATTAAAACCTATGCAATACTTCCCTGGAAACAAGTTAAGAAAATCTATAAACAGAATTTACAGTAAACCTTCCATGAGAACTACAAACAATCATGTATTTTTATGCTCAGTGCATTTTGTTTCTGTTTGCCATTGTTTTTATATAGTCTTCCCTTCTTCGATTTACGAATTCTTTTGTTTATTTAGACCCGTTTTATTCAAAAGTACGAAAAATTGCGTTTAGGTTTAGGTCGAGTACTGCGGTACAAGTTTCAACAACTTTGTAGATGTCAAATGGTCATTATAAAATCATACCTATTGTGAAACTTATGTTTAAGTTCGGATACCAGTTATATTAGGCAATAATGTATCAACTGAGAGCAGATTGGAAAATGACTAATATATAAATCTAAATATTACACACTTTCATTTAGTGTTATCAAAGACATATAATACATTAATTAAAGATTAAAATAATTCAAGAAATATTGTGTGGAATAAAACAGACCGCATATGGTAACGGTTTTGCTCATTGTTGAAGGTTGTACTGGTACCTTTAGATGCTAATACCAACGTTGTTTTTACAGTTGAGTTGTCTCATAGGCAATCATTCCGCAGGTCCTTCATACTAAATAATTCAAGAAATCTTATGTGGAATCAAATCGGCCGAAGGGAAAAAAACAGTAAACGAGGTCTGGCAAGACGATACAAACCGCCGGCATTTTTAATATTGGCAAGAAGGTGTTCTTCTGGTAACAGAAGTAACAAAAGATCCTCTAAGGAAAATTAGAGTGAACGAGGAGCACGACCCCACACTGACGCTAGGCCATAACTCGAATAACGCTTCCTCGGTACTCGGAGGATAAAATTCAAAACTGGTAACAGTGATGAACCGGCCGCTCTGGTAAACAAGAGAAAGTCGTTTGTAAAAAACACAACTTCCCTGTGGTACAACAGTAGAATATTTTAACATATGGTCTTGCGTAGAATTATAGGGTCATGACCCCCCTGTCATCCATCTTCGCTAGCCAAGGGTTACGATCCATACCCTGTGAAGAGAAAGGGAGTGGATCGTAACCCTTGGCTAGCGAAGATGCCTTTCATCTTGCCAGATCCTGACAAATGAGAAGGTCTATACACTCTCATCCCCAACGAAACGAGTTAGCTACACCGTACTGAAATATAATTTATAGACTCATCAATTAGGAAATACTCGACGGTCCGTCAAGCCTGAATAAATCTCTATCTTGAGCTTTTATATTTGGATGGCAAATTACAAGGCCCTGATTTAATTCTTCTTGAATATATTGAACATCTGCATTAACTCGAGTCGAATTGATAGCTACCTGATTTTCTGACAAGTGCCAGTATTTACGAGGAAAAAATTACACTCAACACCGAGGAGAGATTTGGCAATAACACATGTAATCGCATAATGTCCAACCTTATCTGCTCATTAAGCTTTTTTCCTTTGATTAAACCCAAAACTTAGAACCCAAATGGATGATCAAAATTTGTGGAGGTGGATAACATCTATGATCTAAGATTCTCTTCAACTGAAGAAAACATTTTTTTTTCCATTTCATCCCTCGCTGGCCATACCAATGAAAATTATAACCTTTTGACTGTAATCGAGTTTTGACCCCCTGGTCTTCTTTTAACGCTTTTGGTCGCCCAAAATTAAAAAGATGATCCCATGGCCAAAACTTGACGGGGTTCTACAATGACAAAATTCCTACTGTTCTGTTTAAACCTTTACAAAATATATTAAAATACAGCTTCGAAATTCTTCGTATCTAAATCTATCAAATCCGAATGTAACTAGTGTATGCATCAGAAAACCAAACGTCTCGTCCCCACGTCTTCATGTCTAAATCCGAAGCTCCCTTTCTGCTATAACGGGATGCTCCGCCTATTCTAAACAATTGTGATCGAAAGTAGTCTTTTTCGCCACAAAACTAAAGGGGATTTCTTAATTATAGAAATAAACTGAAAACGAGTCAATGGATACCCATTAAAATGTTAAAACAAGGGTTTGTCAGAAGCAGGGTATCTTATTCCCCAAAAGGCACGCAACATGCTCGCAGGACAAAGATCTGCTTCCCTTTGAGAAATAACCAAAGTCGTTGAAGTACCTCTCTGGTCAGCTTTCGAACTACAAATCTTCAAATGCAATTCATATTTATTATTTGAAATTTTCAATGACAGATCATTAAAGAAAATTGTGTGGGTTACGATATATGTACTCGTATCGGCCGTGAACTCACCTATTCTTAATAAAGCAAAAAAAATGCAAGACTAAATGCAGAAGCAAACAGAGAAGATTCAAGAGAGGAGCCTACCGAAGGTAGTAATCGTATAATTTTGTGCAAAAAAAGTAACAGGAGCGCGAATATCTGATAATTTGGGACTCTTCCTTCGAACTCCCTCTAACATTAAGAAACTATAAAAGTACATGTAATGTCAGTTACACCTAATAATTAATGATTTATGGCTAATCCCGGATAAGTATCATGTATGTATTGATTGTAGATGATGTGAATCAAGAATACGATAAGTAAGCTATAAAACATGTGAACACATCAATTTGTATAGGCCATGCTAATATAAGTCATATTCCTTGCTGATTGATAATTCGAGGGTGACTGATTGACATTCCCCGTCACCACGCACAAAACCCACAATTCTGATCCATGACACCACAGGAAGATGATGGAAAGCGCTCTTTTTCCCCCTTTTTTAGTCGGTACTGATCATCGTACACGGCCCAACCATTATTAGTACCCCTAACCGACGCTAATCGAATGCTTTTCATATATTTCAAATACTCTTGGGCTTTCATAGGCCACTTTTCTAATAGAATTGCCATATAAATCATAAAGATCGAAGTCCAAATTTCTATATTGTTCAAAGAATCTGAGTAGTAGGGAGTGTGGAGTTTTATCCACCCCAAAAACGCGTGGCGCTGCGGCGCATCCAAATATGGTCAAACCCAGCCTCCGGAAGTGATGTCACGGGTGAATGGTTAAACAATGAATCACGCCTAGGGACGCCGAAAGTCCTAATAAGGCCATGACGCTCTAATGACGTCAGCGGAAGTAAGGAAGGTCATGACGAGGTGCGACCATGAGTTATCAGGATGCAAGATAGGGACATGACTCACTACATGAGTTATCAGGATGCAAGATCAGGACATGACTCACTACATGACAATACCATGATGTACGTATGAAAATTCGAGAAGTATTTTTTCTGTTCGCTATGATGTTTTATGCAACCACAAAAACGCAAGGCGCTAAGGCGCTGACGTCATATGAACAGTATGACTCACGTAGATCTTTGGCAATTCTAGTATGAAGGGCTATAAATCAAAAAGGAGCACCTGATGTTGGATTAAGACTCTTGGACCACCATATGATGAATGGCATATATGGAAAGAGACCACAATACCCTATGACCATATATGGAAATTATGACCAAATTTGGTAAAAACCTTATTTTCACTCAAAATAAACATACATGACCATATATGGAAATCGACAAAACAACCTATGACCATATATGAAAATCATAAACAAATTTGGTAAAAACCTTATTTTCGTTGAAAAATCAAAATAAAATACATGACCATATATGGAAACCGATCAGATACCCTATGATCATATATGGAAATGATGACAAAATTTGGAAAAAACTTTTATTTTCACTCAAAAATCAAAATAAACATATATGACCATATATGATCACAGGTCACATGATCGTATCGAGGAACGTTAACTCGTGTACAAAACACGGGAAGCAACTCTGTATATATATCTCTCGTGGAGTGACAATTCAACGTTCGAGGCAAGGTCACGTACGTGATCGTATCGAGGAACTCTGGTACAAAAAAGGGAAGCAACTCTTCATGGTGTGAACATCAATCACCGATTAATCGTATCGTGTTCGGGGCGAATAGAAAAAATACCAACGCAGATGTCAGTTTCATCAGAGACATATATACATAGAGATTGGCAACTGTAACAGTGGTCAGCGAAATCTAATCCAATTCACGCATCTCACGAGACTTTAACGAGATCGCCATTTTGAATCTATCACGACAAGTACACCACCTTGCTTCAATTTTTATTTTACATCAAGCATTTCAAAACAGCATAATGTAAGTATATATTTCAATTTCGTATATGAATTACCGTCATTACCTTGTTTTATTCAGTTTGTAGTAGTTATTAGTTAAAATATTGCGACGATTAACGTTTTATTGCAGTATATAATAAGGGAAAAGCTTGGCCGTCATGCACGTTATGAAAATTTTTAACAAGGTCGTAATTTTTATCAAAACATTTTCATTCGGAAAGGAATAAAACAATTTGTGAGATGAATAACGTTCCCCCAAACATATTGTCTTTTGTGTAATAAGTTGATTTTTTCATATTTTCACCCACTTTTATGCAATTTACAATTAAAAATCAGTATTTTAGTTGTCGGCCATTTTTTTTTTTTGGCTTCAATATCAAGACCCCTGTCTGTTTACGCTTTATAAACTTTTCCGTCTTCAGAGAATTATTGTACCCAGCACATGCATTACTTTCCTATGACATACTGGATTGGTATATATAGGTTGTTTTTTTCATATTTTCGACCACTTTGATGCAATTTACAATTAAAAATTAGTATTATAGCTGTCGGCCATGGTGTTTTGCTTCAATATCAAGACAGACCCCTGTCTGTTTACACTTTATAAATATTTCCATCTTCAGAAAATTATCATTGTACCCCCGCACATGCTTTCCTTTCTATGACATATTGGATTGGTATATATAGGTTTTTTTTCTTCATATTTTCAACCACTTTGATGCAATTTACAATTAAAAATCAGTATTATAGCTGTCGGCCATGGTGTTTTGCTTCAATATCAAGACAGACTTCTGTCTGTTTACACTTTATAAACTTTTCCATCTTCAGAGAATTATTGTACCCAGCACATGCATTACTTTCCTATGACATACTGGATTTGTGTATATAGGTTGTTTTTTGTCGAGCCTTCGACTTTAGTCGAAAAAGCGAGACTCAGCGATCCTACATTCCGTCGTCGTCGTCCACAAATATTCACTCTGTGGTTAAAGTTTTTGAAATTTTAATAACTTTCTATAACTATCCTTGGTTGGTACCAAACTTGGACAGAAGCTTGTTTATGATCATAAGATAGTATCCAGAAGTAAATTTTGTAAAAATAAAATTCCATGTTTTCCGTATTTTACTTATAAATGGACTTAAATTTTCTGCCAGGAAATAACATTCACTCTGTGGTTAAACTTTTTAAAATTCTAATAACTTTCTTAAACTATCCTCGGTTGGTACCAAACTTTACAGGCGCGGATCCAGAGAGGGGGGGGGGTTCCGGGGGTTGGAACCCCCCTTTTTTTTGGACGATCAATGCATTTGAATGGGGACATGTAATTGGAACCCCCTCCTTTGTCCTCGGTTAGGAACCCCTCTTTTTAAAATGGCTGGATCCGCCTCTGCTTGGACAGAAGCTTGTTTATGATCATAAGATAGTATCCAGAAGCAAATTTTGTAAAAAAAAAAACAATCTATTTTTCCGTATTTAACTTTTAAATAGACTTAAATTTTCTGCCAGGAAACAACATTTACTCTGTGGTTAAACTTTTTAAAATTCTTATAACTTTCTTAAACTATCCTCGGTTGGTACCAAACTTGGACAGAAGCTTGTTTATGATCATAAGATAGTATCTAGAAGTAAATTTTGAAAGAAAAAAAAATCATTTTTCCGAATTTAACTTTTAAATGGACTTAGATTTTCTGCCAGGAAACAACACATTCACTCTGTGGTTTAACTTTTTAAAATTTTAATAACTTTCTTATACTATTTTGGATTTGTTCTTAACTTGGACAGACAGAAGCTTGTTTATGATCAAAAGCTAGTATCTAGAAGGAAATTTTGTTTTCTTCCAGTTAACATTACATTCAGTCTGCAGTTAAAATTTTTAAACATTTATTAGATTCATAAACTATCCTGGATTTTTACAAAACTTGGACAGAAGCTTCTTACAATCAAAAGATAGTATCAACAGGAATATTTCATTGATTTCTTTCCTCATTTTTGTTGAGCCTGCGATTAACAGAAAGAGTAGGCGAGACACTGGGTTCCGCGGAACCCTTACGAATTTTTTCATATTTTTAACCACTTTGATGCAATTTACAATTAAAAATCAGTATTATATCTGTCGGCCATGGTGTTTTGCTTCAATATCAAGACAAACCCCTGTCCGTTTACACTTTATAAACTTTTCAATCTTCAGAGAATTATTGTACCCAGCACATGCATTACTTTCCTATGACATACTGGATTGGTGTATAGAAGTTGTTTTTTTTCATATTTTCAACCACTTTGATGCAATTTACAACTAAAAATCAGTATTTTAGGTGTTGGCCTTGTTCATTTTATTCAATATTCAGAGAGACCCCTGTAAATGGCTACAGATTATAAACTTGTCCATCTTTAGAGAAAAATTGTACCCATCACATGATTTAATTTCACAAGACACTGGATTTGTGTATAAAAATTGTTTTTTTTTCATTATTTCCACCACTTTGATGACATTTACAATTTTATATATATATTTACATTCAGTATCTGACAGCTTTTTTTTTAACAGGATCCTGCATGTTATAAAAGAACAAAGATGTTGATCAAATTTACCTAACAGTGCAGCATACAAGAGATATAATATCATACATGAATGTAGGACTCCCAAGTCTTTCTGATTGAAAATAAGACTCCCTGGCAAACAGGAACAACTATTAGTGATGACTTTATCCAAATGTAACGGCACTATCATGTAGTGGACTGATTACTACTATCAATGTGATACTTAACAATGGTTTTGTAAGAGAGAAAATTACATGTGCTTATCCTGACTGTAAAAACACCATGCTATTGTAGTTCATATGCCAAACTTGATGTACATGTGTATGCGATTTTTGTACAATTGATGGCGAGACCATTGAACTAAAAACAAATACAAGACTCTGCATTCAATCTATTGAATTTGAAACAGAAGTAATACAGTGGCAGTTGTGCAGATGGATAAAAAAGCAAATAAATATCTTGTGTTCAACTTCATTTGTCTTCTTTATGTTTACAAAGTAGACATGTACATAGTTTTTTTACATACATGTGTATAACAATATGGTGATGTAGTATGATTGCTAATGAGACAATGATTTACATGTATGACTATCATTGGAAGGCCGGCCCACTCTATAATATCTTTGTACATCATGAGAATGGACAATGCTACCCTTGTAGCATAAAGGTAGCATAATGTAAAAAAAGAGAAACTGTTCATTTATCTTACAACACCCCTGTGATATATCTTGACAGTACTAAATTGCAAAATATTTCGTTTCACAAATTCCTTACTCTCCATGGAAAGTAACATATTTAATTGTTTACATGTATGAAATGACAAAATGTGTAGAAAAAGAAACAAGAAATGTTCACTCTACTACTGTACACTAGTCGCTCACATTGGTCACCATCTATGTTTGTTTCAGTCCTTTAACAAATTGTCAATGGTGCTTATTTATATTTATCTGTTTCAGTTTTACATGTCCTCATTCTGTGATCACTATTTCACCTCTCTTGTTTTGAAAAAAATGTTTATGCTAATATTTTCTGCAAT
Source organism: Mytilus edulis (assembly GCA_019925275.1). NCBI lineage: Eukaryota > Metazoa > Mollusca > Bivalvia > Mytilida > Mytilidae > Mytilus > Mytilus edulis. The sequence goes on from CM034355.1 coordinate 41,684,823, forward strand.
AAATTGAAAAGGCACAGATGCTATGACTAAACAGAAATGTGAGGTATATGTCATTGAGACAACAACCCAACGACAACAATATTCTTTGCACATCTATGAATGTTTAAGAATTCTTGTGAAGGTCAAAAGCACATAACATGTACTTATGTATCCATAACCTGGTACATGTATGTACCTATTGATGCATTCCGTCCTAAACATAGTTGTGTGAAGAGACCAAGCAGTTTGTAAAATACTTATAAAAAAGCTGATATTAAAATGAATTACTGTATAACAAATTCCGGTAATGAGACTATTTTATTTAAAACAGATGACATCTGTTTTAAATTAAAGATATTGGTGGAAAAGGTTTAAACAGAAGCAGGAGATGTCAAGGGGCAATACAAAAAGTACAAGGTCGTGTAACACAGAGGAAAAAAATAACAAATGAAAAGAAAATAACTGCACCGAAAATTACCTTGAACAACATAAACCCACAAAAGACAAGATAAAACTTGTGCACAATTTTAAATCTTTCTAATTTCAAACTCAAGTTTCACTACCCGATAGGAAAGAGTAAAGATAAGAATGTTGTAGTACTCCGGTGATCTATGAAACAAAACATTAAAATTCTACAGTTCAGCAGGGCATTTTTATGTACTTATGATACAAATTGTTTTTAATCAGAGTCTGTGATATTAAGTCTTAAATAAAACTACAAATAATGACAGATTCATATTCAATATTTCATGGCAGCAAAAATAGTGATTTCGACAACACTATAATGTACGTGCGTTTAGGAAAATCAAATTTATGCAAAGGTTCCATAAATAATTCTATTCTAGGTCAAATCGACAATTAAAAATTAAAATTAAATCAAAACAGATATAAAATCAGTTTCTCACGATACAAAATTCTACTGGCTACATATTTTTTATATGTGACTCGCCATGACATTTGCAGGCTTATGGAGGTAACCGTCATTGTTAGAAAAACTATAAACATGATCAAGATCGAGATTCAATGAAATACGTATTTGTGAAGAAGAGATAAACACTTTCATTGGCTTCTTTTTTGCGGACGCCGAACTATACATCATATATAAGTTTTGAAGAAGTTTTACTTTATCGTTTGAATAGAAAAATATTTGAATCGACATTTTAAATTGATACAAACAAAAATCAAATTTCTGCTCAATAGATTTCCTTTCATAAATGAAGTCTGAAATATATATATCCATAATAAATGCACCGTATCAAATGCATATAAGAGAACACCTACTTATAAACTGTTACGCGTCGCATACTATGTATAGAGACATACATAATAAATCTAAACTTAAAAGGAATTCTTAAACAGCTTACTTAGATTTATTTCCCTGAGGGTATCACAAGCCAAGTAGTCAGCACTTTTAGTGCTATTTTGAATTTTTTGAAATACTAAGGCTTTTCTTACCTTAGCTGTATTTGGCAAAACTTTTAGGAATTTTTGTTCTCAATGGTCGTCAACTTCGTACTTTATTTGGCCTTTTTAACTTTGTTGGATTCGAGCGTCACTGATGAGTCTTTTGTAGACGAAACGCGCGTCTGGCGTATATACTAAATTTAATCCTGGTATCTATGATGAGTTTATTTGACACATTTTAAACAAGTTTAAATTACATGTTCTAAAATAGAGCTAAGAATTGTTTGCATTGTAGTAAATTTAAGTCTTTGAAATTTTATTCAAATACGCTATTGAACATCACTAAGAGCCAATAAATACAATAATTTTGTGTTTTATAAATTGGTGCCTTCAATAAATAAAAGTCGTCATAGAACAGTCTCATTTTCATACCGGTATTCGAAATGACTCGTTTCATTGCTATTACAACAAATATGTCATAATATCATGACAGAGAGTTTTGTTTCGGAATATTCTAGATAAATATACAAACTCCACCGGCGGGAACACGCCGTCTCGTACGACGTCGTGATGGGGTTGCCACCTCTTGTACAGCCAGACGATTCTCTGCGGCGCCGGTTCGCACATCGCTTCCGCTTCTCGGAGGACTTCCGCCACGAAATGCGTCTTGCCGCAAGACGTCGGACCCGAGACGATCATGAAGGTAAACGGGTGTCGAAACAGGAATGGGCCGGACGTCGGCTGTTCTCCCACCGCAGTCACGGGCGATCTGACCGCCTGCGAAGAATGTGGACTGGTCTTTGTACACCGCCGCGGACTGGAGGGGCATGCGTGTGGCAGGGAGGAGGAAAGGGTCTCCAGGTTGCATTTCTGTAAATATTGACAATGCAATTTCCCATAGGAACTCCTTTTACGGCTAAAACTGTACCACTTTTACTATGAAGTTTTGAAAAAAATCTTATCCTAGAATTGAAAGTTCATATGCACCACAATTTTTTTCAAAGGTCAAAATATAGGGCTGTGCGGCATATTTTCAACGTTTATATGCCCTGAACTTCTCAGAGTTTAAACTTACACTAATTTTCTTAACTACCCCTACCTCGAATGAAAGGTTACCACAGATTTCAATGTAAACAATATGCACGTGTTTATTTACTGGTAACATTCCCAATTTTTGTCTCTGCGATATGGAACACAGAGAGCATAACTGGGAACCAGTATGTAAACAAAATTATTTTTCTATGAATATTCAATTACTCCCCAAAAGAGGCGTGTTTTGAGAAACAGCTGTATTTACAAAGTGCAACCTCCAAGGCGAGGAGGCTCGACAGCAGCGAAGATACCTCCGAATACGACACGGACGAAGACGCACTTCCCATGAGCGACGCGGAACTAGAAGAAGCGTTGGAAGGGTTACCGGTGGACGTATGTTGTGCCGAAGAGTTACCCGCAGACATCTCGCACCGACCGATGACCTATGTCGTCAACACGGATACCTGCGATGGACCAGGGAAGCATTGAATGGCGTTTCACTTTCCAACCACGGGACCGGCAGAATTTTTCGATTCACTCGGACGTTCTCCGGAGTATTACCATCGTCGCTTCAGGAACGTGCTCATCGCCAATGGACCTCAATACAGATTCAGTACGACTCAAGTGCAACCGGGATCATCCGATACGTGCGGACTCTTTTGTGTACATTTCGTGAAGATGAGATATAGAAACATTAGCATGGAAGACATTGTGAAAGATTTTTCCTCTAGAGACTTGAGGAGTAACGACGATAAACTGCTTGCATTGTACGAATGAATGTAATAAATATATATGAAACTGACATCTGCGTTGGTATTTTTTCTATTCGCCCGAACACGATACGATTAATCGGTGATTGATGTTCACACCATGAAGAGTTGCTTCCCTTTTTTGTACCAGAGTTCCTCGATACGATCACGTGACCTTGCCTCGAACGTTGAATTGTCACTCCACGAGAGATATATATACAGAGTTGCTTCCCGTGTTTTGTACACGATTTCAACGTTCCTCGATACGATCACGTGACCTGTGATCATATATGGTCATATATGTTTATTTTGATTTTTGAGTGAAAATAAAAGTTTTTTTCCAAATTTTGTCATCATTTCCATATATGATCATAGGGTATCTGGTCGGTTTCCATATATGGTCATGTATTTTATTTTGATTTTTCAACGAAAAAAAGGTTTTTACAAATTTGGTTATGATTTTCATATATGGTCATAGGTTGTTTTGTCGATTTCCATATATGGTCATGTCAGTTAACTGCTAGTAGTTGTTGTTATTTATGTATTATTGTCATTTTGTTTATTTTCTTTGGTTACATCTTCTGACATCAGACTCGGACTTCTCTTGAACTGAATTTTAATGTGCGTATTGTTATGCGTTTACTTTTCTACATTGGCTAGAGGTATAGGGGGGGGGGGTTGAGATCTCACAAACATGTTAACCCCGCCGCATTTTTGCGCCTGTCCAAAGTCAGGAGCCTCTGGCCTTTGTTAGTCTTGTATTATTTTAATTTTAGTTTCTTGTGTACAATTTGGAAATTAGTATGGCGTTCTTCACTGAACTTATATATTTGTTTAGGGGCCAGTTGAAGGACGCCTCCGGGTGCGGGAATTTCTCGCTACATTGAAGACCTGTTGGTGACCTTCTGCTGTTGTTTTTTTTCTATGGTCGGTTGTTGTCTCTTTTGGGCACATTCCCCATTTCCATTCTCAATTTTATGTATGTTTATTTTGAATGAAAATAAGGTTTTTACCAAATTTGGTCATAATTTCCATGTATGGTCATAGGGTATTGTGGTCTCTTTCTATATATGCGATTCATCATATGGTGGTCCAAGAGTCTTAATCCAACATCAGGTGCCCCTTTTGATTTATAGCCCTTCATACTAGAATTGGCGAAGATCTACGTGAGTCATACTGTTCATATGACTTTCATGTAGTGAGTCATGTCCCTATCTTGCATCCTGATGACTCATGGTCGCACCTCGTCATGACCTTCCTTACTTCCGCTGACGTCATTCGAGCGTCATGGCCTTATTAGGACTTCCGACGTCCCTAGGCGTGATTCATTGTTTAACCATTCACCCGTGACATCACTTCCGGAGGCTGGGCTTGACCATATTTGGATGCGCCACAGCGCCACGCGTTTTTGGGGTGGATAAAACTCCACACTCCCTACTACTAATCTGGTTTCTTATTAATCACAGCAGGGCACCTCCTTTCAAAAAAAATCGCCATCCAAAGTTGAATCAGAGCCCAAAACTGCAGCAGATTTTAGCAATAACTAATGAAACTCCCTCGCAAATTTTTCTTAATTTAATGGAATATGAGCCCCAATCGGATAAAATATGCTAGGGATCCTTTCCGGAATGTGATTAACTAGGGAATTAGGGTTGAATTTTGTCCCCTATATACGTATACATACCATGACTATCCTGAATCGATGGGACCATCTCCACTTGGGAAAACTATACTAGAATCATTATCGGCTGCTCTTCTGTTGATTGCTGTGGTGACAGCGTACAATTCAGGTCGCTGAGAATTCTGTACTCGATATCGGAACTCTCGAAGATGACGGTCCAGGAATGGCTACTGTCACAGGGTCCGACTCCGCACGGTCACTTTGGATTTGGTTGGAGGCAACAATCTCGTCTCCGCTTGCGTTTACCATAACTTGAGTTGAATGACTACCCGCCGCAATAATGTTTCGATTCCCACGAGGAGCCGTGGGTCCTTTAGGATCAGAATGCACATGACTTTTACTAACATTTGGTCTTTTACGATTAGAAGTAGCATTTTCTCTGCACCAGATCGTAAACTATTAGGCGGTTGCCTATTTCTTTTCTGAGGTTTCATCTGTGTTGAGGATGGAACTGGATTTTACAAAAACAATTTTGAACAAGCTTCCCGTTCAAACGTTATAAAATTTAGAAGTGATACGGTAACGTCACGTGACAGACACGTTCAAAGTTCAGAATGCAAAGAAAAAGGGGGACTCGAAAATAAATGCGGAATTTTATTTTTTATCAACCTGTATTATCAGTAAACCGATAAACATTAATAATTATATGTCTCTGGTGTTATAAAATACAATCGTTTATCCCCATGTGCCAAATAATTCAACTAATATTATAATGCACACAATATGCAAAGAAAAGTTTTACCAATATCTGTAACATATTTAATATTTATTCCGTCTGCATACCGGTGACGATCATGATGGAGCACAAGAGTTTACCGCATGTTGATCATTGTTGGTTTCTGTGTAAAAGTCTTGGTGGCCATCTTTTTGGTCGGGTTTGTGTCTCTTTGACATATTCCCTATTTCCATTCTCAATGTTATTGTGGACAGTTGTTTGTCTTCCATATTCTTCTACATTTCTTAACTTAAGAATTTAATTTGTCCTATTTCGCCACCCCCACATACACACATAAATCTTTCACCTTTTGGTACTTTTGAAAGCTTTCATTTCAATGTTGCATTCGTCTAATAACTGTCGCCTTTCTTGTTCTCATAGAATCATGATATGAGCTGCATGTTTTGTGAACGTCTTTCTTAACTGTCGTATTAGACTGACCAGTGCATATCGCGCATGTCACTTTAAATGTATTTTAGCGCGAAAATTAACTTACATTAAGCTGGATTTATTGCCGTCGTAGTTCCATCTTGTCGCCTTCGTACTTTTATTCGATGGCAACACGACGGGATTACGAGGTCTTCACGAAGTCGTGTTGCCATCGTAAGACCTTCGGGTATCTTCGTGATTCATTCGTGTAGACATCTTAATGTCAAAACTGCCCGATGGAAACGATGGAAAAACGAATGCAATACGATGTGCAAAGATGCATTCCCGGTGACATTACGATGGTGAGGATGGTGATACGAACTCAATACGAACCCGCAACATCGGACGCAACTTCGGGGATTTTTTAACATGTTAAAAAATTTAGAACCCTTCCCGAAGTTGTCCCCGAAGGCTAGAAAAAGTGGCCGATGATTCTACGATGGCTAAAGATGGCACTACGAATAGCCCGATCTGGATACGATCAGTCCCGATTTTGAAAATTTCCATTATCGTGATGCCATCGGCGTAAAAATCGGGACAGTGTGACGCGGGCATAACCATTAATATTATTTTGATAATCCTAAATATAAAGCTTTACTACAACTATCACATAAACATAATATGATACAAGAAAATGAGGTCAAGGTCATACAAACCTAACGAGAAATATATGCACACCTTACAATCATTCAATACACTAAATATAGTTGACCTATTGCATATCATGTTTATAGTTTAAAAGGACAAGACTTAACTTAAAGAAATAAACATTGACCAATGAACCATGCCAGGCAGACATGTACAGCTTACAATCCTTCCATACAACGAATATAGTTGACCTATTACTTATAGTTTAAGAAAAACAGTAGAATATACAAAAAAATGAGGTCAAGGTCAAATAAAACCTGCGAGACTGACATTTACAGCATACAATGTTTCCACACACCAAATATAGTAGACCTATTGCATACTGTAATAGAAAAACAGACCAAAACACAAAAACTTAACTATTATAACCACTGAACCATGAATGAGGTCGAGATGAGATGACACCTGCCAGTTGGACATGTACACCTTACAATCTTTCATTCACCAAATATAGTAGACCTATTAATTATAGTATCTGTGATATGAACTTGACCATCAAAACATAACCTTGTTCACTGAACCATGAAAAGAGGTCGAGGTCAAGTGAAAACTGCCCGACAGCCTTGAGGACCTTGCGAGGTACGCACATACCAAATATAGTTATCCTATTACTCATAATAAGAAAGAAATTAACATTACAAAAAACCTTAATTTTTTTCAAGTAGTCTCTGAACCACAAAAATAAAACGGACATGTGACAGACGGAAATCTCGTAACATAAGGCATCTATATACATAGTATGAAGCATCCAGGTCTTCCACCTTCTAACATATAAAGCTTTTAAGAAGTTAGTTAACTCCGTTGCATTTCAGTTCTTTTGGAACGAAGATAAAATTATCAGATGTTCTTTAAAGCATTCCCCCTCCCCCTCCCCCGTTAATATCCTTATATAAATTTACACCATCTCAAATGGCCAGTTACCGAGAACATTGTTTTCAAGCACATTTGTGTACAGAGCTCTAAATAATGACATATTAATAAGTAAGTATATACATCTGATAATTACTCTTATGGCAATGAGACAATAAAATATACATTTGTAGTTCATATTCAAATTATCTTGGTTCAATAACTGTTTAAACGTCTGTCTCATATCTTGACTCACATTTATAAATTTACAATGAGGGTAGGTTGAAAATCAAATTTCCGATAAATGATGATGGTGTCAGCTTCCAAATTGTGAACTTTCCATTTCTATGTAGCAACATTCCAGCAGCGGCTGCATACATAGTATTTATCTCCCAGTTGATACGATATTCTAGGTCTTGTATTTCTTATCTCAAGTTCCTTGATAAAGGATTGTTGCTCACAAGGAAGCTATTAAAGTAAAGCCAAGAGTTCCAAGTGGTGAAGTTGAAATCATCCGTTCGTAAGTTTTACGGACGCCATCACGAGGTGGTTGACCGTTATTGAAAATCCGTTTTACAGATGATAGCAGATATGTTCCTTATGTCGCAATGACTATCCTGTCCCCCTTTCCCAAATGTGACTTACCGTATTAGACTTATTACCGGGTTCGTACTAACAACACGACCGGCGGCTGCCACATGTGTCACAGGATCTGCCTACCCTGCATGAGCACCTGAAATCACTCCCAGTTTTTGGTGAGGGCCTTGTTGGTAAGTCTTCAGTTTTCGATTATGTATTTTTTGTACTATTGTTTGCCTGTTTGTCTTTTTCTGTTTTAGCCATGTGGTTGTGAGTGTCAGTTTGTTTTCGACTTGTCAAATCAAATCAAATATCTTTAGTCCTAATCAAAGGGTTCATATATATATAGAGCATATAAATCAACAAAAATCACAAAGCTCATACAATATTCACACAAACATCACATACAATCTAACATACATGAATACTGATTGTAAAATATGGAAATATGTAGGCCCTACAAAGAGGAATAACTCTATTTGTTTATCTTAACTTTGTATCTTTTCCTGTCTGAATTGGAAATATTTATTTGGGTATAATCGTACAAACTAAAATCTGTATCATTATCCAGATAAAGAGATTTTTCTAAACCTATGTCTCTCAAATTTGGACACTTTTGAAATTAATTTTGTAAGAATTGTTATCTTGTTGGGCTACTTAGCCATGTAAGGGGACTCTTAAACAAAATACAGCTCGTTTTCTGTCGGGTTAAAATTTAGTTTTCGTTCATTTCTACCAGTTTCTATTCTCAAAACTGAGGTTACTCAGTCAATTTTTTTTAAAGTTCTTCTGCTGTTAGAACTTTTCCTATTTAAGTAACTTTCCTAATTCAAATAAAATTGAGAATGGAAATGGGGAATGTGTCAAAGAGACAACAACCCGACCAAATAAAAAACAACAGCAGAGGGTCACCAACAGGTCTTCAATGTAGCGAGAAATTTCCGCACCCGGAGGCGTCCTTCAGCTGGCCCCTAAACAAATATATACTAGTCCAGTGATAATGAACGCCATACTAATTTCCAAATTGTACACAAGAAACTAAAATTAAAATAATACAAGACTAACAAAGGCCAGAGGCTCCTGACTTGGGACAGGCGCAAAAATGCGGCGGGGTTAAACATGTTTGTGTGATCTCAACCCTCCCCCTATATTTCTAACCAATGTAGTAAAGTAAACGCATAACAATACGCACATTAAAATTCAGTTCAAGAGAAATCCGAGTCTGATGTCAGAAGATGTAACCAAAGAAAATAAACAAAATGACAATAATACATAAATAACAACAGACTACTAGCAGTTAACTGACATGCCAGCTCCAGACTTCAATTAAACTGACTGAAAGATTATGATTTCATCATATGAACATCAGGCACAATCCTTCCCGTTAGGGGTTTAGTATCATACCATCATAACATATAAATATGAGAAGAACATAACCCGTGTCATGCCAACAACTGTTTTTAGAATAAATGTGTTTAGTTCCGATGCAAAGACCTTATCAGTGACTCAATATTAACGCCAAAATATGCAATCTTTAATGACTTGACAACAGTATCGTAATTATATCCCTTCTTAATAAGTCTATTCAAAGGTTTTTTAAGTTTCTGAGGTGAATACTGACACCTTTGTGCTTTATAAAGAATATTACCATAAAAAATTGGATGTGAAATACCTGAACGTATTAGAAGTCTGCATGTTGAGCTATATTTACGAATGATGTCTTTATACCGATGATAAAATTTAGTAAATGTTTTGACTAGTTTGTGATATCGAAAACCCTGGTGTAATAATTTTTCAGTAATACATAAATTTCTCTCGTTAAAATCGAAAACATTGTTACATACACGAGCGAATCGTACAAGTTGAGATATATAAACACCGATTTGAAAAGCCAATTTGAATTCAAAATGTGTGCTGAGTTTTCCAGTATCTTTTGAATAATTGTTTTATGTCTCGCTATGTCTGGAGAAAGTTCTTCCGGAGACTTTTTATTCAAATATATTTTTTTTTCTTTTTTAATGTTTTTGCTGATAGATATATCACGTAATATCCAGTATATTAGAATCCCATGAGTTATTTGACTAGGGTTATTGTAAGATTTATATTCGTTATAGGCTGCTATAGCGAATGCATCTTTTTAAATAAGTCAGAATTCAGAGTTCCTATCTTTTAAGAACGGGACTATCTAAGTTATTTATAAAAACAAAACAAACCTTGAAATCGTTAGTTAAAGGGCTTGTTTTATTTGTATCTTTTAATACTTATAGCAATAACAATCTTCTGTCTAAATATCTCACTGCAAATCAATAAAATCGACAATATTTTCACAAGTTATTTCCCTTGGACATGTATAATGCACAAATGTACACGCTGATGTGGTAAAAGAAAAGGTAATTTTTACCCAGATTATTCTATAGCATCAGCTTTTTTGTATATGTTTTGCATATAATTGAAAAGTCTTCTTTAAGTTACAGATGATTGTTTGACTTTTGTTAACAAATCATGTTAAATAAAATGTTATTGATTTGTCTGGTCATTGACCCACATATGCGGTGTAGTTTGTAGAATCTATTTATAATTTACCGTAAACAATAACAATAACATCAGCTATAGTAAACAGAAAGTTGAAAAGGGGCAGTGGCTGGATTAACCACACCAAATGTCACCATGCTGTAGCGAACAAAAACTATTATTTTCTCTCCGAGTCCTGTAGAGAATTTTGTTTGAGATATTTGCGTTCTCCAGAAAAAAAAATGATCATTATAAGGTCAAGGATTTTTCCAATAAAAAACAAAAAGGAGAAGAAATTCACTTCAAAAATACTTCTGAAGAATAAATAATATACATGTCATTTGCTGTCATTTTTATGATTACATTGAAATATAACCTATTTGAATATCATTTAACATTCTATTGGTTCCACATCATACATGAATGTTGGCAAACATTCTCGTCTGAATACATGAAAACACCCTCGCTTACACCTTTAATAGCCCCGATCAGTTTTATTTAAAAAAGACAATTAGAACCGCGATCAGAACACACATGATCACTTTTGTGTTCCCTTTAGTTTTGGCTAAATTAATACGGTTCAATACGCTATACAAGTATGCCAAATATATCATGATTGAGCTCGTGTTTATATTAAGTCTTACGATCTGTCCCCTCGCGATCGGTTAACTGACTTTGCTACATGTAGTATGAGCTGATAAGAAAAATATCACTTGACTTATCGAGTATTTACTATTTAGGTTTTAGTGTCAGTTAGTCCGATATTTCTCTGATGTCCAACGGCTGTTTCTGGCAAAACAGCCGTTGGACGTCAGAGTAATCTCGGACAAAGTGTCAGTATGAAGGGGCACACATTTCTTTGTTCAAAAATGCCTAAAAGAATTTTTTTTTAAAGGGGATGTACTGGACCACGTGCTAGCTTACGACCCATTTGGGGCCGTGTTGAGGTCAAACAGAAAGCATTATAAATATTGTTACTAGTATTTGATTTCAAAATTCCCCATTTTCTTATTTAAAGTCTGCATTATATCTTCTTTCTTTCATATAAGCTTTAAGCTTTTTTTTCCTTTGTAGAACTGTCATGGCAACAGCCGCATCGTGGTCATGTGAACCATGTTCTCAAAGAAAGAAAAAGACAGAGGCATCAAAATGGTGTACCGATTGTGAAGAATCAATGTGCCAAACATGTACCGATTGTCATTTGTCAATGAAAGCAACCAAGCGTCATCACATTATAGATTTACAGGTTGCACATTCCTGTCATTCAAATCCACTGACAGGGATCCAGTTTTGCGAGAAGCATGAAGGTCATCCTTTTGAATATTTTTGTAAAGACCACAATGCAATATGTTGTAATGAATGCATGTCAACTAAACTGCATAGATCCTGTAAGATACACACCATCAAAACATGTTCTAAAAATGTAAAAACATCACAAAATTTTAAGGATGTAGAAACGGAGATTGATCATGCTATCGAAACTCTAACAAGCATATCAGAAGATAGGATAGCTAATACAACCTCCATTAAAGGAAATGTCGAAGATGTTAAAAAGTCCATAAAGAGGTTCAAGTCCAATATACTACAGCATTTAGACACACTGGAAGTAGCCATATTTCAAGATTTAGATCGTATGCAGGAAGAAATGTCAATCAAATTAAATGATGAAAAGGACCAAGCAGAAACTGACAAGGAAGTCGTTAGTGTCTATAAAAAACAAATTCAATTTATTAGCAACCATGGTTCCGACAAACAAGCATTCCTTTTCATGCATAAATTGAAAATGGCTTTACATAACTTGACCAATCAGCAAATAGGAAAAATTGCCCGGATGAGAGCCCTATCCATAGAACATAAGATTCCAGAGGAACTCTTGTCGTGCTTGTCTCTTGGGTCTGTTGTTCCCAAGGATAACCTTTGTACTGAAAAATTCAAGCTTCATGTAGAAGATTTCAAATTTTACCAAAACTTCCATTTGCACAAGAAAGTAGACATGACCGCTATTGACAAACAGGCGTTTATTACGGGTATGGCGGTGTCAGGTGACAAACTATTACTCTGCAACTGCGACTGGAATCATCACATGCCTCAAGTTCTTGTTTTCAAGAAAAGTGGAGAATATCTTGCCAACATAGAAGTTAAAGGTGCACCATGGGATATTGCTGTCCTACCCCGAACCGATCAAGCTGTAGTTGTTCTACCCAACACTAACTCCATTCAGTTCATTGATACAATGAAAGAGGTTTCTGGTAGGGAAATCAAAATGGCGGGAAGTGATGAAAAACGTGGGATAGCTGCAACAGACGACAAAATATTTGTGGGTGGGATGGATAGAATTGTATACATTTTAGACCACGATGGTAATTTAATGTCAACAATATTTAGCAGAGGTGAGAAATTTTGCTATCTCCTATCAGTCAGTAATTGCGATTTAGTGTATTCTGATTTTTCAAGTATTCACCGTATCAAACTTGATGGGTCAGAAGTCTATAGTTATAAGTCTCCAAATCTTAGAAACCCAAAGAAAATTGCCACAGACCAGCTTGGAAACTTGTATGTTGCTGGAAAAGACAGCCACAATATACATCGCATAACACCTGATGGAACGTTTTTGGACATTGTATTGACAGAAGTAAATGGTATTCATCATCCACGAGCTATGTATTTTGACAACAGTAGCAACATGCTGTTCATCTCAAACCAAAGTGGAAAAGAACTTTTGATTTTTAACTGTACTTGACAATGATACTAACCTTATTGCTTATGGATTTTTCTTGCCACAATATTTACACATTTTACACTCCTGCAAAATACTTATGTTATGGGATTTATTTTGGTTTTAGAGTTGGTGAAATGAGAAACATTTATCAGAAATAATAAAATGATTGAATAATGAACTCTCGTTTCAAAAAAAAACGATCTAATTATTCCTTGTTTAACCTGCAGACATCCTTTTGGTTTGTTTGATCAAGTTGTTGTAATAATAATACATTCAAAACAGAAAATAATCGGTTTAGAACTATTATATAGGGAGTTCACTTGTGCTAATGATTTTACCTAAATTTCATGGAGCCTCAAGAATGGTGCCACAAAGACATAGAACATCTGATTTAAATTCAATTCTAATTGGTAAACTCAAACGAACATAAAATATTTCTCAAATAACCACAAATTCGTTAACTTGCTGTTTCAACAAGGTTTCTGATTTATTCGTCGCGTCTACCATAAGTTCCCTCTTTATGCTACAAGTTTTACTATTTAATTGTTCAATGTTAAATTATGTCTTTAATTTTGTTACCATATCTATATCTGTTATGTCAGTATCATAATGTCATAAAGGTGACTTTCTTCACGTTCAGAACTTCCCATATTACGAAAAGTACTAGTTGAAGAGAAAGTAATAAAATGCTAATGTACACTTTGATTCCATTTGACTCGATCAAAACTATTTTGTTTCTGGCCTGTCCATCTATCGTCTACGGTGTTGCGTGTAAATGTGCAATATGGTACTTGAAAAAATAATAGTTCGACTCAATGGCAAAATAAAATAACGCCAAACAACGGAACACTCCACACATAAAATAAAGATTCAGCAACACGAATCAAACCATGAAACAGGGTGAACATGGTTGCTTCGGAAGGACGGGCAGTTCTTGTTTCATTCAATATATACCGTACGACGGTTGAAAGGCACAGATTGGATTATTATCACAGTGATATGTCAGAAAAGTGAAGTGCAGTTTTCGTGTTTCATGCAGTTTATTTTATTTCTAAAATAAAAATTTTACTTAAGATAAATTCATAAAAATAATTCATTGTACAGATTTCAGAAATAAACAAAAGAAGAATCGAAAAACATGAGGTGGCATACACAAAGAAAAAAAATGACATTATACAAAACGAATACTAGGTATATTACACAAATCATGATATTAATACAGAAAAAAAAGAAAGGAAATGACAAGACTCCAATATTAATTGTATTTTTAACACATTCTGAAACGTTTAAGACCGACATTATTACTAACTATTTTTGAAAATGTTTATCTCATTCTACTGTTCAAATATGTAGAATCTAATAACCATAGTGATATTATCCTCCATGTTAATGATAGCAGCCGCCATGTCCGCCGCCATAGTGACACGGGCTGTAAAACTGATTAAAATTAGTTGAGACCAATTTTTTAATTTAACTAAAATTTGTAGAAGGTTTAACTGTTTACATGATGATGACTCTAATGGCCGTCGTGATGACCACCACCGCAGTGACAGCAGCCTCCATGTCCGCCGCCATAATGACACGCGTTTTTGGATCTAAAGTCGTATCCTTCACATGGTTTCCCGCATTCATTGGGTGGAGGGTTATCACATGATCTGTATTGTTGTCTGGTACAACAGTTGCTGCAACAACTATCTTTCCAATCGCTCCATCCACCATTCTTAGGGAAACAGATATCTGGAAGATCCGAGCAATTTCGAAGTGGATTGCTGAAAATAAAACGTAAATGTCGTTGGTTAGAAAGAAACGAATTAACTTTGCTTTATTCATGTGATCCCAAACTTGGAAGCATATAACTAGTTTACAGAATAAATCAAATCCATACACGATTTTGGTTTTACGTAGAAAATAATAAATGAACATTGTTTAAATATTATTGCTTGATAACTATAAAATTGACAGTTCAGAAACTTGATCAAGGTCATTCCAGCTACTAAGTATGTTTGGGTTGTCTTTTCTTTTTCTTGGCTTTGTTATGTTTGTTTGTTTGTTTGTTTTTGTTTATTTTTGGCTAAGGGTTCCATGCTGTTTTAGATGCAAACAGTAAAGACTAACTTACCTCAATGAAGGTTCTAAAAATACATCTTGTGGTATCTGTTCAATATCTGTATTTTCACAGATTATCTTTGCCATTGATATTGGACGGAAACCTTCAAGTTCTTGTGGTGTAAATGGATGTGGATTTAGTGGTGTATTCCCCTCATAGAAGAATCTATCGCCATATTTAAGGGCTCTAAACTGTAAAGCTAGAATACATGTGAATGTTGGCCCTAATCTGCTGCCTGGCAAGGGTTCTTCTGATATACCTCCAGGAAACAAATCTATATCACAAGTATACCTACAAAGAAAGTCTTCATGCATAATTTCTGGTTGTTGATTATAATGTACACATATAAAATATTGTAGAGGGGAAAAATTATATAAATATATGATATCAAGTGTATAAACAATGGTGAATAATTTCAATTTCCAAAAATTGCATTTTTATAACCAAAGAAACACATTTATATAAAAACATAACTCAACGTCTCAAACTCTGTTTAATTGGATTGAAGAATAGAAATTTGCATTGAGGTAGTATTATGAATATGATAATAGCAATTGCACAAAAAGTTTCATAAGTTATACCTTTATTAAACTTCCTTTGCGCGTGTGTTTGTATAATAGTATCCGTGTGCGGTATTTTCTCGCTCGTTGAAGGCCCATTGGTGGCATAATGAAGTCGTCTGCTCTTTGGTCAGGTTGTTGTCTCTTTGACATTTTCCCAATTCCATTCTCAATTTCATTGTTGATTTAATCTTGACCACAATAGTTATGTTCAAAAAGATAATTTTGTTATTTGAATAAAGTAATCAACGGTTGATATTTCATTGAGTCCGTCGTAATCAGCCTTTTACTTCCGGTGGTATACTTACGCATAAGCCTTACTCAATTTTTCCGCGGCCTCTGCACCATGATGAAAAAGACCCCCTTCTACACCTGGGGTAAAATTGTCGGCATCGACTGTTTTTCCTGTGCACCAGTGTAGCCACGTAGTGTATGGCGGAAGTCCATGATCACGACCTCGCTGAATATTGAAAGCCGCCAAATCTCCACCATCACCTGCTACTGTTTCAAACAGTTTCCAAGTGATTTCTCTCGTCATCTTCTCGTCAATTTTTTGTCCTGGATTTTCATACATACCTCGTGTACAACGTTCTATTCCACTCGGTTCGTATAATAAATCAGGTTTGTTCAAATGCACGTGAAGATCAAAATCAGTGTTGGGAAAGGCAAACTTATCCCTTATAAGACTATGTCCCATTCTATATGCTGCCGATGAAAATGAATTTCGGATCATTGGCCGCACGGTTGAGTCATAATCAGTGAAATGCCCATCCCATAATGGTACCAAACCAAACTGTTTACGGATTTCTTCACTTAGTAGTTTGGGTAAAAATTCATTATAGGTGACGTGTTGAATTTCAGCCGCTACGTAGCGTCTAGTTTCCTCAAAAATTTGTTGTCCAGTCCAGTTGTAACATTCGGGACTATTTTTGAATTGCTGAGCAATTCGGTTGTGTTCTCTGACCCAGATAGTGTGAAGGGAACTGAGGGCGGGTTGTGTATTTGCCCTCACATCACCTGTGATGTAAAGAAAACAGTGTTATATGCTAAAGAGATTTGTTTTTGTTTTGTTCAAATTATTTTTATATTCTAGCTTGATATTATGCAATGTTCTCTAGACTTATAATAATACCGACCTTGTTAAATAAGGAATGCATTTTTTTATGAAATCAATTTTCTTTAAATTGATTTTCCAACAGAATAAATTGATGATTTCCTTAAAAAAAACATAACTTAATCTATAATTTCTTTTCTATGAATTCCTTTTCAAATTATGGCTATTTTTCGTTTTCTAATAAAAATGTACTATTTCTAAATATAAACTTCATGATCTGTGTCTGCCTTTATACTTTTTAATTATTAGTTACTTAAAAGTATCTTTCTTAATGCCCATTCACATACTATTTTCATTGTCAAGTATTCTTACCAATGTCTTGTTGATGCTCTGTGATTATCATAATGTGTGTTACTTTTATATACTTTTATAATACTTATGGATTGTATGTCAACTACATAAATTAATTACAGTCATGATTTGCAGAAGCGACTTACTAGTTCGAAATTACTCACCTGCATATATCTATATCATTACATTATAGTACATGTGCACACTTAAAATGGTGAATATAAAAATGGAACGCTGAAGTTTACACTAAATACTTTGGGACATGGATCATGCAAACCTTCCTATAACTTGCAAGATGAAAAACAATTAAAAGCTGTATGTTTGATACAATTCTATCTGGGTACTATTGTCTCATTTATAATAGCAGTGTTCCAATTATAACAAACAAAAAATTGATATAATACTGTTTGTTTTAGAAAAAAAAATGTTTAAGTCGAAGTTCGAACTATGGCTAGTGATGACTGTACACGATTTATGTAGACCATTTGGCCACCAAGGCCCTTCATTTGGAGATAAAATGTATTTTCCGGTATAAAAATTATAAGTACCTGCTTTAAAGCATTTATTATTTGTATCCGAGGTACAACTAGGATCATTGAAGTTAAGCGGCAGCTTATCATCCGACGAAACCAACATCATTCCTGTAATCATAAAAATATTTCATATAGAATGAGCAAAGATATATTACTATGGAACATGGTAAACAGACAACACATTTTCAAGTTTATGGATTTAGAGAAGTTTACTACTTATAAAATCCATTCACTGGTCAAGCACAACTTTGATGAGATTTTGTTCTCCTTTCCTGATATTTCCTTTATTTTTGTTTTGTATTCTTTTTAAAGGTTAAAATGACGAATTCCATAGATGAAGTGGATATAATAGTATACTATTAGACAATTTGGTATTATTTGTGACCATTAAAATTCGAAATTAAAATATGAACGGTGATGGCACTAAAGCAAATAAATCACGACAAGGCGCGATGGAAATTTCTATTCCTTAATATTTAATAACTCTTTTAAACAATAAAAAAAGATTAGATATAAAGATGTTTCAAGAAGTTTTATTTCGGAATTTTCAACTGTATGCTTAAAAGACAGTGACAGGAAATAGACAAGGAATCCTCGACTTCATCTCTGATTCTGTAGTTAATTGAAGACGTCAAAGACTTTGTCTTGCGTTAAAGTCATGTTTAAATCTCTGTACCAACAGAAAAGAAAACATGTACAATCCCGTTGAATTCATTATTTTAGAAACACAGTCTCTCGTTTAAACGAGATTTTCCCTAACGTGAAAACGTAAACGAACAAGCGCAATCTGTTATTCGTTGACGCATTTTGAATAATACATATATTATAACGGAAATGTAGCTATATACATAAAAAAAAGGATTACTTTATATATAATCTTTTTGCAAGATCAATGAAAAACACAGCTGACTTCCCTACGGAAACATATTGTTTAGAGCAAATCCTGGAAGGAAGGTGCACTGTCTCCAGCAAATGTTTGTTCAGTTGCAACTATTCCAGTTATAATAACGTCTGATAGCTAGATGCATGTTACTGGTTTATTTAAGATTATGTACTCCTGTTCAAATATGTAGTCCAGATACTTCAAATAGAGTGCACTGAACCCTTTGTTCACACATGATTCATTGTTGTTAATTTAATGGAACATTTTTCGACTGTCATGAAAGTGAGAGGTAGCTATAAAACCAAGTTTAATCACAAATTTGTACCAAGTTTGTTACATTCGTTTCATGTGTTTGAGCTTTTTATTTTGACATTTGATAAAGGACTTTTAGTTTTGAGTTTTCCGTGGCGTTCGGAATTTTTGTTTTATTTTACAGTTTATTCATACTTTACCATTATCAGTAGGGTCTTTCAATGCATTTAACTCTGCTACAGTAGAACCATATACACCAGAACCATCGATATAATGTGTCAGTTCATTGAACTGTTCCCGATAACCTGAAATATCCAGAAATCAGTATGCCCGGTCAGTCACTACGCATATTCATATACTATCCGAATAATCGCTGCATTATTTTATAAGCTATTAAAAATATTTAGACTTCAATTATCAAGAATTCATTGTACTGTTGTATGCTACTTTTACGGAAGAAGCAGCAATTACAATTCCGAAAGTCGTTGGTTTGACCGGGACGGGGTTCAAACCCACGACCTCCCATTCGAGTTTTTCAATAGATTCAACACATTTATTCTATAGACGTACGATCTGAAATAAAATCTAAATAGATTATTTACATCATAAAAGGTTGTTTCAAATTTCATATCTCAATAAACACATACATGATGTTAAAATTATAACAAAATGTTTAGTAAAATTAACATTTTTCAGCCTTTTGTCTCCGTTTTAAAGACTTTTCAGAACCTGTATTTCTCTTATAGAACTATTCAAAGAAGTACTTAAACGAATCTGTACAAATAGACATAGCAAATTTGAAACTACAATACATTGGTGTATGTATTTATGATTTTTTTGGCTTAGATCAATGATACGAAAATGATTATGGAAAAATATGTTTAATGAAAAAAACAAACAAAAAATTCGTGCGTCCGATGCCCTTTTCTGGATTTACCTCAATCAAGAACGTTAAATCTATACTGAAAGCTAGAAATGTGTGAATAAGTAGAACGTTTAAAGGCTTAATGACCAAACGAATGGTCAAATGCATTTATGGTCAATCTTTATGAAATAAAGATACCATTTTCCTGTTTATATGTCTTATTTTGCACGATTAATACAAAGTCTACAAACTTACCAAAATTACAACCAAGGTCAGATGCCGCTTGAGACCTGACAAAATTCATGCATCTCCTATTGTTTCTGAGTGTATCCCGATGATAAGGATCATCACCAGGTATAGTGAACGTGAAGCAATCTGGATTCCTGGGATTCTGTTGTCTTCAATACAGTATTATTCAAGTTAGTTTTATCCAAAAACCCGTGAAAGATTAATGAAATGTTGTTGTTTGTTTAAGTTCAAACAGGAAAACATACAATATTTAAGAATCATTTCCCAATTTTCAAAAATATCATGTAAAGATATTAACATATAATACGGTAAAAAGGACATTAAAATTGTGTTTAATCTAAAAAAAACTATGTACATGTAGTTATTAAAAAAAAGCACCGTGTGTGAGTGTCATTTTTGTGGTTTAAATAAAGCTGCGAAATGGTTAAAACAGACATTTGCATTCAAATCTAGATTTAAGTCTTTAAAATCAAAGACATATTGTGAATTTTGAATTATATCTGTGATATGAAGTTTTTCATATCTGAAATAGTATCCTCCTTGGTTTTTTTTTTAAATTAATAAGGGGTTGTTTGTGATATTTTGTTTCGCAAATCGAAGATAGAGAGACAATGATTACCCCTGTAGAACCACTTACTAATATTGTGGGTGACTCAACACTTACCTATTAAAGTTACAACAGTCCAAATTAAAAGGATATGATCCTGTAATTGAAAGAATAAACAAGTTTTCATTAGAATTCAATTGACAGTTCGTAGCATGAAATTAAAGACTATAAAAAGTAAATTATGTTTGAGTGCTTGTTGTGACTTTGAGGTAAAAAAACAGCAATAAAAGCGCTGTTTCTTTGCATTTTATGTGTTTTTTATTGTGAGTCATGGATGCTTACCACATATCATTTCAGCTCGCCCAAACAAATAAAGATTAATCCCGAATTCATTCGTCTCAACTCGGCCGATTCCGTAGAGAGTAGCAGATTCTACCGAGGATTGCCGAATGATCCCGAATTATGATCTCGGTGTACATAACACAGTTAGTACATGTTATTAAAATGTGCAAATTGAAACCAGTTATGTATCCTTATCGAGGTTTATTGGCACATAAAATAGCATGCAGTTATTTGCATCTTTTAAAAATGTGCATTGCTCTTTAAGTTTGGTGTTGACTGTTAAGATTTGCACGCCACTGATGAGCCTTATGTCGACGAAACAGATCGACTTTAATGATAGCTAAAGTTACTGTTTAGACAATTCATAATGTTATACCTTTTGATAAAGCTGTTTTTGTTATATCATGGTCCAGGAATTGCCCAAATGTCATCATATAGGAGCTTATTGGTGGATCAAGGTCAGCCATGGTACTTGTTGTGTGAACAAAGTTACTTATTTCACGTGGACCCTCTAATGGTACATTCAGTTTTCCAAATTTTCTTGGTTCTTGTACTCCTACAAAAAAAAAATGAACGGGATATATATTTTTTGATTTGCAGTCGTATTCTTATTTTTACATTTTTTTACGACATGGCACCCATGTTAGCTTTCTGTCTTATATATAAGGGATAATGTAGTTTCACTTTCATGAATTTTGAAAGGATTTTCTTCTTGCCATGAATGCGTTCATGATGATATTTTCTGTTTGTGATCAGAAATGTATTTGATTCGAAATAAGAAAATAAGTCATTTCATCAGTGCTCTTCGATATAGTTTCAATAAGTTGCATGGCCGGTTGGTCGATTGATTTGTCTTACATAGTTGTTTTTTTTGGTTTGTTTCTTGTTGGTTTTTTTTTTCTCGTATTTAAAGATACTGATTTTATTTTTATAATTGTGTTGTAAATGATATGCTAAATTAAACGGATAATTCATGATGTTTCAGTTTTTGCTTGCTTTCTTTTGCTTTTTTTTGTATCTTTAATCAACAATACAACACCATTACTACCATCAATTAGCATTTTTTTCCCAAAAGGATTGAAATTCTAAAAAATAGAAACTATTTGATGGAAAAAGAGCATACAAAATGTTGTGTACCATTAGCATATTCTGGTTTTAGGAATCTGTCAAACGGAGTGAATGATTTCCCCCAATGCGGATGGTCTAGATTATTACATGACCCATCAATAGTCCGGTATTTCGCAGATGCATCACATTCAATATCATCACCGAAAGAACAAGGAAGTTTGATGAAGCTTGGGTCTGGGAGTTCTGATATGAACCGATCTATCTGTGCCCTGTCTGTTTCTGACCTGCAAAAATGACATTATATTTATGATAAAAAGAACCGGTTTAAACATGTCTGTGTAGAGGACAAGAGGGTCATTTTGCTAAATGGTCTCTTTTGGTTTAGTTCGTCACCGTAATTATTTTCTTTATTCAATAATTGAAAAAATATCAAAATAAAAGGCAAGAAGAATTTGATCCTCTAGCTCATAGCATGCCCTGCATAAGAACTTTCGTTTTTTTATGCTCACTGAAACGCAAAATTTTGATTAAATTTTTATTTAAATATCTGGAGGATTGATTGATTGTTGGTTGCTTTACGCCGCATTAGCAAATATCTGGAGGAAAAGACGTAACTGGACAAATGGAAAAAAAAGTTTTGTTTTTATTTAAATTTGTCTCGTTGGTGAAGTGTTCTAAGGAGTTCGACACAGTGTATATTGTAGCTAATGATGTTTGACGCCAAAAAAAATATTAAAAAATTGAAAAGTTAAAACATTGTTTGCGCAGACATCAACACAAAAAACCGTATATATGAACAGTAATATTCGTTACCGTTGACCACCTTAACAAGTAGTTGCATGCGTTGTCGTACTAAGGCCTCGTTATTCAAAGTTTCAGAAAACAAGACGAAGATGTTTCAAAGATCAGAAAAGCGTCCACACAATACAACTCATTTCTACCAAATTGCTGACAAAGTAAGCTCATCATAGATACCTGGTTTAAAATTTTGTACTCGAGACGTGTATTTCTTCTACAAAAAAAACTCATTAATGACATTCGAATTTAAAAAGTTACTAAGTTGAAAAGCATAAAGGACCTAAATTCTGAAAGGTTTTACCATACATAGCGAAGTTAATCTACTTCTTAGTATTTCGTACATTTTTTAAACAAATAACTTAATTTATGACCATATCAAAGATAAATCATGGAAACGCAGAAGTGCTGACTTTCGGGTTGGTGGTTCCCTCGGGGAGAAAACTCAACCAGCAGTGACATCGGACGAAGGGTTGCAACTAAACTTATTGTAAATACCATGCTTAAAATGTTGTACTCCCATATCGGGTTTAGAAGGCTTACTGCTCGGAAGTATTTGGGATATATTTTGTGTTGAAAATATTGTTAATAAGTTCTTCCAAATTATTTAAAGCGAATTGATTCCCAGAAATTTATATTTGGCACTGAATCTTTTAGTCACCTAGGAAAATAAGCACAGGAGAAACATTGTACTACTGTGATGAATTTACGATAAAACTCGCACTTTACAACTCATTCCTGTCAATTGGCTGACCAAATATGAAGTACCTTCGCCGAAATACAGCCTGCTTGTTCTGATACGACGTAAATCAATCAACAATCAATCTATCAATCAATGACCTGTACCTGAGAAAAGTGCGACGAAAACATATGTTGGACGAACGGACAAACAAGATGACAAGATGATTCTTTAGATTAGAGGATTCACATATTAAAATATTATTATATTGATGGTATGACACTGATTTAAATTCGTCGGTTTCTAATTCAGAAATCTATTAAATAAACACAAATGGTAGTTTGCCATTTGATAATTTTAACACTTACAATAATACTGTTGTACTTCGTTTGACTCGTTGTAATCTTCCCTCCGTTGTTGGGATGGTACTTTGCATAAAAGTTGTTGCCATTTCTTTTTCAGATCTAGCTGTAGTCGTTGTTACTGGTTGTCTAGTGGAAAGATTGTATTCTCCTTTTGCATATTCTATCGCACGATGCACAATGTCACCATAGAAAAATCCTTGTTTGTGTATAACAACTGATTCCTTTTGTGTAATAAGATGTGCTCCAAACATAGAAGTCATGTTACCGTCAGGTGTATCGATGCCTAAAAAAAATAGATGGTTTCATATCGTCTGTTTATCATGTTTGCATTTATATTGTATCGACATATTATTTCATCAATAACTATTCAGTAAAGATTTCTGAACCCAGCAGTAGCAATTATTACGCAAAGATTTCTTAAAAATTGATTATAAAATAATTATTATTTGTAGTAATTTGAATAATTACAAAGTTCATACTAAGCTGTGGACTCTTCAGAGATGAACAAAGACATTTCAAGTGCAGCCTAAATAAAGGCAAAAGTGGTATACCGCTGTTCGAAAGTCATAAATCGATTGAGAGTAAACAAACCCGGGTTACAAACTGGAACCGAGGGAAAAACATCAACTATAAGAGAAAACCAACAAAACAATAGTAACGCTTAAGTGCACGAAAAAAAAACCCAAAGCAACATACATAGAACGAACTACTTGATAAAAACTGCCATTTTCCTGACTTGGTACCGGATATTTTAAAGAAAAAATGGTGGGTTGAACGCGATTAAAACTTTTTTTTTGGTATTTTTTTTTTTTGGTAATCAGGACGTCAGTTTTATGGTTTGAACGGTTTTATATTTAGTAATGTCGGGGCATGTTATCGCTTGCTTTGCGATTTTGATTTGCTAATGTTGAAGGTCATATGGCAATCTATATATTTACTATCATATACTTCATTTTGGTCTCTGGTAGATTGTTTTCTCATTGGCAATTATGCCATATCTTTTAATTTTACTACTATATTTGTTTTTGACGAAAAATCGTTTTTGACTTACAGAAATGTAGACACACAGATGTTTTACTGCATTCTTTGATTAGTTAAAATATGGGGATATGGTATGAGATTCAACAAAACAAAAAGAGGACAACTACTTACACCTCACAATACGGTATTTAAAAATAACAAAAACTCATACCATATATAGTTAGCTCAAAAAGGTCCGGAGGAAACGAAATGTCATAAAAAAAATTAAAAGAGAAAAACAGCTATTTTGACAGACCAATGGCAAACCCTGGGCTACAAAATCTTTGCTTAATACAGCTGTTTAAAGAATGCAATATTGTAGATATGAAATTTAAAAGATGTGATAGGATTACAAATGAGACAACTATCCACCAGAAACAAATTGACGTAGATGTAATCAACTAAATAAACATGCGTTCATTATCACTGAACTAGTATATATTTGTTTAGGGGTCAGCTGAAGGACTCCTCCGGGTGCGGGAATTTCTCGCTACATTGAAGACCTGTTCGTGACCTTCTGCTGTTGTTTTTTCTATGGTCGGGTTGTTGTCTCTTTGACACATTCCCCATTTCCATTCTCAATTTTACATGTACTTTTATCCAACCTGGAACAATACAGAACAACTTTAGAGCAAACTCTTAAAATCGGTATTATATGTATTAGCACAAAAAACTATATGGAAATTGACAAAAGACAAACAAACAAATTTGAGTTTATTGTTTCGGTAGGTTACTGTTTAGTTGAGGCTAAACCACGATTCTTTTATTCAGCCGAAAGAAGTTTAAGTACTAGAACATAAATTTACCTCTTTTTCTGGCATCTAAATTCCCTTCCATTATTAAGTTCTGCTCATTTTCTGAATCTTTTTTAAGTAACGTGATTACATCAAGAGATGGTACTTTTAATGGCACAATTTTCGTTGGGTCTTGCAATGAGTGTCTGACAGGACCAAAAGTCACTGTTCTCCGGATGCCATCTTTCTCATCCAATATTATTCCATCGGACAAAGTAAATGCAAGAATGGTCATGAAAACGGATTTCCTACAAACATTTTTGATAGAAATATAAATAAACTTATTTCACTGAAATTACTTAAAACGATAAGTTTGCTGCAAGAAATTGATTGTTCCCGTGAAGTCTGAGTTTTATTAAACTGTTTGCATTACTTTTCTCCCCAATAATATATGTATGGCACGCCGTTTTTATATTTATTCAAATTTGAAGATATCTTATTTATTTAACAATATATCTTATTAAGTATTAGGATATCTTTAATTTTTATAAGATATCTTATTTAATTTGAAAGTAAATAAGATATCTCTATTAGTTTATAAAATATCTCTATAAGTTAATAAGATATCTCTATTAATTAATAAGATATCTTATAAAGTATATAAGATATCTTACTTCTTTATAAAGATATCTTTTAAATACATACTTTATAAGATATCTTATTAATTAAAAGAGATATCTTATAAACTAATAGAGATATCTTATAAACTTATGAAGATATCTTATATATTAAATAAGATATCTCTATAAGTTCATAAGATATCTCTAAAAGTTTATAAGATATCTCTATTAATTTATAAAATATCTATATAAGTTAATAAGATATCTCTATAAGTTAATAAGATATCTCTAAAAGTTTATAAGATATTTCTATTAGTTTATGAGATATCTCTATAAGTTAATAAGATATCTCTATTAATTAATAAGATATCTGATAAAGTATGTATTTAAAAGATATCTTTATCTTATAAACTAATAGAGATATCTTATTAATTAATAGAGATATCTTATAAACTAATAGAGATATCTTATTAACTTATGGAGATATCTTATTAAGAAAATAAGATATCTCTATTATAAACTATATAAAAGATATCTTATATAGTTAATAAGATATCTTATAAATTAATAGAGATATCTTATATTTTAAATAAGATATCTTATATATTTAATAAAATATCTTTATAAACATTTTAATAAGATATCTTATTTAATATATAAGATATCTTATTTAATAAATCAGATATATCAATTAATATATAAGATATCTCATTTTGCTATTAAGATATCTCAATTAGTTTATAAGATATCTTGTTTAACTAAATAAGATATCTCGAAATTGAATAAATATTATAACGGCGTGCCATATATATAATGCGTATTTATACTTGATATTTTGTTTTTTCAACCTTCAAATGTCTCAAAGAAGTAAACATAAGCAACATTTCTTTTAGAAGCAAAATGTTTTTAGGGGTATATCTCAGCGTCAGTCCAGTGAACCCCTGTTACTCTGTGCTCAAAAATATAAATAAAAAGAGCAAATTCACAATACTAAAACTACATTTAGTAACACATTGAACATTTTAATAAAAAAAACCTAAACATATTTATAACAAATCAGATTTACTCTAACACTGGGTTTAAGAAAAATAAAAATAAAGGCAACAGTAGTTCGAAATGCATAAATCAATTGAGAAAAAAACAAATCCGGGTTACAAACTCAAACTGAGAAAAACGCATCAAATATAAGAGAACTAAGACACAACAGAAACACAACATTAAAATGTAACAAACACAGAAACGAACTATAATATAACAATGGCCATTTTCCTGACTTGGTACAGGACATTTGAAGAAAAAAATGTTGGGTTGAACCTGGTTTTGTGGCATGCCAAACCTCCCGCTTTAATGGCAATGTTAAATATAACATTAAAATGACAACATTACATGACAGGACTACATACAAATAAATGGGAGAAAATATAGGACAGAGAAACACACGAATAATAGCTAACAAAAGGTATAAGGTTTACAATTTGATACGCCAGACGTCGCTACGTCCACACAAGACTTATCAGTGACGCTCAGATGAAAAAAGTTTGAAAGCCAAAACAAGTACAAAGTTGAAGAGCACTGAGGACCAAAATTTCCAGAAAGTTGTGACCAATACGGATAGGTTTTCTGCCTGGGATAAGAACATCCTTATTATTTAGAATAATTCATTCTTTTGCAAACAGTAAAATTTATAAAATGACTATGTAATAGATATACATGATATCACCGGAGTGGTGACTAACTACAGAATAAAACGGATACATTACATAAAACAACCCTAAATACCAGAACATAAAAATACACAACCGAGTTAGCCAAAGCCAGTTCAACGCAAAAGTGACGTCAATTGAATTTCTAAAACGATTTCCCCAAAATAAGATAGAATTAGGATAGAATTTAAGATTAGTGATAAGTCCAAATTACAACTTTTATCTATATTTTCTGCACAAAGTGACGTACATTTGAATTCTAAACGATTTCCCAAATAAGATAGAATAGGATAGAATTTAAGATTAGTGATAAGTCCCGAATTACAACTTTTATCTATATTTTCTTTCTTTTAAATAACGATAGAAAATATTATTGCACTAAATATAACGGTGTTTCTAAGTTCTGCTAATTTAAGATATGTCAAAAATATGAGTAAAATTTACGTTATATGAATAAAGAAGTGATTGATCGCTCTGACACTCAATAAAGTCTCGTAGATAAGTAAATGTTTGTTCGTTAAATTGTTCCTTTAAAATTGTTAAACGATGATGACTGATGTACCCATATTTTGACTATTATATTTATTGTGTCATGTTTATTTAACGCATCAATGTAAAAATTCGTGAAATTGATGAGACTGTCATTAAAGTGAAGGGTTAGCGCTATAAACCAGGTTTAATCCACCATTTTCTACATTTGAAATGCCTGTACCAATCAGGAATATGACCGTTTGTCCATTCGGTTTTGATGCGTTTTGTTATTTGATTTTGCATGTGATTATGGACTTTCCAATTGATCTTCCTCTAAGTTCAGTATTTTTGTGATTTTATTTTTTTTCTGATATTTGGGCGACCAAATGCAAAATTATCGGTTGCCACCAATAGGCGTCACCATTAGAGTAGATACTGCTTGCCGTCTCGGAGCAACTGAGTTCAGCCTCGGTTTCGATTAGTTCGCATTCATTTAGTTCCGTTGATTTGATGGTATGTTCATTTTGTCACCTCCTACTTCACATATTACCGAGTAATTCAGATAATACAGGTAAAAATGTAAACTGTTTTATGGGTGATTATTTGATAGATTTAAGGCTATACAGATACAAATTAATCCCTAATAAGTCAACGTCTTAATTTCCATTCTTTGCTGTCTACGTTTTCCTTTAATTTCAGTTTTATATCAAAATTCCATTTGACGTTTTGAAGCAAACATGTCCTCAAATGTAAATCTGTGACTCTTGGGTGAAATAATATCACACTCAAACTTTATGTAATGTGTACAATGATTTTGTAAATGTTTTACAATATCATCTTTAATCTGTATGTTTTTTTATTACTTTTATTGTACACTAAACACTTAATTTGGTCAGAAACCACCTTTGTAGACATAATGTAAAGGAACTTTTAACATAATAAATATACTATAATGAAAACTGATTAACAATCTGAAAGACTACAAGTTCAACAGAAATTTTGAACATGAAAGTTTGAAATAGCCAATATTCGGTCGTTTCCACATAAAATATCACAAGAAGCTCATTTTCATGAAAATCTATTTTGTATAAACAATGGCAGGCGTACAAATTTTATTTTCCTAATAAAAAAAATTGCAAGAATAAGAAAGGACTTGCTTTTTTTTAAGACGCTCAGATGTTTTACAAATTTTTGCTGTCATTCCCATCGTGTTGCTCACCCAGTTGAATAATTCGCAATCATAATCCCTCGCAATCAATTCTGAATTTACAGTATTAAAAAAGGACCTTATTCTTAATAGCTGATATCCCAATTATTTGCAATCAGTTTGAAAAGGTATTCTTAGGCACATGATGTACTTATATTTAATTGTTTAAACCAGATATTGCACAACTATTTTATATAATTCACTAAGAAACTATATATTCGTGAGAAGTTCAAGCTAAAAATCAAAATTGTACATACATATTTTTTTCTCATTATATTTTGTTTGCTCCTTCTTAGTTTTGCTTTTTGATTTGACGTATTTTCTTAATTTTTTTAATTTTTTAATTTTTTTAATTTTTTTTCATATTTTTTTTGCAGAAAAGTTAAAATCAATTATCTTTTGATGTTTACAATTGTACACTCAAAAACCCTAATAAAATACCCAAAGAAAAGAAGATCCCTTTGAATCAAGCACCCTTACAGAACAACAAATCAGTCAGAAAATTAATAAAACTTCTTATAAAAAATCATAATGATCTTGATATTAATATCATTTAAAACCTCTAAAAAACAGAACTTACCACGTGAACATGTTTTATGTAGAACCGTTTGGACCCTTTAAACACTATTTTGATATTCAAGAAAAATAAACTGCGGCCAAATTTATACTTATTTATTTATAAACTGCAACGTCAGGAAATATCTCAGGCAGCACCAAATTAATAAATGCATTCTTGAAAGGTTCGGGTGACACCCTGTTTAAGTCACTTGTCTAATAACCAATTCATTGGTTCATCAACTACTGATTATACCATATTACTAATTTAGTTTTGAGTTCCTTAGTTATTAAATTCATATATAAGTATATTTAAAGTCATATTTCAAAAAGGGATAAATGCACACGTAATTATAAAACAATATATTAAAAATTCCTTTCCTGTACCTTTGAAGTCAGAACTGCATTAATGGTCGTTAACTGTAACATTACGGATGATAGTTTTCTTTTATCCTTAACTTTTCATTTTTACATACATTTGTGTTCCTCGAATAGTTTTATATCTAAAAAAGCATACAATATGCCATTACTGCAACATTATGATTAAGATACGCAGCTTCTTACTTCAAACTTTAGTATAGCATATCTATAATGTTCAATCAAGCTTTTTCTGTAATGAAAACGGTAAATACACTAGATATACTTATTTAAAGTGTGATGAGATAGATACTGATGCAACATTTCTACTTTACAACAATTATTATTGTGCAGGCAATAAAGATTATCGACAGGTTGTAGATATTCCTATAGGTACCAATTTCACCCCATTAATATCAGATTTGTTCCTGTTTTGTTTTAAGTAACTATAAAAAAAATAGTCTGCATAACATTTAATCAATAAATTCAACAAAATGTACCAAGATCTAGTTGATATTTTTTTTTCTTTAAATCGTAAAAAATTTCGAGTTAGGATGTCGAAAATAACCCAAAGGAATAACCATACTTTTCGGCACCAGGTGCGCATTTGACAATCAAATTCAGTGATACTCGAGGCCAACATATTTAAAATTCCAAAGCTTTCTTAGAACTATGAAGAGCAATAGACAAAAAAGGACAAAAAATATGGCCAAAGCTGGCCAAGAAATCACAGCTTTGCATGAAGGAGATATATTTCTTAACTTTGAAAATCCGTATTTTCATGCCAGTACCGAAGTACTGACTACTGAGTTGGTGATCCCCCAGTGGTAGTAATTACATAGCCCGTACCATTTTTTTTTTGCACCAGATGCGCATTTCAACATTTAACGTCTCTTCAGTGCTGCCCGAGTCCAAAATATGTGTAAATCCCACGTAAACTCAATACTAAAAATCACGACAACACGTTCCTTGTTAATATTCTTTTTATAAGATGATGACGTTTCTTTGGCTACTTTTTACAGTGTTTATCCGAACTCGTTCGCTATGCCCATGGTGTAGTGACGTTATATATTATAATAAACGTGATATGTGCATTACTGGTAAATCATCAATAGAAGAATGTCGTTACCAACAATAATTTATAACCTTCACTCATTGCAGATTTGGTTCGGAAGTTTGGTTGTTTCTGTAGAAATCTAATGGGATATGTCTGTAAATGTAAATACTTTCCTTGTAAAATTGTCGATCCTTTGAATAAACTTATCAATTTAAAAACATTCAAAATTAAATCTTTGAATAATGTTATCATCTGTACTCACATTGATTTTCTAATCTTATTTTCGTGATCATTCTAAAGAAAGTACCAAAAAGGAGAAAACGACGGATTTGTGTTTTTCTAAAATCTTTATTTCTTGTGGATGATGTAGGGGTATATGTGTATTTTCCAGTTGTGCTGTGATTTCTGAGTTCTTTCATATAACTTATGTAACTTTGATTACTTTTAACATTTTAATTTAGCAAAATAAAACATGGCCGACCAAATTTGAATATATGGAAAGGTTTAGTAAATCAATAAAAAAAATTAAGCAGCAAAAGTAGACATGCAAAAACACAATTCAACAGAAATATTATTACATGGTCTTCACATTGTTTGGAATGATCTTAAACAATACGAGTGAAGTAACTCTATAACGTTACTTTGCTTATAGTTTTGTGCGTTTCATCGTTAAAAGACTAATCAGTTGCGTTCTAAACACAGAAAATTAATTGAATGCAAAATTGGTCAGTGAGTGAAGGCTTTCGCTGAATTGATTAAGATCCTTTTTAATATTTAAAGAATCTGTATTTTTCATAGAGATCATGTTTTCTAAAACATTTAAGGTGGAATAAATGATAGGTAGTGATTCGTTCATTCTGTATGAAATTTAGCGATACATTATTTTCTTCATTTCCTTCTATTGGCTTAAATGGCACAATGAGATTTGTACCTTTGAATGAACGTTTCCCGGATATAAAATTAAAAATGAATGATGTATTTTCTTGATGCAATTATATATATAAATAAGTGCCCATCATTTGAATAAATCGAGTAATTTATAACGAATGAGGGTGACAAATAAGACTGCAGTAATTTGTTTCATTTAAATTGATTTTTGATGAAAATCAAAAACTGTCCATTAATTCATTTGGTAAGAGTACAAATTTCATAGCATTTAAGCATATATATAAAAAGTAAGTATTCCTGTCCTGAATATTACATCGATGAAAGGAGAAGAACGAGAAAAAATTTAATTATAAAAAAAGCGGTTTCGTTTCAAATATAAAGCACTATGTTTCTATCAAGCGGTCTAGTAGACCAAGCCTGCTATATAAGTCATTTTGTTTGTTAGAGGAACAAATAATTGATAAAGATGGAATCTTTATAACGCTATAAAAGTATTTAAAAACTTTTCAAATCCTGGGTAAATTTGAAATTATCAATGACGGCAATATGTTAGAGATTGCAATAACAGCTTGCTTTTGCATTACCGGTTCGTTTTTTCTTCGTCGGTGCTTCGCAGTTTACCATTATATAAATAGGGATATCGTATCAAAACTGTAAGAGAATTTTTAATTGCATTTCAGAATTTAAAATAAGATTATGCATTATTAAATTATTTTAGAAAAGTGTGTATTTCAAGTTGTTTTCTTTAGACATCTAAAAAAAAATTAATAGAACCAACAAATGATAAAACAAAAATTTACTACATCCTACTGAGGTCCTTTGTCTTCGTGGGAGATTTTTTTTTGGTACTTATTTAAAGATCCAGGATGTGACTTTGATATTTTCTAAAAACATTTTAATGTATTTTGTAAAGAAACGTGTTAAAATATATCCCTTAATCCATTAAAAAAATACGCGTGAATTAATTCATCGCTTCCTTAACATATATATATATATATATATATAATTATATTATTATTCACAATTTTACATCTGTAAATAATGAAAATCAAAGTATAGTAAAACGTCATATGCTTAAAAAATAATGGGGAATAGTGTATGTATACAAATCCGGCATAAGTATAGGCAACGAGCCAATATCAAAAGCTTTGCAGACAAATAATAATAATGAATCTACTGGGGATGTAATGTATTAATTCGTTAAAGTGCATTTTACAAGGTATTTATATTCAACATTTAAAAATATACAGGATATCTGAACTTGTTCGAGATGCCATTCGAAATGAGAAATTATGTTTTTGATCAGTTGCAACAAGGCCTCTATGAATATATTTTCAATATTTTTTTTCGTGGATATCTTTTTCTCAATGGAAATATCTATTTTAATTTCAAAATGGGCACACTTCAATACCGTTTCCCATTGTTTGATTTGGGCAGTTTTTGATGAATAATTGACCTTTCGTTAGGTCAAAGTTATTTCAATTTTTACTAGAAGCGCAGCTAATAAAAGACAACAGTAGTTATCGTTTGTTCGAATAATTTAAATCTATTTTGAATATACTTTACGCAGTAAGATCCTGTCCAAAGTCAAGAACCTCTGACCTTTGTTAGTCTTGTGTTTTTTTCTTAAATTTGGTATATCTACATATTTTTAGCTGATTATGACGTACATTATCGTCGAACTAGTTTACATTTTTCAGCGGCCAGCGGGCCTTCTGCGGTGTGTTGAAGACACATTGGCGGTCTTCGACTATTTTCTACACTTTAGTCGGGTTGTTGTCTCTTTGCCACTTTCCTCATTTCTATTCTCAATGTTATGAAAGATGGGGAAACTACCCTAGGATCGCATTAACAGAGAAAGAAACCTTTTATGTTAACAGGTTTAGCTTCTGCTGTTATGCATGCATCACTTTCAATGCAAATCAGTCAGCATGTCAAGGGAATATGACACAATCGATAAATTGACAGATCAGACGACTAAGACCGTGAAAACATATGGCTCTCATCAATTGAAAGTCGGACACATTGTTACAGTGAACAACTAAGTCACGGCGACAGTAACACTTGTAAAGTGCCAATCTAAGTAGCATCGTTAATATCAACTTCAGTGGAATATATGAGATGAAAACACCCACTGAAATGAAGGTTATTGAGTGACAAGGCGTTAACAATAAATCTGAACGTAAAACTTAAGAAGTTTTCGTGATGTCTTTTCTTTTTATCTTTGTAAATTCAGTAGGATTTCTGCTCCATTTGTAAGAATGGCGTTCGTTTCTTGGAACATGGGAACATAAAATTAAACTTTGCATTGTATTTAGCAATTGAACATTATTAGCATGTCGAAAATTCATATTGTAAAGTTTATGTGTGTATTTCATTGTACTGAATGCTCTTGATGTATTTGTACTGTAGTCCTGTCATGTAATGTTGACTTTAGTGTTATATTTAATATTGCGATAAAAGGGCGAGGTTTGGCTAGTCGAAAAACCAGACTCAACACACCAATTGTTTCTGAAAATATCCTTAACCAATTTACATTATATTTGTGTGTGTTATATTTTGATGTTTCTGTTGTGTCGTAGTTCTCCTCTTATATTTGATGTGTTTTCCCAGTTTTAGTGTGTTACCAGGATTTGTTTTTTTTTCAATCGATTTATGAATTTCGAACAGCGGTAACCAATTTAGAAGGCAAAAACATATTTTAAATTTGAGTTGTATTCCTTTGTACATTGTAAGTTGAATAAATTTGAGAACAACCCCATACGGCAATTTCAACTAATACAATTCATAAATAGTGTCTTCACATTTATGTTTACACAGATATGCATCATTTGTAACTTGCATATCTAATTATGTTCTTATTCGGAAATTCAACCGAGCGTAGACCATTCATATAATTCAAAACTCTCACATCGGAGTCGCCTTTATTTATCTTATTATTATGACTATCTGAATATCTAAAATTTGTTGCACAATGTAATTTATAAATTCTCTAAGACCTATGTAAGATAATTATAATAACATATAAATAAGGCAACAGTAATATACCGCAAAACATCTTTACTGGGCATACACTTTTTATTAGTCTTCGAAAAAGTAACATTGATTGTTTGTGTGCATTTGTCAAATTTCCTAAACCTCTCTCTTGTATGACAGTCGCATCAAATTCCATTATATTGACAACTATGTGTGAACAAAACAAAAAGAAATAATACGTAAAAATGTCAAAAATAGGGTTACACCAGTCAACACTGTTCTTCAATCTCAATCACCACAACAAATTTGTAACTAAGAAGCACAAAAAAAACTCACATTGTAATCCGTTATTTTTAGGAATTTTCAGTCCTCAATGCTCTTCAATTTCGTACTTTATTTTGCCTTTTAAACATTTTTGATTCGAGCGTCACTGATGAGTCTTTTGTAGAAAAACGCGCGTCTGGCGTATAAGTGTATAGCGTATACGGCAGTTTGATACATTACACAAACCTCGAAAACTAGTGTCATCTAGCAATTCGTTATATTTGAGTTGTAATTTAGCCAAGCGGCATATTTAAATTTTAATTGTAGCCAATCGGGATATACATATATATTCAAGTCAAACAAGCTCATGACAAGGTTTACATACTGATCTTCAATGATAACTTCAAAACCAGCATTATATA
The DNA here is from genome assembly GCA_019925275.1 of Mytilus edulis. Taxonomy (NCBI): domain Eukaryota; kingdom Metazoa; phylum Mollusca; class Bivalvia; order Mytilida; family Mytilidae; genus Mytilus; species Mytilus edulis. The sequence goes on from CM034355.1 coordinate 41,721,042, forward strand.
AATAAACTCATCCTAAATACAAGAATTGAAATCTTATATTTGCGCCGGCGCGCTCGAATGAAAAATTGTTAAAGTGGCCAACTACAGTAAGAAGATGATGTGCATTGAGGACCAAATATTTCTAAAAGTTTAGACAAATTCAGGTACCTTAATCTAGTCTATGACACGAAAACAGAATCAAGATAGGCAGAAAAAATTGTCAGAATTTGTACATTAACTATCATTTAAATATAAACCAGGCTAGGGGAATAGTTGTCCGATCACAGTTCTGTTTTACATTACCATACTCTTTATGTGCTCGTGCAAGTTACGAGCCTGTACTTCAGTTGTTGTCGTTGATTCGTGTCTGCCATATTTGTTTTTCGTAAAATCAAGTACCAAGTCAGGAGTATGACAGTTGTTATCAAATAGTTCGTTTTGACGTATGTTGGCGTTTGAGAGATTTAGCTAGCCATAAAACCAAGTTCAACCTACCATGTTTTCTTTTAATGTTCTGTACCAAGTCAGAATATGGCAGTAGCTATCAAATTGTTCGTTTCTATATATGTTATGGTTTTGTTTTTGTTGCACTGTTGTTCCTTATCTCAACTTATGGTTGATGTTTTAACCTCGATTTAGTTAACAACCCGGATTTGTTTTCTTTCAATCGATTTATGACAGCAGTATACTACTGTTACATTTATATGTCTCATTACTTTTAACCAAATCTCTCTACTTATATACATTTATCTGATCAAATCTTTCTCATCTATATAAACTATAAAACATTTACTATGATATTGATAAATATGAATCTCTTATAATGCAGTTCATTTCAATATAGAATACTGGCTATTCATCAATATATAGAATGTATGGACTACAATCATTATGAATATTAAGTTTTTGTTGCTATAACTCAGAGGAATCAGGGCGTCCGATGGTATGTTTGAGAAGTACAATAATCAGCTTTCTCCAGTCAGAATGGGGACATTAAATTTGATGCCTTGTGTAAAGAGTTTATAACTCTCTTTTGGCAATAACTACACGTGCAACAACTTTTAAGAGGTCCGTATGTGGAATGTCGTAAGGCACCAATTATCTCTCCTATCTAGTTTACCCTCATTTTCAGTTGGCAGTAAAACTTTCACTAACGTTCGTCCCGGATGGCAATTACTATAGTACATAACCTAATGAATTGATTGTTGATTTGTCATCAACCTGAACATGCATGCAATGCTGACCACTGTTTTGTTGAACAACCGACAATGTGTTCATGAATCCTTTTTTGTAACACTTTATGTGTCTGAAAGTTGATAATAAATACTAAGGACTTAAAAAAAAACATATAGAGTAAAGACAAACAGTCGGCAGAAAACTACAAAGAAAAATAACATTGAACAACATGAATTAAACCAGAAAGGACTTGATCTCGGTTGTTTTAAAGAAACTTGTTGGAGTTCTTGCATCTTACAATGTATACTGACTGACCACCGTAACAATGAAAGTCCATGAATAATTATCATTATCATCTTTTCTCCAAAGTGACATAAAAAAATCAAATTACAGTTTCATAATTGATACAGTTGATTTTATTTTTAAATCGCTGGTTAAGTAATATTCCTAAAAGGAAACTAAATATACTGTTACACGAAAGCTACAGAATTGTTATAAAATTACTAAGCATTCATCACAAAAGTAAACGGTATGTTACATAAATTAGTATATTAAGCACTATGAAATAAGGTTAAGACTTAAAAATACAATTTGACTTATATAAAATTCTGAAACATTAAGACTGACATATAATTACTCAAATTAATTAAGTATCATTCTTTTAATCAAAACACGGAACACCTTTTCACTCAACAAGTTACTCTTCATAGTTAAACATTTTTTAGGGTTTCTGTCATATCTTTCTGTCTGTTTCAAATAAATCTGTCAGGGCTAATAAACCTAACAAGAAAATAAACCCATCATAAATACTAGGATTGTAATATTGTATTTTCGCATGACGCGCGTTTCGTCTACAAAAGACATCAGTGTCGCTCGAACAAAAAGAAGTTCAAATGCCCAAATAAGGTATGAAATTGAAGCATTGCGTACCAAAATATGCTAAATGTTTTGCTTAATACAGCTAAGGTAATCTATTCCTGAGGTAGAAAACCTTAGTATTCAAAACATGTAAAGTTTTGTAAACAGTTAATTTATAGTTATGACAATATCAACGATTATTCATGTCAACACAGAAGTGCTTACTACTGGGCTTGTGATACCCCGGGAAATTAAAATTCCAAAGTGACATTTCCTTGAAAACAACACGTATTCCTAAAATAATGTTTGTCACTTTCGTTCTTGACTAAACGATTGAAAAGCTAAAAGATAGGGTTTAAATAAAACAGATACAATTGTCAATGGTCAGCTCTGCCTGTTGTAGATACCCCAATGATTTCAGTATTTTCATACTTTTAAAGCATCACATCCACAAATTGTGACATTTTAGCATTACTCATCTAAAATCATGAAATTATAGTTGACAAAAAAAATACTGATTAAACTAACAAAAGATCAAAATAAAATTAACAAAATAAAATTAACAAAAGATCGAGTGTTTAACTTTACGATACATTTTTAGAAGGTTTATCTCATTTACTGTTTACATGATGAAGAATCTAATGGCCGTCGTGGTGATCACCACCGTAGTTACAACAACCGCCGCCATAGTGGCACGTCCTTTTGTATCTGAAATCGTATCCTTCGCATGGTTTCCCGCATTCATTGGGTGGAGGATTATCACATGATCTGTATTGTTGTCTGGTACAACAGTTACTACAACAACTATCTTTCCAATCGCTCCATCCACCATTTTTAGGGAAACAGATATCTGGAAGATCCGAGCAATTCACTAACGGATTACTGAAAATATAAATGAAAAGTTATAGTTTCTAAATAAAGAAATTTACTAAATGATATCTATTTGACGTTGCTCGTTTTTATACATCTGTCATTGTGTTATTAATAGTAAATTTATGTATTAACGTGTGTCGTGTTTGTTTTTGTTGTTGACATATTTGGTTGTGTTTATAGTGATTAAAATTATAACGCCAAGGTGACTGCTGTACCATATTTGTTTACTTTTTTCCTATTATGCCTGGGGTTTTTTTTAAATTGTTATCAACATAATTAAATTTTATGCGACTGTCTAACTAGTGAGATATTTAGCTAGCTATAAAATCAGATTAAACTCAGCGTTTTCTACATCAGAAAATATCTGAACCAAGTCTGGAGTATGACAATTGTTATCAATTCGTTTAATGTGTTTGAGCTTTTGATTTTGCTATTTGTTTTTTTATTTTTCTGGAAATTCGGTTTTTTTTTTGTAATTTTACTCTCTAATTTGCTATATGCTTAAGATTGATCCCAAATTTGGAAGCCTAGTTGAAAAGAACGACTCAGACTTATCAATATCTTTGCAAAAAGATTGATTTTATACCGAAAAAAGAGAATGATCATTGCTTAAATAGTAATATTTGATAATTTCAAATTTAAGGAACGTCATAAACGAAATCAAAATTACTTGAGCTGTACTGTGTGCGTATTTTTCTTTGTATGTTTGTCTGTTTGTTTGTTCAGTTTTGTGATTGATTTGGGAGGCCGTCTTGTATGTTATTTGTAAGCACAAACACTATAGACTAACTAACCTTTCTGAAGGTTCTAAAAACACATCTCGTGGTATCTGTTCAATATTTGTATTTTCACATATTATCTTTGCCATTGTTATTGGACGGAAACCTTCAAGTTCTTGTGGTGTAAATGGGTGTGGATTTAGTGGAGTATTCCCCTCATAGAAGAATCGATCGCCATATTTAAGGGCTCTAAACTGTAAAGCTAGAATACATGTAAATGTTGGTCCTAATCTGCTGCCTGGCAAGGGTTCTTCTGATATACCTCCAGGAAACAATTCTATATCACAAGTGTACCTATAAGAGGAGGTCAGATATAAATGTATATGTTGGTTGTTTATTGTGACAAAAAAAAGAAGATATGGTTTTAACGAAAAATTTATGGACAAAAAAATATAATCCGCTGCTTTCATCAAGAACGTATGAAATACCCTTATTTTGCATTATGACATTTACATATGAACAAAATGTGATATTTAAGAAAGTATTAAAACAGAGGCAAATGAAATGGCTTTGTAGAAAAGCTTGCACGAAGATGCTGTTAGATGTAAAATATTTTGAAAAAAATGACTGTTAAAAACCCATAACTTTGGTATCACAAACCACAAAGATTTCAAAATCCAAAGCCAACAGTGCTTAGTTTGCAGTATTTTGATCGAAACGGACTAATGCAAATACACGGTATAATGTTCTAGTATCTTATAAAACTTTTGTTACTCTATCAGGCAAAATTTATATTAGAAAAAATTGTCTATTTTTCAGGTCCTGTTAGATATATAGCTCTTCAACTATTTAGTTTATTTTTTATTTTCATGGATTTCAAATATTCGACTTTAAACGTTTCTGTTGAAGATAAATCAATTTGGACGCATGAGAATTATAACCTGTTTGTTTCAATTTTTTCTAACTATTTTGTACAAGTTTGTGTGTGTTCGACATTATTATTTTTCTATTTAAATACAAAACTTTACAATTTATACCCTTATAAGGCTTGTTTTTTTTCAGTTTTCATAGCTACACATGTATTGGGTTACTTACGAATAAGCTCTGCCAAGCTTTGTCGCGGCTGCAGCACTGTGATAAAACAGACCTCCTTCTACACCAGGGTTAAAATTATCGTTTGTACTGTTTTATTTGTGCACCAATGTAGCCACGTAGTATATGACGGAAGTCCGTGATCTCGACCTCGCTGAATGTTGAAAGCTGCCAAATCACCGCCATTTCCTGCTATAGTTTCAAACAGTTTCCAAGTGATTTCTCTCGTCATCTTCTCGTCTATTGTTTGTGCCGGATTGTCATACATACCTCTAGTACAACGTTCTATTCCACTCGGTTCGTATAATAAATCAGGTTTGTTCAAATGCACGTGAAGATCAAAAGCGCTGCTGGGAAAGGCAAACTTATCCTTATAAGACTATGTCCCATTCTATATGCTGCCGATGAAAATGAATTTCGGATCATTGGCCGCACGGTTGTGTCATAGCCAGTGAAATGCCCATCCAATAATGGTACCAAACCAAACTGTTCACGGATTTCTACGCTTAGTAGTTTAGGTAAAAATTCATTATAGGTGACGTGTTGAATTTCAGCCGCAACATAGCGTCTAGTTTCTTCGAAAATTTGTTGTCCAGTCCAGTTGTAACATTCGGACTATTTTTGAAATGCTGAGCAATTCGGTTGTGTTCTCTGACCCATATGGTGTGAAGGGAACTGAGGGCGGGTTGTGTATTGGCCCTCACATCACCTGTGTCGTAAAGAAAACATATTTTAAAAAGCTACAGGAAATAATGTTTTTTTTCTTCAATATGATTGTTTTCTGGTACGTGATCACGTTCAATGCTCTTGAATATAACCAGAAATATAACGCAACAATATCAACAGATAAATGATAACTTTAGATTAGAAAATAAAATAAAATTTACTTTTGCATTATATATTTTATTCAATAAATTCAAAATAAAATCGCATGTAGAATGCCGAATGCAGAATTAAACTTGTAATTTTATAAATATTTGTTTGTATTGCCTTTATGACTATTCAGAGCGTTGATTACAAATAATCAATCTTATAACTGAATTTCTATTTTCCTTTCGATGGACTTCTTTTCATATGCTGAAAATGAAACATAGAAAATACTTGAAAACAAATGTGACCTACATCACTTCGACCTATCGACCGACAGCCGCTGAATTGCACCTTAGAACAAACTCAATAAGAATAGACCGTGGTTTGTTAGCGATTAACCCTACCATAACTTTGGGAAGTAGTGAAACACAAACTGTAAAAGCAGATTGCGCATTCTCTTTGTTAATCAAGTTGTCACAAGGCACAAAACAAATAATCAAAAACGCAAAGTACCAATCAATGGGTATTTGTAGTTACTGAAAGCTGTAGTTTAAACTAACATTTAACTAAAAGATAAATCATGTGTTCCTAGACTTAATAATTGATCAGTACACATCCAACGGAATTACGTTTAATGTAGTCTTTAAGTAGTCAGAGAAAATCAGCTGTGCTTGAGCTTTTGATTTTGCCATTTGATTTGGTCTTTCATTTTTGAATATTCCTCGAAGTTCGGTATTGGTACCTTAAATGACCTTGTGCAATACCATTAATATCAGTACATAGTATCGACAGGATCAATTAAGGGTATTCATGATTAAAATGAAACTTAATATACACACCATAAAAGGGAAAAAGGAAGATCACCAAAAAAGAAAAAGTAAAATAGGGAACAAAACAAAATACAAACTCAAGCAACAAAAAAAAATATTAGACTATAGGATATACTGTACTTGAGAGTACTAGATTATTATTTGTTGTGAAAACTGAATTATTTAAAAATAGAAAAAGCTTTAGTTGAAAATACTGTTCCAAAAATAGAGATCGACTGTACATGTACGACATATAACCTTATGTGAAAATCTTTGAACGCAAACATATACTATATAGACGCAATGTCTTTCGCACTCATCCAATTGGTTGAAAACATTCGAAAGTCGAATAAAACAAAAATTAAAATGCACAGAACTTTGAGGTATATGTTCACAAAAAAAAATCCATATCCGTTAATACTTTTGAAAACAAGTTTTATTTTGACTGTTCCTATTGAACGACTGACTGATATTGTCCTGCATGCTCTTCCAAAAGAAATGATATGGTTTGAACCAAATCTTACGACTCCAGACCCTACAATCTGGTACATATCGAAAACTTTCTATGCGTCTTAGTTGATCTCCAAAACTCATTAATATACAAAACACACATTATGAAATTCATTTTAAAAAAACTATTGATTCTTTGTAACAAAAGGCAATTGTTCATATACCTGTGTATCCTTCACAATTAAGTTGTATACCTGTGTTTCGACTTTTAAGATCAGTTCTGATGTCCATTTGTAATATACAATTGTATTTTATGGTAATAAACTAAAACGTACCTGCTCTAAAACATGTCTTATCTGCATCCGATGTACAACTAAGAGTATCTGAGTCATCAAGAGGCAGCTTATCATCCATCGAAACTAACATCATTCCTGTTATCATAAAAATATTTTATAAAGTGAGCAAAGATATACCACTGAACCCTCATACACAGGCTGTATTCATAGAGAAGATCATTTCATGTTAATTCTAAACAGCATTCTGAAAAACAAACTTACGAAGACGCTTGCCGATATGAATTTAATAATTTTATTACCAACACATATCACTGGTTAACTTGATTAATTGATTGCTTTTGCTAGAAAGAAAATATTGCATGCTTATTGAGAACGAGAAAAAAAATACAGTTGTTCCGGAAATTTCTTTTTTCTACAAACTGGGCTCAAGAAGATTTTGATATTAATTATAATCAATTTAAATCATATCGTTACTGAGTGATTCTGATATAGAAATCATTGACGGGAAAGCATTTGTAATGTAAAAAATAAATATTATCCTTTGCTTTAAGGTTATCACAGAAATACTTTAAAGTTTGATAGATTGTTACTGAAAACGGGAGAGGAATCATATACAATATATTTACTTCTGTTAATAAACGATGGAGCTATTTGTCTTGCCGTCTGTGTAACGTCATTTTATTGTGATTCACATGGATTATATTTCTTTTAGCAATCTCTGTTTCTACTTTACGTTACAGACGTCATTTAAACATGCTTTCTTAATTTTAGTGTCTATATGTGTATAACATTTAATTATACTTTACCATTTCCATTAGGGTCTTTCAATGCATCTAATTCTTCAACAGTAGAACCATAAACACTAGAACCATCAATGTAATGTGTAAGTTCATTAATCTGTTCCCGATAACCTGAAATATACACATATACATGGGTTTTGTCAGAAACGTCTAATATCAGAATAGTACTCTATAATCTGTCTTTATTATTTAGTCCTCAATTACCAAGAATTGCCTGTATTGCTGTATGTTACGGTTTTTTAAATCTCCATATTTATACAAAGGTTGGAATACAGTATTTCCTTTTCATATTAAGCCTAACATACTACAGTGCTTTTAATAAGTAGGCAATTGGTGAATACTTAAAATAATTGCATAACTGCAGAAAGCAAAAAGGGCTACTTGGCAAGGTTGATTAAAAGTGTTAGTGTTGACCAATGGTCAAACTGTTGTGTTGATTGTATTGCTGACAGTTGTTACTGTGTAATGTGTACCTGTTGATGACAGTTGTTTTCGAAATTGTTTGCTTGGTAGATAGTTTGATGTGTCATTGTTGCCATATTTTAAGAAACATTTATTACTATTGATCTGTTCTGTAATAGAAATGAGAATGGAAATGGGGAATGTGTAAAAGAGACAACAAGCTGAAAAAAGAGCAGAAACCCCATTTTATTTTAGATATTTTTAAGTTTTGAAAGCAAAAACATAAATTGATTTTTTCAAAAACAATACTGTTAGGTAAAGATATTTTTCTCTTCTCAGGGGTTAATTTGTATGATAAATATTAATGAACAAACTTACCTAAATTACAACCAAGGTCACAAGCCGCTACAGATCTAACAAAATTCATGCATCTCCTATTAGATTGTAGTATGTCCCGATGGTAAGGGTCGTCACCAGGTATAGTGAATGGAAAGCAATCTGAATTGTTTGGTCTACAAGGCATTATGGTTGTTAAAATTACTTTCAAGTTTATTTTGTAGAATCTTAAAAACAAATATTTCGTTTTCTTTCTTCAAAAGATTAACAGGTTAATTTACAGTATTGAAACGATAAAAGATTCGAAGACTTGAGGATAATATCTAACCTTGACAACCATCCGTGTTAAACCTTTTGCCATTATGAGTTCCTGAACACTTACCTATTAGTATTACAGCAGTCTAAATTAAAAGGATAGGCTCCTGTAATTAAAAACAAGAAAGTGTTATTAGAGCTTTCTTCATTGTTTGTAATAACTTGATCATTTGATGAGTTTATCTCAATTACAAGATAAATAGAATACACACTTTATTTTATTGATTTTGTATTTACATTGTTTCATATATCAATTTTATTCGATCAGTGTGTGTTCACTTGTGTAAATATGTCTTTTGATTAGTTAGTCCATTTCAGCTGATATGTTTTAGTATTTTTATTACACTATTGTTTCAGGTAAGGGTGAAGGTTGGTACCTAATAAAACGTTTTATCCCGCGACATTTGTTTGCGCCTGTCATAAGTCAAAAACCTGATGGTCAGTGGTTGTCAATTTGTTGATGGGGTTCATCAGTGTTTCTCGTTTCTCGGTTTTTATAAAGATTTGACCGTTGGTTTCCCGTCTGAATGAATTTACACTAGTCATTTTGGGGCTCTTTATAGAGTTTTGTTATGTGACTTGGTTGAAGAGTTGTCTCATTGGCACTCATACCACACCTTCTTTTACCTATATTATAAAATGATGAAATACGTAGGCTATAATAAAGTTATAAATCAAATACGTGTTAAAAGAATAGAAATATAGATGAACATTCAACGAGTGACCAAACAACTCATTAATTCACGAATGTATGTAGCTTATATATCAAACTTTAATGATCTGCATTTTTCGGTATTGGTTTTTTATACATAGACATCAAAACGAATTTAGTATGCCTAGAAAAAAATGTTCCTTATATGTTTATGTATAACCGATCGTTAGTGCAAAGAAAATATTTTCAAACCCCTATTTGTCAGATAAATTCTCTTTAGTTATTATTTTAACGTTTATCCAGTAGGCATACCTCTTTCAATTTGTATCTATATGTACAGAAAAAATGGCTTTGACCCAGCTTATTAAAATTTTAAGAATAGACGTTTGTAGCATTATCATCTCTTTCACTTACATTTTATTTAACAATATTCAGCGACATATACATCGTGTTTTTTGAAATTTATATATCTTTTTAAACTTTTCGTTTGAAATGATTAATAGATTTACAGAGATAATTTCTTAGTGTAAATCTTTAAGACATTTAAAAGAGACAAGCAAGTTTAAAGTCAAGACACGTCTTACACTAAATATAAAAACAGGGCAATGCATAAGACACCTATAAGCTGAAGTAAATCATGTCAGAGGAAAACATGAAACTATAGATATCGACAGATTGTAGTACCGTGAAAGTATATGTGCAATATTTGGTATAGTTTTAATTTACTGATAACAAAATCAATATGTATACCAATAAATACGATATCCAAAGATTTAATTACAATGCTGAATGGGCAACCTTTTAGAATAAGGATTGATGAGTTTAACCGGATCGTGTCTACATTTCCGGGCTCGGTTTACAACACCACAGTGAAAATTAGAATTTGTTTTTCAGTTTGAAATAAGTTTTCTACAGGTACATCTAAATTTACAGACAACGACTTTGTATCTATAGAAGAATTAAGTAAAGGTTAATCTACGTTATTTTGGTAACGAAATCCCTGACTTGATAATTTATGAGTAATACACAGATAACGCTCATTGAAATCCAAAAATCACTACAAACACGAGCATATCGACCAAGGATAAACACCGTAAGACGGTACCAAATGAACATCTCCGTTCAAAAAAGGGAAATTTAACATAGGAAAAGTAAAATAAGCCCTTTAATCGTAAATTTTATGTAAAGTTTCTTGTGTAATACTGAAAGATCATTACATAAATTGTTACAGCAAATTACAATGTTATTACCTTTGGCTAAAGCTGTTTTTGTTATATCGTGGTCCAGGAACTGTCCAAATGTCATCATATAGGAGCTAATTGCTGGATCAATATCGGCAAGTGTACTTGTGGTGTGTACAAAGTTACTAATCTCACGTGGACCCTCTAATGCATTTCCTGTCAGTTTGCTCAATATTCTTGGTGATTGTGATGCTATAAAGAAAAATGAGCATGGTGCATGGTTTTGAATTGGCTATCATATTCTTATATATTTTAAAAAAAAAGATTCTATACGACACCTTAAAATGTCTCTCCACAAGACACCAACATGACACAGAAATAAACAACTATAGGTCACCGTACGGCCTTCAACAAAGCGCAGTTCTAGTATTCGACAATATAACTCATTCAGGTCGTTGCTACCATTCGTTATATAGGCATGTTAAACGCAAATACAGTAATGGGTACGATCTTTTTAAATATAATGTATGCTAATTTGTATGACGGTTTTATCGACATTGTCATTGCATTGTGTGTTTCCTTTATGTCCTTTAAGAATCAAAAAATGATAATGAAATATATTTTATATTGGTAAAATCCCATTTGAAGAACAGTTGTCTCATTGGAATTCATACCACATTTTCCTTAGCTATTGACATTTTATTTGTACTAACATTGTTCAAATTTATTATAGTCCTCCATCTTGTTGAAACTTATATTTTAACTTTGCACTAAGTCATGCTTTTCTAAGACTGGACTGCTTATTATATCACGGATATACAGTAGTTATCGTTAGTGTTATTAGTGATAGCATTTTTTACTAGATAGCAAAGAATACTTGGTTTTAATTTATAGGGTGATTGACTCATTGAAGTACACCTTACATACCTTTTTATCATTTTAGTACTATCATTTACTGTTTTCACTTATTTTACTTAAAAGGGAAAACCTCTATGTGATTGTATTACATAGTTTAAATGTTTCAATTATTTACAAACATCAGTTGGTTTTTTTTTTTATATTTCTGAATGGTCGTATTTGCTTCTTATTACGGTTTGAATCTATGAGTTGCATGAAATTCAAACGCCTTTTTAAAATCATAAATTAACAAATATCGGTTCTGATTGGTTTCCTTTTGTGTATCTAAAATTGCCTTTGCCTACATGAGAAACAGAGTTAGCTAAATGTAAAATGGCAGAAATATCGAACTCCAAGGAGAACGAAAAACTCTTATTTAAAAATGGCAAAATCAAAAGCTCAAACCCATCTGATGAATAGAAAACAACTGTCATATCCTGAATTGGTACAGGCATTACTTTATGAGAAATAAAATGAGGGATTAAATATTGTTTTAAAGCTAGCTTAGCCTCTCACTTGTATGGCCAACGAATAGAATTCCATTATTTGACAGCTATGTGTGAACAGTGTCACATGTCCCGGACAGGAAAAGATATTAAATGCTGAATATAAAATCAAATCACAGTACTTGTATTTAAGACCTGATAACCAGTTACTGTTTATGTTGACGAAATTTGTGATAATGGGACGAACTCCGTACCTTTTTTTTTAAGGTTTAACTTGTTTTATTGTTAGATCGTAGAAAAAAAATGTATATATAAACAGATACACGATAGATTTAACTAAACAGTTAATACAGCCCGTAACAGAGTAGTGATCGAATTCGCGTTTCTTTACCGTCAGAATAAGTTACGTTATCGACAAACTTATTTCAGAAGTGACATAATTTAATTTTCTTCATCGACAAAATATTTCATGTCCAACGTGTAAATTTTCATTGTTTAAGTCGAAGTTTTTTTAACACAGTAAAACATTTTTTATAATCAACCTCTGTCATTGGCATTTTCATTTTAACGGTAAAGGATCAAATACGGGATCTCCGAAATTTCTATCATTTGTTACGAGAAAATCATTATTCAATCGAACATATGTCTTTGTTCATGACACATATTATGAAATACAAAGGAGTTGAAATGATCAAATACTTTCGAACTGACGGAAACAAAAATACATTACCTAGAATGTGTGTTCTGTCATCAACAATGGCTTCGTCGTGCAAATCGACGAGATCATGTTACATGTAACTGATCTTAGCTGTAGAAACAGTTGGTGCGACCTCGATAAAATCTTTATCAATTTAATATAAGAGATACATATTACTACAATGATAATGATTTTATTGGAGTCACATCCACTGTTTCTACTGTAAGCATGAACTCGTCGGTTAGTGCAATGAAGACACTTTTAAAGATTGAGATTGTTGGTTTATTCTTTACACCTTCGAGGTATTAAAAGTATTTCAGTGTTTATTTAAAGTTAAATTTATTTTCAAATCTCTTCTGTTTAAAATGTCGAAACTTCCGTTTAAGATTTCTGTGGTAAACTATCTATTCTATAGTTAGGACCATTTTATAATAAATACCCTTGTGTACAAGAATACTTTCTTTATAGAAGTATAGATCTGCTGGTTATAGATTTTTTTTATAACTTTCATTATTGTGACGACGCGCTATGAAATTCAGATTAATTTATAAATGAAGTTGTATATAAATTTTTGGTCATAAACACAAATCTTTTAAACAGTTCGACGAGTGCGTCAATGTTACAGTAGTCTGTTTACTGTAAGTTACTATAAGCTTGGCCCGATTCATCTGTCATGTATGGAAACTAATTCACCACTTTCTGAGACATTCATTTTTATTTCACCATCAGACATGGAGCTACATTTGTACATGTAACTAAAGGAAAACTCTCAAATTAAAGAAATTTGATATGATATACTGAAACTCTTTTCTTATAATCAATTAAACGACTGCTTTTCTTAGATATGTGATTTTTCATGGTCAAACTTTTTCATTGTTAACGGACATTTTGAGATTTTTTATTGTAAAAAAATGGTGTTTTTTTAAAGAAATCAACATTCAAAATTTAGAACTTCATGAACATGTACAGGAAGCTGAATTATTGCAAATCTATGTACAACTTAAAATTGTACTTCGATCTGTTGCGTCCTTAAAATGTTCTGACCGTCCTAAGATTTAATGTACAGAAATGTTTCGGTAAATTAAATTCAAATCCGAATTGAATGTTTATGACACACAAAAAGAGAAACCAGAATCTCTTGATGACCAAACGTATGTACACGTTGGGGCGATTAAGAGCTTTTCAGAAGAAGTGAGATTCCCCCTTGTTGAAAACCTTGTGGAGACCTCTAGATTTTTAAATTCCCTCCGTTTTTCTCATAGATGGAGTGTGGTCTCTCTGTAAATTACCCCATATCTTTTAATTTTCCTATATACCGAAGGTTCCATGTGAGAATTTCCATTGGATCATATATATTAAACTAAATGTACAAAACAGGCTCAAGAAAAGGCGAAATTTCTTTTTCAAACCCGGACTAGGAATCCATTTTTTTTCTAATAGAGCACCTTATATTATCGTCAATGAGTTCAGGCATGTAAAAAATTATATAACCATACACAAGAAAGAAACCCTGAACAGGCTTTCACAATAATTTTTACCTATTTAATATTAAGTAAATATCAACATGTACATGTATTTGATAAAGTACAGATATAACAAAGAAACTGCCCGGTATTCGACGTAAGAGTACACTTTTTACTGCACTCGTAGTCGGATGCGTTCACTACGAGGAGGAAGGGGCCTGGTAGTTTTTAGAAAACAATATTCTGACCCTGATTTTGACTTCAAAAATCTGCTGCCTCAATATTTTGCCATATGAAAAAAATTAATTTCCTGTATAAACTGAATAGAAAACAGACAGAATGTGTCTATGAGACACAGATGCCCCCGCCAAACAGGAAGTAGACGAATAACAGACCTGAAAAGGGGAGACACGGTACAATTCACCTTGATAAAGCTTCAGACCAAATATGAAACCAATCCGACATACACAAGCCGATATATATTTGACAAAAATGTTATAGACCGGACGTACAGACGTACAGACACGGGTAACTCTTAATGCCCCGTCGCCTAAAGGCAGGGGCATAAAAATCTGACCAGCGAAGCGGTTATTAAAATATTCTGAGATATATAACTATATACCCACCCACCCCCCCCCCCCGCCTCTTTTCCCCTCCTGAAAATCAAGTGTTTCGTGCCTTAGCAGATGTGTGTTAGCACTAAGTTGTTCAATTAACGCGGTTAAGCAGAAATGTATGTGTATTTCGACAAAAATTGGTAAATTAACACCAGAGATTCCTTCGTTTGATCGAAGAGTTTTCTTGCTTCAAGCTGAATAATTCACACCGTTCTACATGAAAAAAAAAGATTTAAAAACCAAAGTTCCGGCGGGCTTTTTCACGTCCTAAATTTCGAGACCTGACAATCCGGGACATTAAAATTCCACTTTACCAACAAAAAGATAACCCCAGCTTTATTTCTTGATAAAGGGTCTCTGGTAATAATGATACGAAGTCGGAATTAACTCAGGTTTTAAGAAAACCATACGTGTACATTCTGGATTTTAAAAGTAAGAATTTTTGACAACATATTTGGCCTTGGATAGTGCCTATGTTCAGAAAAGAAGGTCAGATGTTAAACTAAGCTGCCTAATGGCAATCGTCTTGGTTGAGGATCAAAGTCGCCGGATTCAACGTTTGAAGGAGACTAATCAAGGGTAATTTCAGCAGATATGTCGAGATTTGGCAAGTAGCTTAAAAAGGACTTTTGCAAAATTTGCGTGGCGACCAAACATTTTCAAGAACTCACTGGAAACGATCAAGTTCTTTCAAAATTTGGTTCCTATTTGATTAGTTGTTTTATTCACACAAGCACGGTGGGCCGTGGAAGTATAAATGCAAAATGTTCACACTTCTTTGTCAGCTATACTAGAGTACATTTTTCTTTAGAAATACAGCGTCTAAAATGAATTAGTAGTACTCGATATACAATGCAATGAATTATTCCAAACATTTAACAAGTATTCATATCTTCAAAATTTCTGTGCATGAAAATACCAAACTGTATACTATTATTGAGAGGACTGCACTTGTTTAATGAAATACATGTTTTTGTTTGTAGCCAAAACTTCCTAGATCAAAGACATGGGAGTACGATCCCCTGACACCTGTTTTTAAGCAATGAAAATGTTTCGTTCTAACGATATAGCTTTGATTATACGAATTTAAAGTTTGGTCTCCCCAACATGTACAGCTTACCACAGCCAATCCCAATTTTCGTTCTCGATCATATTCTTGCCAATGAAAATCTGGTGTCAGTTTGCAATGCTAAATATAAGTCATAAAAGTACAAGACCTAAATTTAGTATGCAAGACTCGCGTTTCTTTTATTTAAGACTCGTCAGTGACGCTCGAATCAAGATAATTGAAAAGGTTTTCCTACTGGGTAAAGTTTTTTAGGTGTATTTGGTGTATTTACTTTTGTGATATATACAATTGCTTGCTGTCAAACCATCCATGTATAAAAGGATATTCAGTTAGAAATGAAAAATATTTGTTAAACCATATTTCCTTACCAAAAAGCAGATTGGGTGAATTTCTGTGTGATTTTTATAGTTCGTCTGTTACTGCTTTTGTTTTCATTGATTTTTCCTTTGACCACTTGTTTGGGGAGGGATGGCATACCAGTAAACTAGTTCAACTCCACCACATGCATCTTGATTGTAGTCCAAAAAAATAAAGGACTTATTCCTATCAAACACCTTTTTAATTGTTTACCAGTATATTTCTTTTAGTTTTGGGTATAATTGTAAAGGAAATAATACTATCAAGACGTCCTTCCATAAATCTTTTTTTTCTGTTCTGACTTTGAAGAAATGACTACTTTTCGCCCAATCGAAATGGTGCATGGACATATTTTGTTTCATATTATTAGAATTATTTTGTAATATTATCGGTATTAAACTTGATTATCGACACATGAAAGTTTGTCAGCATTGTCAATCTTTTTAACGTTAAAGTACCAATAGTTCGGTCACTACTCAATTAAGTTTGTCGATAACGTAGCTAATTTTGACGGTAAAGAAACATCAATTCGATCACTTCTTTGTTACGGGCTGTACATATTAAAGTTAAAACAATGCATTATATTTGTTTTCTGAAGTTTAATACGGGGTTTTGTATTTGTGTATCACTAGACAACATGTTCAGTACATCTAGGATTTGTCTTTAATATTATTTCAAGGGATGAAACTTTTTTTTAAACAATTAAATTATGATGTCTCTTAAAACATTCTATGAATTTCGAACAGCGGTATACCACTGTTGCCTTTATTGAAATTTATTTTGACAAAAAGACCTTTCACTTTTCTCTTTATAGTGTTGTTTCCTTTTAACTATGTGTATATGCTTTTGATAAATGCGTCATCATTACTCTCATTTAGTAATGTACCAAAAGAAAATTAAGATAAAAAAAAATTGCTTTATTTCAAAGAAAGTAAAAGTGAAAGGTTTTACCTTTCCTAAAACGTTCGTAATGCTTCTCCGTATCATATTTTACGTCAATATGAAGCAAACATTGTTGATTGAGTCTTGAATACTCGTACTGTTATTTCTTTCCTAATTTCCCGTAATTGACATCTTCTCCTTTCCGGTGAATGTCATAATTCTAGCCAATAGAAACCATAGGCACATCGTAAGACAACTAATCAGAACCGATTTTGTTAGGTAATGAATTAAAAATGGCATGAATATTGTATAAAACTTAAAGCTTCCCATCGTGACATAAAGAATAGCTAAGATATTACTTACCATCTTGATACTCAGCTTTTAAAAATCTGTCAAATGGAGTAAATGATTTTCCCCAATACGGATGTTCCAGGTTATTGCAGGATCCATCAATAGTCCGGTACTTTGCAGTTTCATTACATACTGTAGAAGTGAATGGACATGGAAGATCTAAGAGGCTAGCGTCTGGGAGGTTTGAGATGAACTGGTCGATTTGTTTTCTGTCTGTTTCTGACCTACAATAAAGTTTATTGAAAAAATAAGAAAAAGACGCATTTTCCTTTTGTAGAGTACTCACAAATTATGCTTGTTTACAGTTTTCTATTGGGCGATTTGTTTGAAAATTCTTTTCGTGAATTATTTAAACGAAATTAAAATAGTTAATAAAAATCGTATAGCTATTAGTCAATCCTGTCAAGTTGCTGATATGAAATCATTTTGTTCAGTAGTACATGTGATAGTTTGACAACTGTTAACCAACGATATGACTATAGATATTTGTATGAACTTCAACAAAGGAAAAAGTCATACCGGTTGGTCAGTTATAAAAGGTCACAAAATGACAAAATGTGAAAAATATATAATTCAAACGAAATTTCATGTAGAACAAAAATAGTAAAAAACAAGTACTAGTATGTAAAACAGAAACCTAAATAAAACCACTGAATTAAGGATTCTGTTGTTTTCGATATTTAAACTAGTGTTTTGAGTTCAATGTCATTAACATTTTACCGATTTATTTTCCTATAGGTCATCATTTTTTCTTCAAAAAAGTCATCCCTTGTTTTCAATAAACATTTAGCTGTATAAAAAATTAAATCTTTTATTGGTCTGCTTGAATATTTGTTTTGTAAAGTCTTCAAAATCTTAAATCATTTTTCAACGATTGGAGAGAAAAAAATGGGCAATTATACCACATCTTCAGATTTGTATTTTGATAAAATGATATCAATTTTATCTCAAAATAAGAATTGAGTACATAAGGTAGGTTTCGTCTAAAGAAAAAAATACATCAAATATTTTATGGTTAATTAAAGAAGACTTTTTATGAGATGAATGAATTTATATATCAGACTTGTTTACTTTACTATCAAAGTTGATAATATGGTCATTCATAACTCGGTAACTTAAGCTTGATTTTCAAATATTTCGAAGAACGATAAAAACTGATAAAAAGAAGAATAAAGACAAAAAAAAACAGGCAAACACACGAAAAGTTTTAATCAGGTCGCTTTACTACTAATTTAAAAAATAACTCATCATAGATACCAGGATGAAATTTTATATTTACGCCAGACCCGCGTTTCGTCTACAAAAGACTTATTAGTACCGCTCGAATCAAAAAAATTTAAAAGGCCAAATAAAGTAAGAAGTTGAAGAGCATTTAGGACCACGAATTACTAAAAGTTGTGGCAAATACAGCTAAGATTAGTCTATTCCTGAGGTAGAAAAGTCTTAATATTTCAACAATTCCAAGTTTTGTTAACAGTTAATTTATAAGTATGAACATATCAATGATAACCCAAGTCAACACAGAGAAGTGCTGACTATTGGGTGGTGATACCCTCGGCAGTGACATCGACCCACTGGTTGTAAATAAACTCATCATAGATGCCATTATGAAGTATCTACACAGTTTTAATAAGGAAAGAATGCCAGACATATTTTGTACCTCTGGACTCATTTTACTCTTCTTCTTATTTTTTAATTCTGAACAAGAACTTACTACTAAGGTAGAAAAGTCCGGGCACATATAAAAACCACTGGGTCTAATAACTGTTACATTGACATGCCATACCTTATATCTGAGAAGCTGATGACCGCATATGGCAATTCTTTTCATTAATACATAATGATGAAAACACAGTAATATATACAGTTAAAGTCATTGCAATCAAATTCACACTTTCAAATTTAATTAAAGTAAATATAATTTTGTGTTTTGATATAGGTTTGACACTTACAAAATATTTTTGATACTTCGCTTTTTTCGTCGCTTTTTGAATTGCGTTGTTTGTGTTACGGTGGTTCCTGGTGGTGTTGTTATTTCTGTTAACGTTGTGTCTGTTAACAACTTGTTGGACCCATTTCAGTCGTAAATGCCGATGTTTGATGACTTGTTGTGAATGAGATTTCTTCTGTGGCGTATTCTAGCGCACGATACACAATGTCTCCATAAATAAACCCTTGTTCATGTATCAAAACCGATTCCATTTTTGTAATAAGATGTGGTCCAAACATTGAAGTTAGGTTACCATCAGGTGTGTCGATGCCTTAAAATAAAATTTTGTATCGATAAATACAACATTCAAAGATTTTTCTACAATGTTAAATTGATACCATTAATAATAAAATTATTCTAAAGACTAAGACGTCTTCATGGATAGCACTACCATTTACGAACATTGTCATCGAAAGTTATGTGACGTCATATTTTTAATTGTACTTCTACTGTTCACAACTAAAATATTTGTGTCATAGAAAGAATCAAGAAAAGGTTTTAAGTAATTTATTGTAACAGATCCCTGACTTAATCGTTTTTTTCAGTTATACATATTTTCTGTTCTTTGGGATAAATAACATAACTATGATGTTAGATCCAGTAAAGTGATTCGGACTTATGGCATTTATAACTTGTTTTCATTTTTCATAGACACGATGGTAAATACCAAAGGCTGAGTTCAGAATAACTGTGCCGTTGAGTTAATATCTCTTTTTTTGTTAAATCACTTAAACGCAATTTTTATATATAAGACTTACCTCTTGTTTTTAGCAACTAAATTATCGTTCAATTTGTATTTGTGATCATTTTCCGATTCTATCTTAAGTTGTCTGATTATAGAAAGAGATGGTACTTCAATTGGTTCAAATGTCGTAGTTTTTTGTAAGAAGTGTCTCACGGGACCAACAGTCATTGCGTCCAGCATGCCATGTGTCTCATTCAGTATTTTTCCATATGATAATTTTAAGATTAGAATGGTTATACAAACGGATTTCCTACAAAATGTGTAATACAAATGTGATTCAAATTAAAGCGACTAGAAAACCAATGATGAAAAAAACTGCGATTACTACTTCTAAAATATAAACAACGTTGGTTTTGTATCTAGCGAGAACTGTTTAGTGTTTTACCCACATTTTATTCGCAACATTGCAAAGTTGACAACGCATCAAGATAAGAAAATTCTTCGTGACTAAATTGTTTTGAAATTACAAAAATAAGCAACCAATTTTAAAAAGTGCATATTCATATTGAAATGGGCTGCATTTAAATTTATCACGAACGCTCAAAAGTCTAAAGTCAAGGATGATAAACCAAACAAATTCTGCCTTTTAGTCTGGTTGTTTTCTCCTTGACATGTTCCCAATTTCCATTCTAAATTTTAATTTGAAAATAACCAAACCTCTTAGATAGTGTATATTCGTACAAGGTTTGATTGAAACATTAAACACGTATGTTAATTGACTCATGTAAACAATGTCCTGATTATTTTATTTTTTTTTTGTTATTTGTTCTTTTTATTTTGTTGGTATGTCTTTTGTATTTTTACTAAAGTTAAGTTATGCATTTTTTTTGTTTTGTATTTGGTTTGTTTTCTTAAAACAACATTTTTTTTATTATTAATAATCTCCTTTTAAAGAAAAAATAGGAGTCATAGTTATAATAATTGATTTAAAATATCAAACAGAACTTACCACATATTCGTGCCCGTTTTCTGTAGAACCGTTATGATACTAATTTGAAATTCAAGAGCATTTATACCGCAGCCAAATTTATAATACTTTATTTATAAACTGCAACGTCAAGAAAATCTCAGGCAGTACCAATTAAATTTATGCATTCTTGATTACTTCCTTGTAAGTTTTGGGTGACACCCTGGTTAGATAATTGGTTGATTATACCCTACTACCGAAATATATATCAGTTTTTAATTTCTTAAATTATAAAAGCATATAACTATACCTATATACATATTTTAAAGTAGAAAAGGAATAAATGTGCATGCACTTTTAATGAGGCATATACTATTTAGGCCTATTAAAATATTCTTTTTAACTGACAAATTCATTATAGCTTATAGAGCAAATATTATTGCAACATGTTAGTAAGGATACCACAAAAAAAATCAATTTAATTATTTAGAACAATAATATACATCTCTGCTATAAAAACGGTAAACATATCAAAGTCGAAAAATATTTCTGTATACATATACCATTTGCATTATAGTAAAAACTAAAAAAACATTTACAAAAGC
>CM034355.1:41742915-41753518 GCA_019925275.1 Mytilus edulis
GAAACTAACAAAACCTTTAAATAGACTTATTAAAAGGGGATATAGTTACGATACTGTTGTCAGGTCATTAAAGATTGCATATTTTGGCTTTAACATTGATTCACTGATAGGGTCTTTGCATCGGAACTAAACACATTTATTTCTAAAAAAACAGTTGTTGGCATGACACGGGTTATGTTCTTCTCATATATTTTATGATAGTATGATACTAAACCCCTAACGGGAGGGATTGTACCTGATATTCATATGATGAAGACATAATCTTTCAATCAGTTTAATTGAGGTCTGGAGCTGGCATGTCAGTTAACTGCTAGTAGTCTGTTGTTATTTATGTATTATTGTCATTTTATTTATTTTCTTTTGTTACATCTTTTGACATCAGACTCGGACTTCTCTTGAACTGAATTTTAATGTGCGTATTGTTATTCTTTTACTTTTCTACATTGGCTAGAGGTATAGGGGGAGGGTTGAGATCTCATAAACATGTTTAACCCCGCCGCAATTTTGCGCCTGTCCCAAGTCAGGAGCCTCTGGCCTTTGTTAGTCTTGTATGATTTTAAATTTTAGTTTCTTGTGTATAATTCGGAGTTTAGTATGACGTCCATTATCACTGTACTATTATGCATATTTTAGGGGCCAGCTGAAGGACACCTACGGGTGCGGGAATTCTCGCTACATTGAAGACCCATTGGTTGCCTTCGGCTGTTGTTTGCTCTATGGTCGGGTGGTTGTCACTTTGACATATTCACCATTTCCTTTCTCAATTTTATTTGAACCAATATAAAGCTTGTTTTAGCATTTCCGTCAAAGGATTGAATTACTTTTAGATTGATATACATGTTTCGAGTTACTAGTATCTTATCCGTCTTTCGGCTATTTTCTCTGCTTTGGGTCTATGCAGCATAAACCACATTTAAACATGCAAGTTAATAGCCTAATGCGGCACCTGGTTCTTCTTTTCTTCTTGATTAATTGATTTGGAAATCTAACAATTTAAGATTACGGTGAAGCCGATTACAGAAAGATTAAGGATAACATCCCAAGTTTTCTGCATAAAATTGGATTTTAGGTTAATTAAAATAATCATAAAAACAAATTTAAAAAGGTATCTCAAAATCATGCTGGTGGTTTTGGTCACACCTGGGTCTTTATTCTTTGACTCTAGAGGGTTCCTTGTGAACGATATCATACTACTGAGATGACAAAGAAAGATCTTCAGAGTTAATGATGGAAGTGTTTAACGACATTGACTGGATGTACATCCCTCGCACGGTCGGCTCGGTGTTTGGTTTGGGCGATTTGTGAGCTTTGAATAATTTTGTGCCATGGGTCAGGAACAGATGGAGGACACCATTTTGGTAGGTCGCCATCTTGGTTTTGTGAGTTGTTTTGGTTTTCTTTTGTTGACTATTTTTGTGTTATTTCTTCATAACGGCTGCTTTCAGGGCCAGATTGGTCAGCTTGGCAGCCCGCTAACCTCGATGATGGAGTACTGGTTGACGAGTCTCGGACGTAGTATTAAAGATGACAGGAAGTATTATCAGGACCAAAGCCGCGAGGCAGTGAAATTAAGGTTCATCATCTAACACCTAGGATACAGCCCTCGGACCGGTCAATCGGCATTACACCCCCAAGTGTTGGATTGGTTTCTGTTATCAAAAGTAGTATGTCGTTGATCCATCCACAAGTAAACCCTCATCGAAGATAGCGGGTAAAGCAGAGCTGGCCCAGCACGTCCGTTCAGCTGTAATGACTGAGACGTGACTGGATTGGATTGGATTGGATTGGATTGTATCCCCAGAGTAGCCTGAGATCCAGTCTTATATATCTCGGTCTACTAAGGCGAGACATTTTGGGATTGGAACAGGATTCCAGTATACATTGTTTTGATTGTTTATCAAATTGCGTAACATGTCTTGTAATCAGTTTGGGGCCGACTCGAAACACTATCATTTGAAATATATTTATCGAAAGGTCGTCTACGTAATTTTCAAAATTAGTTTGAACTGGTTTTACATATCATTTATATTTATTTTACCTACAGCAAAATTGTAAACAGGACAAGTAGTCATGAATACAGCTATGGGTAAATAAAACCTTGCATCTGGAACCAGTACATTCATGTATTACATGTAGTCCAAACTTGCATGAAGTATCGCAGAGTTTTGTTAGCGAACATTTAAAGAACAAAAACTGAAAATCCTTCGAGCACATAATTACAGAATCAATAACGTTTACTAAAAACAAATTTTGAAACATTTCTGTTCGGAGCAAACGAAGTTACAATTTCGTCTTTAATGCAAATTCAAAATCTCAAAATGTCTATATATTATTTAACGATTGTCAGCACAAAAAGAATTTCATACATTTTACTTAATTTTCTTTTCTCCATTTGATGCACAATCAATAGCTAAAAAAATTTGCTTCTGCTGTTTATTTACAAATAAGGTTAGGATTTTTTACAAAATGGACAGAAAAAAACCTCTTTTTCATATAAAGGGACATAAACAATTGAGATTTTGCTTTTCTTTCTTTTTTTGTTGTAAAACTATAAAACACTTCAGTTCTTGATTTGACATGTTAATCTAAGTTTTCTCCTGAAATTGATTATCATTTTATAAATAAAACAAGAATTCAAATGAAAACTAAGTAGAACTTCGAATATATGTAGCTGTTTGAGCTGTACTGCATTATTGTTTTTATTCCTTATTTTTGTTTTGTTTTGTGTTGTTTATTTGTTTTGTTTTGTTGTTTATTGGCACTGCATGGTTTGGTTGCTTGTTTCTTCGTTATTGTTTTTTTTTGTTAGGTTGTTTAACTATATGTACTTGTGTTCGTAAAAACTTCACGTTTTAAATGTTAAATCATTCTAAAGGTGCAAACTATTTGTACTTTGAAGTAAATTGAATTTAAAATTAACGGTAATAACAAAGTCTCGTCTATGAATTCGTTGTTGTTATCTCGTGGTTGTTTTTAAGAGTATATTGTTTCATTGAAAGTATAACAAACATGTCACCATTAATATTCCATTTATTTTGTATATCTACATAAGAAATTAGTGTCATTAAGTTCGATCTGCATGTATGCTTTATCTTTATTTATAGATCTGTTCTTTTAATGCATTTATCAGATTCAATTAAATCCACTGCACCTTACGTATTTCCGTTTTATAATTGTTGTTGTGAGTATCGATTGAAATGATTATGAGGAAAAGACTTTAAAAACAAATATTTGTTTCCAAAGTTATTTTAACACAAATAGGATCATTACATAACTTGAAAAATTTCTTGTTTTTTTTAATATTTTTGGACTTTAACTCTGTCCAAATAGCATTATACTGTAGCTCTGAAATAAAATGAAAATATTATCTAGTGGTTCTTTTAATTCTGATTTGTCGTTTGAATGTTCAGTGGATTTAAACGTATAGGGAATTAACATCGATTTTGACATAAGTTGATATACTGAGTTGTATTTTTTTTATTATTAATTTTTGTTTTTATCAGAATTTTAATTATTTCGATGGTATCATTGTAATTCTAAATCTTTTAATCATTATATGAATTACACCGCTGTTTTGTTACAGTTTCTTATTACACAAGAGGAAATTTGATGTTCAACTGCTAGTGAATGGAATTCTGGGATCACTTGTTAGTATAACAGGTAAATTTTGACAAACTGTCTTAACTTCCCTATGCCTCCTTTTTTCTCTGCTCGATGTGTTTTATTGAATATAGGTGAACAGTATTTTGAAAGTTTCGAACCTACGCTTTAAGTCTCAAAATTTCTGCATCATTTTATTGCATATAAGAAAACTATTATGTCTTTTTAACTTTTTAACTCACATTGCCTATTGGGCCAAATGAGCTTTTCTCATAACTTGGCGTCCGTAGTTGTACGTCGTCCGTTAAATTTTACAAAAATCTTCTCCTTTGAAACTACTAGTCCATATTTAGCCAAACTTGACCACAATCATCACAAGGGTATCTATGTGTCCGATGACCGCTCCTGCCAACCAAGATGGTAGACATGGCTAAAAATAGAACAAAGGGATAACATGCAGTTTTAATTTGGCTTATATCTCTGAAACTAAAGCATTTATAGCAAATCTGACATGGGGGTAAAATGTTCATCAGATAAGATCTATCTGCCCTGAAACTTTCAGATGAGGCAAGACAACCTGTTGTTTGGTTGCTGTCCCTGAATTGGCAATTTTAAGGAAACTTTGCAGTTTTTGGTTATTATCTGGAATATTGTTATAGATAGAGATAAACTGTAAACAGCAATAATGTTTAGCAAAGTAAGATCTACAAATAAGTCAAACATGACCAAAATGGTCAATTGATCCCTTAAGGAGTTATTGCCCTTTATATATAAAAACAGAAGATTTGGTATGATTGCCAATGAGACAATTGTACACATACCGCATAGTCAGCTATAAAAGGCCCCGATATGACAATATGTAAATAAATTCAAACGAGAAAACTAACGGCTTTATTTATATAAAAAATGAACGAAAAACAAATATGTAACACATAAACAAACGACAACCACTGAATAACAGGCTCCTGACTTGGGACAGGCACATACATAAATAACGTGGTGGTGTTAAAAATGTTAGCGGGATCCCAAACCTCCCCCTAACCTGGGACAGTGGTATACCAGTACAACATAAGAACGAACTATAAAAATCAGTTGAAAAAGGCTTAACTCATCAGATGGACAAAAACACAATTGGACGTGACATTTTTTAACAATTTTTCTTAAATTTTTGTATTAAATCTTGCACAAGTCTTCTCTTCTGAAACTACCGTGCCAAATTTAACCATACTTGGCCACACTCATTATAAGAGTATTTAGTTAAAAAAAAATATGTCCGATGACCCCGCCCACCAATCAAGATGGCCGACATGGGTTAAAATAGTACATAGGGATAAAATGCAGTTGTTTGGCTTATATCTCTGAAGCTAAAGCATTTAGAGAAAAATTGACAATGGGGTAAACATGTTCATCAGGTTAAGATCTATCTGTCTTGAAATTTTTAGACGAATCAGACTAGCTGTTGTTGGGTTGCTGCCCCTGAATTAGTATTTTTAAGGCCGGTGAAATTTTGCAGTTTTTGGTTATTATCTGGAATATTGTTATAGATAAATATAAACTGTTAACAGTAATAATGTTCAGCAAAGTAAGATCTACAAATAAATCAACATGACAAAAATGGTCAATTAACCCCATAAGGATTTGTTGCCCATTAAAGTCAAATTTAACACTTTTTCTTAAATTTTTGAAATGTTTTACAAAAGTAGTCTCCTGAAACAACTGAGACAAATTCAAACAACTAGCATAAGGGTATCTAGTTTAAAATATGGGTCCGATTACCCTGACTGCCAACCAACATGGCAGACATGGTTAAAATAAAAACTTAGAGAAAATATTCAGTTTTTGATTCATATATCTCTGAAACTAAAGAAAAAATATAACGGTTGCGTTATTTCATGCATCAATTGTAAGTAAAATATCAGTCGAACGACACAGGCTCCTTGGAGCCTCTAGTTAGGAAAAGTATTGTTAATCATTTGAAAATTTAAATAAACGGTTTTCTGCATTTAAAAATGCATACATTGATATTTACAAAAAAAAAAAACATGGTACAAAGTATGCTGACACTTACTTGACATTGTTTTCAATAAATCACTGATGTCTATTTTATAGGTATATGCGCAGTTACAACTACATGGGCTGCTATCCTCATTGGAGCAGTTGGCGCATGTGTGACTACTTTTGGACAAATAGCTCTAGTCAAGATGAAGGTAGACGACCCAGTTGGCGCAGTAGCAGTTCATTTAATGGGTTCACTGTGGGGGATTTTGTGTTGCGGACTCTTTGGTCTGAAAGATGATATTGAGCACAGTTTTAGTCATCATGATGGACTAGTTTGGGTAAGATGAAGAGGTTGAATTACAGAATAAAGAAAACAAACATGAATGTGTCCATACATTGTAGTACACGGATGCCCCAATCGCACTTATCATTTTATATGTTAAGTGGACCGAGAATTTGGAGTCAAAACTCTAAGTTGGCATTAAGATTATAAAGATCATATCAGAAGGAACATATGAACGAAATTCCAAGTTGATAGGACTTCAACTTCATCAAAAACTACCGTGATCAAAAACTTTAACATGAAGCGGGACAGACAGACGAATAAACGGACGCACAGACCAGAAAACATAATGCCCATAAATTGGGCATAAAAATGACCTTTCAAAATCTTTATGAATTTGCTCAAAGTATGTGATCTTTAACACTTTACTTACGTTGGCGTACGAGTAATTTTACTGCGAAAGACAACAAGCATTCAGTTTTGAGTTTTTAATGTATCACGACAACATGCTATACTTGAGTGCGGAAGGTCGTGGACTTCAAGTGAATATTAACTGGTTCAAACTAATGGTTTTTAAATTGTCATTTGCTGATTTTCTGGTTAGCATGTTAGAGCAGCACGGGAGGAGCACATGTCAGCTCGTCGTTAAAACTGATTGCCATTTGTTAAATATATGATATTATAATTACGCTTAAACATATTCTATTCTAGGGAGGCGGTTTCTACTTACTTGGAGTTCAGACAATGGCTGCAGTCGCGATCATCATATGGTCAGTGGTGACGTCATTTATTGTTCTCAAGTTAATTGACTTGACTATAGGGTTACGACTTACCTTAGAAGAAGAACTTTATGGTGCTGATTATTGCGAACACAACGTTGAACTTCCGCCGGATGTGAAGGAGTATGCCGAATCAGTACTGCGCAGACTGAAGGAAAAATCAGAACGTGAAAAGAAAAGTAAAGGAAACGTCCCACGAGTAGAACTGGTTAATTCAACCCCTGATCATCCGACAGACAACAGTCCTGCACGTGACACAGAGGATCTCATTCTTGAAAGCATCAACAAAAGTTCGGACGAGGAGGCCACTGATAACGACGATAAAGTGCGCAAAAAATGCGAACAGAAAGAAAGTGGTAGAACAAACGCAGACGAAAGTCTAAGGCAAAACAATGGTCTGAAAGGAAATATACAAAACGGACAGAAAAGTGCAGGTGGTAACCTAAATAGGAGGAAGAGAGCTCGCAAAACAGTTGTGTTCGCACCCACGAAAAGAGATCAGAAAGTTGAGGGTGGGCAGTGTAATCCTGCATTTGAAAACTGACATTGGTTTTTTTTCAGATACTAGTACTAGTATTCAACTTGAGTAATTCTGTTTAGAATTTTATCAATCGACTGGTTCATATGTTGAAAAAATGTATTTTTGTTTTTTTCTTTCACTTCTTGACGTTTTTCATTAAATGCCGTGATAATATTATATTACTGTTTTTATTTAACTCTTTAATTTTAAAATATACAATTAAAGTTTTAATGTATCAGCCTAGAACTGCTTTCACGTGTTGGAAACAGTCAAAAGGTTGTCATTTATTTGGAATACAAGAAGTTGTTTATAGTTCCAAACCTATGTTGACATCTGAATTCTTTGACCGTGAACTTTTTGGTAGAAAATATTACATCTTTTTGTCATTTCCTATTCTGCTATTTAATAAAAACGAAGGTTTCTACTTTTATTATTTGTGTGTCCAATTTTCATATACTAGCAAAAAAGAATCGATATTATGGCACTGCGTTTTTCATAAACTATGAAATTGAATACACTACACCATGCTAATGTCCGTTTATAGATTAAGGAATTATCAAGAAAGAAGTTTCGATTGCCTCATGCAAATAGTTATCAAAGGTACCAGGATTATAATTTAGTACGCCAGACGCGCGTTTCGTCTACATAAGACTCATCAGTGACGCTCATATCAAAATATTTATAAAGCCAAACAAGTACAAAGTTGAAGAGCATTGAGGATCCAAAATTCCAAAAAGTTGTGCCAAATACGGCTAAGGTAATCTATGCCTGGGATAAGAAAATCCTTAGTTTTTCGAAAAATTCAAAGCCGACCTTTGATGGACTAAGCTATCATTGTTAGGTCTATTTTAGTCTTAAAGCTCTTCACATAATACGCACTGACTTGATTTACAGATATTTCGCTCTGAGGTTGATTCAGAAAAGTTCTACCCACGCATACAATTTGTAAAGTTTGTAGACATTTGTAAAAAATATTTTAATACTTTAGCTCTAACAAGAAAAAAAAAAAGATTTAGTTGTTAACCTTCGTAGTTTAGCAAACAAGACATAAGAACAAACAGTAGTTCAGAACACGTTAAACAGCAAATTAAAGATCGTGTCATTGCACAGAAATTTAAAAGATGTAGTCATTACATGTGTTGTTATGTAACTAATATTATCGTACCTCCTATAGATTTATAGAGATATAATTGGTTAAAGGACTACACGTGGTGACTATATGTATATTTGATATAGGGTGTCCTAAAAAATACAGGGTTAGTGACCATATGGGGTTAGTAAGGAGTTGTATCTCTTTTAGAACAAAAAAAGTGGCACGATCCTTTATAAACATCAAAGTGTTGAGGCAAAATCTGAAAGTTTCAACAGACGAAGATATTGATGATGAAAGATTCATAAATTCATAAAACATAGTAAATGATAATAAGTTGTTATTGTTGGTATTAAGGAGTTACTGACCCTATAGATATCGTATTAGGTCACTAACACACCATGTGACTAATCTTATTCGCTATATACTAATAAATATAAGAAACTGCTCATAAATTTTGAACCTAATTTTCCCCGTAAGGACTCAGATTGTGTTGCTGTTCTTGGTGATATTTGGAGAATGTTCACTAGGCTAGAATTAACCTCATGTTTTTTTTTTAAAATGCCTAAATACTACAAAATTAACATATAACTAGTTAATATGGTCGTACAACGACACTTCACATTCAAAATTAGGAAGTTGTGACCCCTTAACTGTGCATTGTGTTTGTAGCGTCAGTTTTGGTCCATTTATTTCATGATTTATATCAGTTTTAGCTTAGTTTACTATGACCCCCATCATTGATCCCAAAACATCGTGCATGTGTATTGGGATTTAATATAAAAATGGCACAGATAATTTTGGATCGTAGGTGGCGTTTAAGTTTTTCCTGAAGCTTTAAGTTCCGAAAAATTCACAAATTCATCGTACTTTATGAACATATCTCCAAAATATGCCGACTTTGTCGCCTATAATGCACTATTATGAAGATATTATTTTTACCAAGTATAAAGGCTCTTGAAATAGATCCTTTGAAGAACAAAATCGTGGCCTTTCTTGTATTTTTTTGTGTGGATAAAGTTGAAATTCAAGGCCATACTGTGCTACATATGTAATTCAACCTTGTCGTTTGGTTTCTTACGACTTGTCCTTGCATTTGTTCTGTATCTATATCTTTTCCAGTTTCATTAGTATTATCTTTCCATTTTGGATGTTCATTTTCATCTCTTCGTAAATTTTACGGACACCAGCACGAGTTGGTTGACCGTTATGGAATAACCGTTTAACAAATGATATCGGATATGTTCCTAACGTCGTAACTACAATCCCCTTCCCTTTCATGAATTTGACCTACCGAATTAGACTATTTACCGGATTTGTTATCTTATAAGCAACACGACGGGTGCCACATGTGGAGCAGGATCTGCTTACTCTTCCGGAGCATCTGAGATCACCCCTAGTTTTTGGTGGGGTTCGTGTTGTTTATTCTTTAGTTTTCCATGTTGTGTCATGTGTACTATTGCTTGTCTGTTTGTCCTTTTCCTTTTTAGCCATGGCGTTGTCAGTTTATTTTCGATTTATGAGTTTGACTTTCCCTCTGGTATCTTTCGTCCCCCTTTTGATATAATATAATAAATCAATCATTTTACTTGTGATATTCTATAGTAAATGCTGTATTGTTTTTTTCTAAGAAAAGTTTGTCCCATGGGACAACAAATATCCCATTGGACAACTATTATCCCATGGGACAACAAATATCCCATTGGACAACTATTATCCCATGGGACAACAAATATCCCATTGTACAACTATTATCCAATGGGACCCGAAATATTTCGTTGGGATTTTAACCAAAATCCATATGATAATGGTCAATTCCATGGGATTTTGCCCTGTCCTATGGGATATTGATAATCCGATGTTTTTCTAAATTAAACTACAAAATATGTATAACAATAACAGCAGAAAAGCAATGAAATTATTGAATCCCATGTAATTAGGCACATTTTTATGGCACGCCGTTTTTATATTTATTCAAATTTGAAGATATCTTATTTTTTAACAAGATATCTTATTAAGTATTAAGATATCTTTAATTTTTATAAGATATCTTATTTAATTTGAAAGTAAATAAGATATCTCTATTAGTTTATAAGATATCTCTATAAGTTAATAAGATATCTCTATTGATTAATAAGATATCTTAAAAAGTATATAAGATATCTCACTTCTTTTTAAAGATATCTTTTAAATACATACTTTATAAGATATCTTATTAATTAATAGAGATATCTTTTAAACTAATAGAGATATCTTATTAACTTATGGACATATCTTATATAATAAATAAGATATCTTTATAACCAATTAAATAAGATATCTCTATAAGTTAA